>OY812998.1:93772518-94182518 GCA_963681545.1 Germaria angustata
TGTATGTATGTATGTAACGTAATGGCTCCAAAACGGTTGGGCCGATTTTGACGAAATTTTCAGGGAACCTTCAGAATACTCGGGCGGGTGACACTGTGAAGTCCGATTTTTTATTTTCGGTCTGTGGGCGGAGGGGCGTGGCAAAATGCAATTTTCATATTGCACCACCAATGACATATACATATATTTATTTTTTGTGCTTTTTTTATTTTATTTTACTTTTTTTGGAAAGCCGTTGTCATGTTCTTCTAAACGAGATATCATACTCTTAAATCGGTTATGTAGTTCCGAAGATATTTTGAGCTGACGGGGTCAGCTATATGTACATAAAAATTACGTGTATGGTCGTGATCGCTAAACTCAAAAACTACTGGACCGATTTTGACCAAATTTTATATGCATGCTCTATGGGCCGTGAGGAGTGTTTCTGTGTAGTTTGAAGTTCGTCCAACAGATGGCGCAATACTTAGTTTTGTGTGTGTGTGTTTGCACCGTAACTCAAGAACTACTGCACCGATTTTGACCAAACTTTATATATATGGGACGTGAGGAGTGTTTCTGTGTAGTTTGAAGTTCGTCCGACAGATGGCGCAATACTTAGTTTTGTGTGTGTTTTTGCACCGTAACTCAAGAACTACTGCACCGATTTTGACCAAACTTTATATACATGTTCTATGGGACGTCAGGAGTGTTTCTGTGTAGTTTGAAGTTCGTCCGACAGATGGCGCAATACTTAGTTTTGTGTGTATGTTTTTGCACCGTAACTCAAGAACTACTGCACCGATTTTGACCAAACTTTATATACATGTTCTATGGGACGTGAGGAGTGTTTCTGTGTAGTTTGAAGTTCGTCCAACAGATGGCGCAATACTTAGTTTTGTGTGTGTGTTTTTGCACCGTAACTCAAGAACTACTGCACCGATTTTGACCAAACTTTATAGACATGATCTATGGGACGTGAGGAGTGTTTCCGTGTAGTTTGAAGTTCGTCCGACAGATGGCCCAATATTTTGTTTTTTGTGTTTTGCCCAATAGAGATTAGCGCGATAAGCCTATGCTGCGTTTTGCTGAAGGCGTTGGGTCCTTAACCAGCGTGTAGTGGGGTTAATTAGTCCGATACCTTTATTTGAACAATAATTGCTATGTCGATTTAGTGCAAATTTGAAGGCAAAACAAGGTTTGCCCGGGTCAGCTAGTAAATAAATAGAAATGTATGCAAAAGTGGTGTCAAGGGATTAAGAGAAAACGTTAATTAGTAATTATTTCATAACCACCAAAATGTTTTGGAATTGGTTTTTTGTACTAAAAGCAACATATGTACATATACTGTATCTTATATTATTGAAGAAAAGACTTTTAATAATGAAAGTAAAATTTATTTATTTTATTTAACTTCAAAATTTTTAGTGCTCCTAGATTCAGTTTTCTTTTCTTTCTGTCTTCCTTTTTTCAAATCCAATTTTTCATTTGTTTTACAAATCAAGGAAGTATTGAAAACATTTTAATTTTTAAGAACAAGTATATATATTGTAAAGTATAAATATTATAACATTTTTAACATATATCTAAATTGCAGTTAACTGCTTTAATATTAACTACGAGTGTGGTAAAATACTGCAGTGCCATTTGTATCTTGAATGGTTCGTTTGTTATCAAGGTAAAGAAAAGCTTCAGGAGGAACAACTCATTTTCTTAAGCATTCAACTATGTAGTTTTCGCTTACATAAAAAGGAGCCATTATTAGGTTATTTTCATACCAATGTGAAGATCTTAAGGATAATTTCCGATTAAATTAATTATAAAATTATCGTACCTTTTCCATGTTAGAGGGTGATACATTTAACCATATTGTACATGCGTATGTTAGGATTTGTCTTATTAGGGACTGATACATTATTATTATTTTTTTTGTATATATTAAATGCTTTTCTGGCTTTAGTCAGGGCTTCTTTAATATGATGATTAAATTATAAAAATTTGTTAATGTGTACACCTAAATATTTCACCACGTCTTTATTTGGAATTGTACAAGTTTGTAAGAAAGATTTTATTTCGAACTGCTTCTAATTTTTTTTAATGTTGTAATTACATTTATTTACAGGCGGCCTAAAACGGATTGTTTCACACTTTTGTGTATTAACTTTCATGTTCCAATTAATTGCATATTGTTCAATATAATTGTAAGAATTTTGAAGGTTACAATTAATGTTTTCTATTTTGCTTTCTGCGTGATAAATTATATATACATATGTATATATATATATATATATATATATATATATATATATATATATATATATATATATATATATATATATATATATATATTGTCCGCAAAAGAAATTATATTATGTATATTGTTTAGATATATAAATTGAACAGAGTGGGACAATTTACAGTTCCTTGGTGTAAGCATTTGCAACTTCTCATATTTTGATAACAAACTATGAAACTTTTATCACTTAATATATTATAAATCAAAATAATTTGACAAATTGTAATATCAGAAGTAATTTTAATAATAGCGTTGACAGTGGAATGTTTGAAGTTAAAGCCGAACTATTTTTTCGCTTTTTATGTTATTTTATTACAAAATTTGGTTATAACATTATTAATGCATATTTCATATATTTTGCTTATATTAGCTGGTCGTAAATTTGTTGGACTATTTGGTTCTTTACCTTTTTTGGAAGGACAACAATTTTTGCAATTTTCCAAATATTTGGGAAATATGAGTTGTTAAACATATTATTGAATACTTTGCAGTAGTCATAAATCATTTTTTTTTCAATGCTACATTTGGTAAGTTGTCAATACCTGAAAATAATTTATTTCTTAAGCAAGAAAAAATATGTGTTAAGTAATCTTTAGTTATGAAAAAAATGTTGTGTTTCTGTTTCATCAAATTTATCTGATAAAAATGTATCACTGAAGTTAATTAAAGATTTCATTTCATTTTTACTCCTAAAAATGTGCTGAAGGATTCATTGACTTTTTTGGATCAGTTTCTTTATGTTTATAAACTAGCTCAAAAAATGCTCTTATGGTATCAAGCATTTGGATTTTTTCATCAACGATGTAATTATTTCGGTCACCTTTCCTTAAACTCTGCGGGCTAATTCCCACGTAGTTAAGCAAGGACTCACAGTTTTCTGGAATTTTCAGTACTTGAAGATTAAAGGGTGTACATTTTTTAAAGTTTTTTTATCTGACTAAACATGTTCTTCGAATCTTTGGGATCTATTTCAGTTAGTTTTTCTCTAAGACGTTTATTAACAACACAAACGAAGTTTTCATTTATAAGAATTTTTTATCAACTTTAATTTAGACTTTGCTAAAATAAAGTTCTCTTCTGATAAAGTTTTCTCTAATCTAGTATTCTTTTTTATAATAGTTAAAATTCTGCATTTTTCCCGGTACAACAAATTTATAGTTGAGTTACTTATCTTCGTAAATGTATTGTCCGCTTTATATTTTGGAACTACTTCATGGACTGCTGAAGTTATTATGTTATTTAATCGTTCAACGTGAAAGTCTTTTTGTGTGTTTGTCATAGTCTAACGTTTTTAGTGAATTTACGGTGTTATTTTCAATTTTTTATTTGTATATTACCTGGTTTAATAATAACTATTTGCAAATATGTAGTTATTATTAAAACAGGTAATATATAACGACAATTAAGATCTATAATTAAGATCTATCTTCTTGTTTTCACTTCCTGCCCCATCTACACTATTCCTTGCGCAAAGAAGTAACCCTTTCAAGTCGTAAGCATTGTTACTTCCCTTAAAATAATAATTTTTTAAATATATAAATAACAATAAATGTGAAACGAAAAATTTTTGTAATATTAGAAATATATTTTGAAGAATGTGTATAAATATAAGTGGAGTAAAAAATTATCACATGTCGTAGTGATGTCACTTTCTAAAGTGATTGAGGAAAAGAATAATTAATTAAGAAAAAATGTATAGAATAAAATATACTATGTTTAAAAAGCACATTTAATAAATATTGTAAAAAATGCTTAAATATTTTCCTGCTTAAGATTGATTATTCGGCGATCACATAGCAATTTCAATTGTAACTTTGGTTGGTTTTGTCAACATACTGGCTGCTTGAAATTTTCTGTACCGTAAAATTACATTCTGTACCCTGCAATTCGGTTTCTGCAACAATTTTTCTGATAAAGAAACGTTTATTTAATTGCAATGTGTTACGTTCTTTTGTGAAGATCAGAATTCTCTGCTAAGCGCATATGGATCTTTTGTGCCTGTCTTACACTTAAGTACTTCTTCAAGCACAAAATCAATTGTTAATGCTTTATAGATTTAATAATAGTTTAATTAAATACGAATAAAATTGTCTCACTCATATCAATAAATAATACAGCTTTATCATGATAGAAATTATATATGTACGTAACAAAATTGTAACAATAATTTCGTATCAATTGTCAGTTTATAAAATGAAACTATTAAACAAAATGTTTGTATGGAATCTCATTTTTACAGTGATGAAACTTGCAATTTCCTTAGCACCATTATTATCTACTCTAGATATTGATAGCATTGCTTGCCTTTAACTCAGGAAAATATAATTACGTCGCTATCACACCTGATATTGAAGGTCCTATAACACATGTTTAAGAAGATGTATATCTTGTGTTGAATTTTCTAGAGATCTTGGGAGAAAAGATACGGTTTATGTGCATGTGCATTTTGTTTGTTTGGTGGAAATTTCAAATGCTTACAACTCTTAAGATGCTGAACCAATTTAAATAATACACACACATTCCATATCATAACATATGTATATTTGATTTCTGGTACAAATCAACACCGTAGTTTCAGTGTAAAATGGAGCCAAAAATTTTTCTTCACGTATTATATGTAGATATGAAACGTCAGAATCTCCTAAAATGCAGGTTTTTAAAAACGTAAAAGTTGCACTACAGACGTAGTAAAATGTCTAAGAGGCACAAAATTTAGCTGAAAGCGCTAAAACCGTACCTCATACCTGTTCTTTTATACATATTTATGTCTGTGATAACACTGATTTCCGAAAACTGGACGTAACATATAATAAGATTGCAAGATATATTTACAATAGAGGATGTCGAAAGTCTATATCGAGCTTTTCATACCAAATTAATGAGATGAGCTTTAAAGAAAAGTATAAGAGCTCAGTATTCTTCCATATGATTATAACAATTGAGCAACTTATAACTGACCTTCGTAGACTAGTAGGTAGTGTACTAGACTCGTAGTGCGAAGGTCCCAGGTTCGAATCCTGCCGCAGAACTCTGCCAGTTTGTGTCTGATAATTAAAAGGGAGCGCACAACAAGCCTTCACTGGCTTAAGTGTATATCGTATGACATGGGCTATCACACCCCTCCAATCAACCTAACGTAACCTAACTATATTTTCAATAAAATTAGTATACGCGATCTACTCCAGAAAAGAAGTTGATTGAACAAAAATATAACAGTTCCTCATCGCAAAGGAATTTTTTCGTAACCGTTGGAACTTTCTCGCGCATTAAGCACAAAGTATGAGCAACGTAAAGATACTTAAAATTGAGTTATTGAGATACTTTAAATAGGCTGTAATTTGTTTCGCTGTTCTTATTACTTACATATTTATTATTTATACTTATTTAATTCATTGTTTTTGCCTAAAAAGTTGTTTTTCATTTGTTATTATTGCATAAAACTTTTATTCGCATATATTAATGTATATTTCCATTTCCATCAATAAATCAATCCCAAAATACTTAGAGATTTACTTTAAATCGGTAAATAATGCCTCTTCCATGATGCATATATGACTTTAAATATTCAGGTAGAACTTGGTCGAATTCAGCAAGGACCTCTACTGATAACAAACATTTCCATTGTGGGTAGCTCCAGTTCGCTCTGAATGTCCTCGGAATGTCAGTCCTCTTATTGCAAGTGATTTAATAATTGCAATTATCCGATATAGTATTTTTTCCAGTATGATTTTTATTAGTTTTGTGATTATCAGAGTTTCAACACTTGCTTTTCAGTACCCTTTGTCGTTAAAGCAATTATTTTATTTTACTCCTTCTACTGAATAGTATATGTAAAAAATTAAATAGGAATAATATATAAAATATATAAGATTTTTTATAATTTTAAGTACTTGAAAAGCTTATTTAAATTTAAAATTTACTTAAAAATCGCGCTAGCCATATACTAGTAGCCACATTATAAGCTGAACGCTTTGACATAACTATATGTATGTACATACATAAGTATATGCAAGTTACAACACATACTTAATTAATGAAAACTGAATTTTAAGATAATTTATTGCTTTTATTATTATTTCTTTTAAGTAAACAAAACCATTGTTATGTTTAAATGCTTGTGTGTACTATTTTGATTGCTAAAATTTTATTAGATTTATTTAACATGTTCTAGAACGTTGTTTTTGCTGTTGGTCTATTGTTTACAGAATGTGTATTTCATTTTATGTCTATGTTTATTTCAGGAATGGATAAATATAAAGCATATATTCCAAATAAACTACAACTGATTATAAACGAAACTTTAGGAGATGAAGTACTTTGGAAGGAACAATGTCAATTGGACGTTTCTGCACAATCTGATAGTTTATCGAGCCTTAATGCTAAAACTCGATATATCCAAATACACTCGTTAAATACAGGTGACAGTATTATTTGCAACAATCCATCCAGCACTGACTATGAAAATCTCAATAGAGATGCCATGGTGGCGACTAAGGAATGTGATGTTAGTCAAATTACATTAAACAGTATTGAAAATAGCCAACCGTTATCCTCCATCCTTAAGGAAACAACTGTTTGAAATAAATTAAAACCGAGTATATAATAATAATCTATTAAATATAACTGTGTGGTACATACTATAGATATTCTTTAAACTTAAGTAGAATTAAAATGTGTATTTAGTCATTAGTACTTTTCTCGTTGGCCCGTTATTTGTCTTTTAATTATTATTATGTATTTGTTGCAATAAATATGAATGCTGTTATACTTGGCTATTTCCTAATGATACTCGTAATATGAAAGTGTACGTGCATACTTGAATTTAACTACTTTAATAAATGGGAGATTCCCAATTCCTCATAACTCGAAACTGTAGTTGGGTGCAGTAGTGTTAACGCTGGAACACAATGTGCAGCTGAGGCGTGAGGCGAGAAGTATACTTCTCGCTGTTAAAAGTAAAATACATTGCTTCAAATGTATGTCAGCACAATGTAAATCTGAGGCTGACGCTGAGGCAAAGCTTGAGGCGCAAAGTTCGAACATTTTAACTTTTTACACCGCCACACATTAATTTTTATTTTTCCACAAAACAATATTTTTATTTTTGTACAAGTACACAAAAAACTTAAATTAGTTTTGATTATTATGTTCATATTGATAGTTAACAGATTGTGTTAACATATTATTATATCCAGAGATGCCAATAATGTTTATCGTTCATACAAATTCAATACATTTGTACATACAATTTTGATTAAGTACAATTGGCAACAATGAACTCACGCCTCATCATTGTGTTAGTACTTCAACCTTCGCCTCAGCCACAACTTCAGCTATTGCCTCAACTTCAGCCTCAGCTGCACATTGTGTTCCAGCCTTTAAGGCCAAAACTCAAATCA
This sequence comes from Germaria angustata, assembly GCA_963681545.1. Classification (NCBI taxonomy): domain Eukaryota; kingdom Metazoa; phylum Arthropoda; class Insecta; order Diptera; family Tachinidae; genus Germaria; species Germaria angustata. Next base: position 93,780,193 of record OY812998.1, read on the forward strand.
AATCGTTTACTGGATGTAAGTTTATTGCTTCATGAAATGAACAAAAAATTTATAACGAATTATTATTTATATATGTCAAATTTGCAGTCTGGCCCGCTATTTTGAATTTTTTCGTTCGCAAGATTTCTAAGCAATAAACACGTCCCACTCACATCTGCATAGGCGTTCGTTAAGTAGGTTCCATACCTAATTAATTTACAAAATGATGAATGTCAAATTTATGTCATTATGAAAATTTATGAGATATGGTCACATCTTCTTAATATTGTGTAAACGTTATGGCATAATTATCATAATTCTATGCCCCCAAATGTCATCTCATATAAATATGACGCACAGTGGCGTAAAAGAAAAAAATGCTAAAACGTCGGAAACTTTTAAACTATTCAATCTATTTGCATCAAACAAATTTCAGAGAACTCCAGCTAAGTAGATGATTGTCTGCTGTAACAGGTCCTAGGATAATGGGGGCTGCCATCTGTCATTGCCTAGAAACAACGTCCTCTGTATATTTGGTGTAGTGGTGAAGAACCTTGCTAATCCTACCTATGAGGGCGGAAAGGTAAATGATCTCCTTGGATAATTTTTTTTTTGAGGGAGTTGAAGCCACTTAATTTAAAACTCGAAAATCATATTGAAGATCTTTTTGTCCTCTGCCAGAGAACGAACCTGGGGTACTTGGTTTTGTAGGCAAGCACTACACCCATGCACCACCTGTAGCGTAATCTACAATAAAAAATAAAATAAATGCAGAAGGACACGCTTAGAATACTATTGTAACTCTTATGGTTTATGTGCATATTCGGTACAAACTTATGGTATACAATCCGGTTTTTTGGGAACAAGTATGAAACTAACTCCTAAGAACATTATAAGTTTTGATTTGTTACTGGCACTCAAGTCGAGCTTTCATGTGTAAAACTTTATTGTAAATATTTTTCTTGGACAGTTAAAGTATGTCGCTATATCAAAGTTTATTTAAACAGGGGGCAAATTACGGCATTCGATATCGAACGAAATTTCAAACAAAATTTTGTTGAATTGTATTGAAATTTCGATCGATATCGAATGCCGTAATTTGCCCTCAGCAGATATGTATAAAATAAATATGCACAAAATCAAATTGAAAGGCGTGCTGTTTTGTGAAAAATTCAGGAGTAAGTGGCATAAAATCAAATGTTTTTGATAGTTTTAATTCTTATTTCTTTTTGGAATCACCCATTCTTTTTGATTTACATGACTTTTTCACTTCTAATCTTTTGAGCTTTTCCCAACAAACATGTAGACTTGATTTCAAATTGAGAATGATTTGAAATCAAACTATTTCTAAAACCGACAAGCGTTTTAAAATGATTCGAGAGTAAGCTGAGGAACACAACATTCTCAATAAAAAGGGAAAATATTTTCAAATTGCAAAATTTACTTTAAACTTTCTCAAATGTATTTTAAATGTGGAAGCGGAACATAAATAAAATAAAATGTTTTTGATTCGTATTTAATTACAATGAATATTTACTTTAGTTGTTACTACAAGTAAGATTTTTTGACAGGCATTAAACATTTTATTTTTCTACAGTAGTACAGCAGCTTGAAAGTGTTTCACATTCGAGTACAGCAACAAATTGAAAAAAGCACCATATGTTTCTATTCAAATCATTATCAGCTTAATTTAAATGTTAAACTCAAACTTCTGTCTTGTTTTAAAAAAGGTTGCGAATAACGCGAATAACGCTCAAAAAATAAAATTATCTTATTTCAAATGTTTGACTTCGTATTGATGGCTGACTTTTCTCCAGTTTTAATGCAAATTATAAACAAATTATCACATGCCATCAAGATTTTCAGTTAAATTTTTTGCAGTACTTTTAAAAGTGCAAACTTTCCAACTGCATTTGCACATAGCAGCAACAACATTTGTTATCACTGCCGCAGTGATAAAGGACATACGCGCACATAAACATATATTTTTTTATCCTATACCAGTAGTTCAATTGAATAACTTTATTTAAAGACAGCTGAGTTGATTAAAAAATTTAACGGCAAAAATAACGATTTGCTATTTTATTACATAATTTTACTTCTATTAAGCATAATTAAAGCTATTTATAAAAAGAATATTGACTATGTATGCACTATTTAGCACACACAAATTCTGTTATTTTTCCCTGTTCCTTTTTGTGATATTCTCTTCTTTTAACAGAGATGCTACTTGATATCAAATTACAACAAGGTTGATAAAGAGAAGTTAGTAAATGACAAAATCGTTAGTCCAAACCGCGGTAGTTATTGACAAATTTAGCTTTTGTCCAATCTTTAAAAATCACTGAATCGCCACTCAAAATCAGTTATAAGCGTCATTTTGAACAACATTGTATATTGTTGTAGGGTATGGTTGAACGTATACTTATTTCCAATAATAAAGAATATACAATAATGATTGCGAGGGGTCACAAACATATAAATATAGTTATCAAAATAGTAGTAAATTTTTAAGTATAATTTTAAATTTAAATAACATGATTTTTATAATTTAATCACACTTCCAATATATTTCATTTTTTCTGATGAGACGATAGTTTAGCATTTTTACAATAAATGTAAACTTTTGTAAATATTTGAAAGATATTGTAAGCTATCGTTAAATGTTGCTGTTTACTGCATTAAGTACACACATTTCCTGTTTTGATTCAGTGAGGATTTAATTAATCAAAACAGAATCAGAATTAAACAGAAACAAAATTAAAAGTATTTGCATACGATTAACTACAAATCGTCTCAAACGGAAGAATAGCTTACAATTTTATCGTCCCAAATCATTGCTCAATTTGTTTTTGAGGCGTCACGTCTTCTCATATTTCGCCAACAATTTTCTCTCGGTCAAAACAATATTGCGATAATCGATGCGATACAGTAATGCCTTCGTCCTTTATTGGGTTAATCATATTTATGCATCGTTGTCGTTTTAGTTATTACCAAAAGCAAAATTACTTAAGTATATGCATATTTCTCCAATGTTTGTACACACATTTCAATTTAATTTTTTTTAATTCCGAAAATTCAAATTTTCGTCCGTAAAAACTACGTTTTTGTTTGATTGATTTCTTAAACATTGTTTAACATATAATAGAAGATTCAATTTTTTGCGAAAGAAACCTTTTAATTTAAAAAAAATATTGATTTTGTTACGCATACATAAGTATTTCTATAAAATTTTCCTGCGAATTCGATTCACAAAGTAGAAGCAAAGCCCCGCACTTTTTACTTGAAGTGTTATATTAGCATAGCATATAAGTACATACATATGTAACTTCAGCCAAGTTAAGTACATATGTATGTATGAACGTATGTATGTATATGCAATCAAAAGGCTTCTCGCACTCTTTGTATAAATCATTGGGTATGAAAGATACGACAAGCTTACTATTCATATATGTAAGTATGTATGTATGTATATCCTTTCGAGAATATATGTACTTATATCATCAGGCACATATTCTTCAAAAACATATGTAAGTATGTATATTTGACTAATTATAAAATGTAGTTAAGTAATATGTACTTACATACATATGTATATCGTAACTAATGCAAATCAATTTGATTACTATGTTGTTTAGTTTTTAATTTTACTTATAATAAAAATTTTGATTATAAAAATGTTTTGGTCGTGGCAACGCTGATCATTGGTTTTATTTATTCGCATGACTGATGTTGTTCCTTTGCTTTGTAAACAAATGTTTTCATACCAGATGGTGAAATTATCACATATACATATGTACATACTTATGTATGTATGTATTTTATATAAAACGAATTGTGGCCTATTCTTCAACAGTACAAAAGAAAATGGATATACTGCTTGTTTTTAATGAATAAGAATAATAATCATTCCTCTCACGATTGTTAAATGTGATTGACGTGTCTTTATCTCTGCGCTTTGTGACAAATTTCTTTTGCGAATAATTATTAATATTATCAAAATATCTAAAAGGCGTTCTAATGCCAAACCGGAGGACTTAAAGTCCACGGTTAACGCGTCAGGCCTAAAATTGAGCCGATATAATTTTTGGACCCCATTACAAGCATTGAATAATGATGACAATGCTGGAAACATAGACACTCCCGTACAACTTCCAAAAGTTAAAGAATTTATTTCACCTATTAAAGTGCTTTCTCACAGCAGTGAACAGTTTCAAAAAATGTTTAAAAACTCTGGTTTGACCAAATATTATATAAAAAATATTAATTGTTATTAAAATTTTTTGTGATATTGATGTGCGAATATCTAAATTCAAGAAAAGTGCCGCCACGTATTGGCGAAGGTAACATGGAAGCTGAAATGAAAAAATGTTTACTTGATATCGCAAATGCCGAACGTGAACCTCTAGTCAAGAACTTGCATTTGGTATTAGATAAACTAATAGAACTCTTGGTAACAACTTATAAAATGGGAGGGCAAACGCTATCGCTAGGATCCACAGTATTTGAAGTCCTCTGCTTAGTATCGGCAAACTTATCAATTCTAAGTGATGACTTAATAGTAGATCAATATGCACGTCAATCTTTGCTGTCAACGTATGTACAATTTCAGAGCAAGATTCCACATCCCTTTAGCGGAAAAAGACGTATTACCTGCAGCCGCAGCAATACCGAAGAAATGCATACTTCATCTTCGTCAGAAACGTACAGCATTTACGATAATGTTGTAGCTGGGCGCAGCTTGGACCGCAAAGATTTGACCATGGAAATGTCACCAACATTTGTGGGTCGCGACGGCCAGATACGTTTACTGCATGAGGAACTGGCACTACACTGGGTGGTAGCAAGTGGTCGCGCTGCAGATTTGGCCATGAGCAATTCATGGTTTTTATTTGAACTGATCATTAAATCCATGATAGAACACTTAGATTTTACACGCTCACTTCAAGCGCCCCGAAAACAAAGGTTCCCTCATCAATACACGGACGATATATCTACACTGGTACATTTGGTTACCACTAAAGTGGTGGGTTATCACAGCAATGAGCCCAAACTAGCCCAATGTCTTAACGCCAGCTTAAGCTTCTTTATATTTGACTTGTTCAGTGTCATGGATAGAGGATTTATATTTGGTTTAATAAAAACCTATTATAAGGTTTTAATATCTAAAAATGCTTCCATACCGGACTTAATGAACTATAAAATAGATTTCCTGCGTATTGTCTGCAGTCATGAGCACTATGTTGCTCTTAATTTACCCTTTGGAACACCATTTACAACAAAGTCCGCTCCCTGTAGCCCCACACCAAGTACTAACTCCAACACCAGCGGAACGTCGTATGGTTCCATTGAACGATCTTTGCATGCAGACTTAAGCATCGAATTTAGACAGCAACATTTCCTGGTTGGATTGGTTTTAAGCGATTTAGCCACCGTTTTAGAAGTACCAAATCCTCAACTCCATGACAAAGCCATAAGATGTATACGCAATTTAATGACATCTCATGACTTGGATCCACGATATAGTGACAGTGAAGCTCGCGCACGAGTAGCCTCTTTGTATCTGCCGTTATTGGGTATTGTTATGGATGCTATACCGCAACTACATCAATATCTAATGGAGTCTAATGATCGGCTACATAGTATTGGTCTGCTGGATGACTATCAAGGGCCGCATTCTACTATAGCCACTACAACCATAAGTCCGGAAGTCGCATATGCCATATCAGGGTCTAGGTCATATGCCTATATGAATGACCATGTGAAAAATAAATCTCCGTTGAGTAGTGAAAACACACGTCATCTCTTAGCCTGCTGCACTTGGATACTGAAGAATCTAGAGAAAACTGCGCTGTACAGATGGAGCCTCGGCCTTTCGCCTCATAGAGTCCATCAGATGTTGCAGGTGCTAAATACCTGTATACCATGTTTCGAATACAAGGGCCAGAAACGTTTGCCAGTGTTGAAACGAAATACGCAAAGCTTTCGCAAACCTACAGATCTTAAAGAAAAACTAGAAGAATGTATACGAGGCACCAACTCAGCCCGCTATGATTTGATTAATCGTCGAAAAGATCGCAATTCCACGGAGAAATTTCGTTGGCGCAAAGATCAAATGCCATACAGATCACAGTTTTATGATACTATAACTAAAACTGATCCCGAATTGGAGTTGAGCCACTATATCGAGGGATCATTGGCCACAGAAATCACTTTGGTGATTTTAGACTGTTTGGAAATCATTGTTCAAGTAGCTACAAATTCAGAAATGCATCATAATCTTTTGGGCACGGTGTTGAAAGTGTTATTGCATGCTTTATCGCGGAACCAAAGTACACTGGCACTTAAAAATCTATTCGCCTCACAGAGATCTCTAATCTTTAAGTTTCCCAATATATTATTCGACGAAGAAACCGATATATGTGCTGACTTGTGCCTCTTATTGCTAAAGCATTGTGGTTCACAATTACCTGGCATTAGATCTCAGGCGGCTGCCTCTTTGTATCTGTTAATGAGGCAAAATTTCGAAATAGGAAACAATTTCGCACGCGTTAAAATGCAAGTCACCATGTCTTTGTCTTCTCTTGTGGGTACAAGTTCATCATTTAGTGAACAGTCTTTACGACGTGCTCTTAAAACTATTTTAGTCTATGCTGAGTCTGACTCAGATCTGCAGGATACCTCATTTCCTGAGCAGGTACAAGATCTATTATTTAATCTCCACATGATTCTCTCAGATACGGTCAAAATGAAGGAATATCAAGAAGATCCCGAAATGTTGTTGGACCTAATGCATCGCATAGCCAAGGGATATCAAAATAATCCAGATTTACGTCTTACCTGGTTGGAAAACATGGCCAAAAAGCACAAAGAGCGTGCTAATCACACTGAAGCTGCTATGTGTTTTGTTCATTCCGCTGCTCTGGTGGCAGAATATCTTAGTATGCTTGAATCGCAACCCCATTTACCGGTCGGTGCTGTTAGTTTCCAAAAGGTCACTCCAAACTCCTTGCTAGAGTCAGCTGTTTCGGATGATGTCCTTAGTCCTGGGGAGGATGGAATATGCCTTGGTAATCACTTTACTGAATCCGGACTGAAAGCATTGCTAGAGGAAGCTTCCAATTCGTTTCAAATAGCCGGCATGTACGAAGCCATGAATGAAGTTTACAAAATCCTCATACCCATCTGTGAGGCGAATAGAGATTTCCAGAAATTGAGCAAAATACATGGCAAACTTCAAGAGGCCTTTAATCGTATAGCACAACTTCAAGGCAAGCGCGTCTTTGGTACGTATTTCAGGGTGGGCTTCTATGGTGCCAAATTCGGTGATTTGGATCAGCAGGAGTTTATCTACAAGGAACCCACTCTAACTAAATTGCCCGAAATATTTAGTCGCCTGCAAAACTTTTATGCAGATCGGTTTGGTCCAGACTCGGTTCATATTATCAAGGATTCTAATAGTGTGGATGTTAATAGTCTGGACCCAGATAAGGCATACATACAAATTACCTATGTTGAGCCATATTTTGAAAATTATGAGCTCAGACACCGAGAAACATACTTCGAGAGAAACTTCAACATAAAGCGATTCATTTTTGCCACACCATTCACGAAGTCGGGTAAAGCTCATGGTGACTTACACGAACAATGCAAACGCAAGACAATTTTAACCACAGCCAATCATTTTCCATATGTGAAAACTCGTATTCAGGTTGTAAATCGCCAACAAATAATTTTAGATCCCATCGAGGTCGCTATCGAAGACATACAAAAGAAAACTTTAGAGTTGGCTGCAGCCACAAATCAAGATCCGGCCGACCCGAAAATTTTGCAAATGGTTTTACAGGGCTGCATTGGAACCACCGTTAATCAGGGACCTATGGAAATGGCGGCAGTATTTTTATCTAATCTCTCCGATGGCATTACTATTCCAACCAAAAATCAAAATAAACTTCGTCTATGCTTCAGAGAATTTTCAAAGCGATGTGCCGATGCTCTCAAGAAAAATAGAAATTTAATATTGTCCGATCAGAAAGATTATCAGCGCGAATTAGAACGCAACAATGACCGTTTTGTTGAACGCTTAACACCATTAATTACATTGACACCCACGCAGGCGCAGGGTGTTGTAAAGGCAAATGCCGCTAACAATCGTAGCACGCCTTTAAAATGGTAATTTATCGCTAAACAGAATGTATATGTGTATTTAGTAAAATACATAAGTATTGTGTTCTTTGTATTTGCTTTATATTTTTAAAGCTTTTATAAACTAATCGTATATTTTTCCTTCCCTTTCATGTCTGTTCGTATTTTGGATTCTATTTATTTTGTAGTGTTTCGGATTATTTCAAGTAGTTAATGAACGTAATTAATATTTTATTGAATACATAATTATCTACAAATAATCAAAAAGTATTGAACACTTTGAAAATTAGAACAAGAATGTACTTAAGAGTACATCCAAATGACATTTCAATTTATACAGGACTTTATAAAATATTTTCTGTTAATGCGGCAAAGTTTTATATGTATTTTGAACTAGTAATTTGCTTCGAACCTTTCCATACCAAAAATTAAACACCAAAATTTTGCAATTTTTGTAGTTATACAATGAATATTAACACTCACCTAAATAAAACATTTCTCAAAAAACACAAAAAAAAGAAACATTTAATATAATTATTACAATAATAAAAGAACACAACTGTCAGTTTTTTATACACGAATCTAAATATGATAAACCATTCAAATTCGTCTTGTACGGCCTAGACAACAAAAGTGACAAAGTACAACAAGTATGTTGATACTCCTTACATAGTATATTTCGAAAACGGCTCAGTAAAATTAAACGATTTAAAACAGAATCTAAAAACTCTCTTTCATATGGTAATAAAATGGGATTATCAAAGAAGAATTAAAAATAAACTGGTGCAGTGTTACAGTTGCCAAATATTTGGCCACGGAGAAAAAGGTTGCTCTATCAAAACAAAATGCGCTCTCTGTTCAGGCAGACACAAATCGTCAGATTGTACCAACAAAGAGATGGTTAAATGTGCAAACTGCAATGATGTGCATGCTGCAACAGATCATAGCTGTCCAGTAAGGGAATCGTATTTAAATTTAAGAGAAAATATTCAACGAAAAAATAATCGTCATTCGAATAGTCGAGGATCAACAAATAATAACGGTTTTACTACAATATTTGCTAAAAACTCTTCCAACTTTACCTCAGCCAAGCAACAGATGCGAAATGAGCACAAATGTATGGTCAGTCTCTCAAAATCATAGTATTCAAAATACAAATGATCTCTTTACTGCTGAAGAGATAAGTCAACTTACATTAGATGTTTTAAATAAATTAAAAACTTGTAACTCTAAAGCACTAAACACATAGACGACAGCAGATAGCATTCAGCAAGATGTCAAAAACAAAATCCATGTATTTAAATGAAAACGATAATTTTTAACGGCAACACAGCAGCACGACTGCACAACAGCATTTGCTGCTGCTGCCAACTTTGGCTATTTTATATTTTGACGGCAGCAATAAACGAAAATAGTGTTGCCATTATATATATATAAATTGGAAAAATAAAAACAAAAAATTTTTTTTTAAATATTAAACATAAAAGAACATTACTAAAATACAATAAAGAAATAATTTAATGTGTTTTTATAGTTTTTCGTGATATTATTACATTTTTTATCAATAAATTTAATTTTATTCATTATAAAATATATATGCGGCATCCCTGAAATTTGTATTGCTAGAATACACATCAGCTGATTATTATGCTGTTGCTGTCTTCAAAATAATATGAAGCTGACTTCAGAGCAGCATTTGAAGTTGGCAGCATTTGAAGCCGTGAAGTCGTAAAGTCTGCTGTCGTATATGTGTTTAGAGCTTAAAGAAGCACAATTTCATGTTATCACACAATTAGCTATTAAATATTTATACAGTAAATAATTATTCATAATGGCTCAATAATTAAATATTATTTTCTGGAACTGTAGAAAGAAGTATTAGAAATAAATACTTTGAACTTTATGATTTTTTAAATAATAATAATGTAGATTTATTTTTTTTTGTCAGCAACTTGGTTGTCAAGTTCTGTTCATATACCTCAAATGGGTTACTATTGCATTCGACGTGATCGAGCAGATCGTGTTGGTGGAGGGGTTGCAATTCTTATTAAAAAAGAAATAGGAAATTTTAAACCAATTTTTTGCCCAAACTAAACATATTGAAAATGCTGGAATTTGTATAAAGACATCTGATAAGATGGAAATAAATATGTTTGCGGTATATTTCCCGGGAGTTGTTGCAAACCCGGAAACGAAAGGATTATTTAGAAAAGATATTAGAAAACTCCTTACAGTTGATAAAAATGTCATCGTTTGTGAAGACCTAAATGGTAGACATAGATTTTTAATTGCAATCGTGCAAATGTTTGGGGAAATATCCTGTACTCGTAACTTTTATCGACGTAATTGGTTAAGATACAGAAATGCATCTGATTTTGAATTTTTTAACAACCTTAATAGATGATTCGGTGTGAAATATCAAAATTTAGAAATAAAATATGGAACACCAAAATTCAAAATTTAAACAAAGCCTCAAAACCGTTTTGGAGAATAGCTAAGTGTTTAAGAAAGAAGCGTATATTTATACCACCTCTGAAAGAAAGCTCTACAACTTATTATACTGATAACGAAAAAGTGAATCAACTTGCCAATAGTTTCTTAGAAAATCATTGCGTTTCTGAAAATTTAAGTAACCAGTCCCACATCTCTCTAATTGATACTGTTAACGAACGATTTTCACAACTTAACATTAACACAGACTCATACGAATATGTAACTAGTAATGAAATTGCTACAATTATAAAGGGTTTAAAAACCAGGAAAGCATCAGGTTTAGATGGCGTGAAAAACATCATGCTTAAGCAATTGCCTTACATATTTATCTTTTATTATCAATTGTTGCCAGAAATTACAATATTTTCCTCAAGGATGGAAAGTGGCAAAGGTCATACCTATTTCGAAACCCAATAAACTTCCTAATTCAGTATAGAGTTATCGCCCGATAAGTCTTTTCAGTAGTCTGAGTAAGATTTTAGAAAAAGTTCTTAAAATAAAACTCAATAAGTTTATGGATCTAAATAAAATATTACCACTAACTCAGTTTGGTTTCACCCCTTTTCACAGCACAGTTAATCAAATTAAATTAAAATCAAACTAAACCGTATTGGTTGGATATTGAGAAAGCTTTTGACTCCGTTTGGTATAACGGCCTATTATATAAAATGATTCAATATAATTTTTCACTGTATATTATTAAAAACATTGAGTCATTTTTGAAAAATAGCTATTATTGTGTAAGTCTGAATGATATATGTTCGGATCTAGTTAAATTCCAGCTGGAGTTCCACAACGATCGGTTTTGGGACCATTGCTCTATAATTTGTACTGTTCTGGTATGCCGCAACCTAGGGAAGTAGAATGTGCAGCATATGCTGACGACACTTTTTTTATATACATCACGCCAGTATGGTCAAAATTTTGTTGCAGACTTACAACCAGCTTTGGATTAACTTGTGGCCTACTTCCACAGATGGAAAATCAAAATTAATGAAAGTAAGACAAATGCAATATTTTTTACTCGTAGAAGAAACTTGTGTTTTCATCGTTCAAATCAACTCAACTCAAGTCAGTGGCACTAATGTACAATGGAGTGATAATGTTAAGTATTAGGTGTTTTACTGGACGAAAAACTCAAAATTTGAACACATATCAAAAAAAGGATTGAAAAATTCAACTTAGCAAAAGCAATGTTATATCCTATAATCGGGCGTAAATCATTTTTAAGTCGTGATAACTAAATAATCTTGGCAAAAGTAATTTTTCAATCTATAATTTTGTATGCTTGCCCTGTTTGGGGAGTTTACGTAAAATCCCACATTAAAAAAATTCAAATCTGTCAAAATAAGCTATTGAAGATGATGCTTAATTTACCATGGCATTTCTCCACCAAAGATCTTTCACGAAAAAAATAAAAATAAAATTAATTATAGAAAAAACAAGTTTTTTAACAGAACGCTTCAAGGTTTCTTGCAGTACGTCTAGTAACCCACTAATTTCCGGCCTTTATTAAAGAAGACCAATTTATTTATTTGATTATGCCACCATACATATGTACGTAAGTATATGTATTGCGTATATACTTAAATGTGTATATATGACTTACAATTATATAACATCCTCTTATAAACTAAATATTGTTTTATAGATGAAAAGTTAGTATAATGACTAAAACTCTGTAAATTGTGTGATAACTTTAGGTTGTGTTAAACTTTTAATAAAAAAAATAAACAAAAACATTTTGGTACAAAGAAACGGAAAAAATTAAGAGCTACTCGATATACATAATTTGAAAATTCGTTATGCCACCTCTGGTAACAAAAAAACTGCTGGGGTACCGCGGTGCTGAATCATCACTGTTGATTTTCCATTTTTATGTGGTCGATAAAAATCGGTCCATATTACAATTAGATTGTTCTATATTGTTTGAATCAGTGCATCGTGTTGTTTTTGATTGTACTTATTAAAAAATTTTCCTTCAACTTTTTTTGTAAAGAATTGGACAACTGCATTCTCGACTTTGTTGTAATCAATGCGCTTTGCATAGAGTTATAAATTGGCCTTGGTAACCTCAAAAGCTCAAGTGATGAACTCCCTCGTCTTCCAACGTATGTCGAATTTTTAATGATTTGTCAATTTTTGTTGGAAATAAGAATAAAAACTCCTGTTAAACCTTTACATGTAAAATTTTTATCCTGTATAAATTAAATTCAATTAAGAATTAAAAAATATTTTTATTTGGGTTTTCGCACATATCTCAGAAATTTTTCTTCACAATGTTGGGAACCAACTAACTCAATCCTTCAAAAGGAGAGAGCAAAACTTAAACAACTTGGCCAAAGAATTAATTAAAATGATAGGAGCGAATTCCTTTTATGTGTTACTGACAGAACATGGAAACTTATATGAGTCCAAAATACAAATTAAGGATAAAAATGGTTATCGCAAAGTAACCTCTGAATTTAGCCGGTGTAAGAAAAATGTGTATACCTACCAATTAAAAAGCGATAAAGGTCTTCAAATAGTAATGAAAGGTATTGACTCTTACATGGATCCCAACGGGATAAAGAGCGGCTCACAGGATTGTGGCTATTTAGTGAAAAATGCTACTAACATTAAAAATAGGTAGAAAGTACCACATTAACTGTTTCGAGTTGAATTCGAACCGAATGATTTAAAGCTAAAAATAAACAAAACGCACCCAATTTATAATTTGCTGCACAGAAGAGTTACCATAGAGAAGCCACATAAAGCGCTGGACTCATCCAATGCGCCAACTGCCAAGAATACCTGGCATTAAAAAACACACCGCCAACTACAGAGATTGCTCAGTTTACACGCACGTCAAGCGTACTTTTAGTAAAAAATCCTATTCATCATCAATTCAGCCTCAATTTTTTGGACACAAATTATCCACAGTTGGCATAACCTTCTACAAGACAAGTTTCGTTCCCTGAGGTTTTTAAGTCTAATTCATCTGTGATGTGCTCTAATATGCTAATACGCAGGAAGAGCTTTTGGTGGCTCGGCATTACTTAGGAACTATTTATTGGATGACCACTGTAAAGATTACCTGCAAGCAACAATCGTCTGTATTGAAGGTTTCCATTAGAACTTGGCGATATTTTCAATTTATTGCCCCACAGATTTTCAATTACTGACAGTCAATACAGCTCTTTTTATGAATCACTAGGACCACGCTTTGTAGCAGTGGACAGCCAATAGATAGACAAAGAATTCCAGAAGTTATTGATGTTAACAAAATTAGTAACAAAATGCTCATGAAATTGCGAAGATTATCAAAGAAAATTATACAGTATATTTCGTTAAGCCACACCGCTTATAGTGGAATTAGCAATATATTCCAAAAAAGGTTTACTTTCTGCCATATATTAGTGAAATTCATACAAAATATTCGTTATTCAATCCATTACCAATATAGTCCATTTTCCGTTATATGCCATCTATATGTGAGGCAAAAAAAAATTAATTAGTGCGAAGTTTTTCACATATAGTCCAATTGACAAATTTTAGAACATAAGAAAACATAAGAAAAGTATTATTCTGACACTTTAATACAAAAATTAAGTGATTTCTCTTTTAATGTTGTTCAATTAAACAAACTGACTTTTTTGAGTAAAATTGTACATATGTATGTACATACACGTTGTTTCCAAAATGGGTAAAGGTGTAAATTTTGACAACATACATACATATTTGAAAAGATAGAGGACAAAGTTCTTAAAAATTCAGTAAAATTAAATCAATCAAAAATAACAAATTTCTTCAAATAATATAAGAAAACTTACATGCATACACACAATAAGTATGTACATATGTATGTGTAAATGTATACATGCAATAAGTATATAGATATGTAAATATGTATGTAGTTACATCAATGCTTTCAGACAGATTTCAGTAAATAAAATTTTATTATCAAATGAAGAAACTTTTTTTTTGTAATTATTATTACCCAGCCAGCATTTACATATAAAAATAAGCGTTTTGTAAGCGTTCAAATGTAAGCAAAACACTTATAAAACGCTGCTGTGACCTTTACAAAAGACATCAAAGCAAGGGGTTTATAATCGAAAAGGACTCAACTTTATAAGCGTTAAAAAGACAATTGCAAAACATGTTTTTTAAGTAACGTAATTACACGTTTTCTAAATGCTTAAAAAACACGTTTTGAAAATGCTTAAAAAACATGTATTTTTAATGAAACTAGTAAGCGTTTTAAACATTTGCTTTGTTTTGGATATTTTTTTTTATTGATACACTTAAAATTTCATTTTTAATATTACATTTTTGTCTTAATAGAAAAGTATTAAAGGCTGGAACACAATGTGTAGCTGAGGCGTGAGGCGAGAAGTATACTTCTCTCTGTTAAAAGTAAAATACATTGCTTCAAATGTATGCGAGCACAATGTGAAGCTGAGGCAAAGCCTGAGGCGCAAAGTTCGAACATTTTAACTTTTTACAGCGCCTCAAATTAACAGCGCTTCTTTAACATATTATGTTCGTTTACATTTTTTTTTTGACAGAATATTTTTATTTTTCCACAAAACAATATTTTTATTTTTGAACAAATACACAAAAAACTTAAATTAATTTTGTTTATTATGTTAACATTGATAGTTAACAGATTGTGTTAACATATTATTATATCCAGAGATGCCAATAATGTTTATCGTTCATACAAATTCAATACATTTGTACATAAAATTTTGATTAAGTACAATTGGCAACAATGAACTCACTCCTCATCATTGTGTTCGTACTTCAAACTCGGCCTCAGCTACAACTTCAGCTATTGCCTCAACTTCAGCCTCAGCTGCACATTGTGTTCCAGCCTTAAATTAAAATATAAAAATAGGAACTTCATTGTTGTTTCATTTAAAAAATCATTATTACTTAGTATTTTAGTTTACTTTTTTTGTTGTTTTAATTTTAATACGATTTTTTGCGTACACAAAGTCCTCTTCCTTGCCTCCATTTTCAGCGAAAGTTTCTGCAATAGAATTTAAATATGAATATAAAAATGTAACTAGAAACGTATTAAACCTATTTCACTTACGACGAATGGTAGTGGCGACAGTGAAGGCCATAATGCACTTCTTATCTGCAGTTCCTCGCCAGGAAAAGCTCTCAGCAACGCTGTCAGCCATGATCTTCTGCCACGCTTTCTCGAATTGGATGTTGACAATCTTTTTAGATCTGCCTTCTAAAAATAGAAATAAAATCGACATCACTATACAGTCACCGTACATTTCAAATTTAAATTCTTACCAGCAAGGAAAAGTTATCTAAGTATATCTTCCAGTATAGTTCTATCAAAATTAAGGAAGTCTTCAATATTAGCAAACGGCGAGAATGACACGTTTTGCTTAAATTTATGAAACACTTGCATTTGCAAGCAAATTGTCAACGACATTCGCAAAACTCTTATTTATGCAAGCTTGCTGCAATCCTAATTTACAAAACGCTTGCCAATATGTTGGTTGGGTAAATATTAGCATTTTGTTATATTTTTTTATAGTCAAAAAGAAAAATTGTATACGAATTCACCTATGTATAAGAAAATACTGCCTTATAGAAAAATTGTGCTTATAGTCCAAATGGCGCTATAGTCCAAAATTTGTGTGCAAATTTGACCGTGGATTATAAGCGAAATATACTGTATGTTGGTCACACTTATATATGTACTGTGTTGGTCATTTTATATAAATAATAAATCACAAATTGCAACGTAATACATTTAAAGGGACTTGAATTACAATTAAAAATTTAATAGTTTAATAAAACATTGAAATTTGCTTATATAGAGAATTTGTGGTCACACTCACAAGAATTGTAAGCGAATAATATTAGTACAAATAGCTGTAAAAATGGTAAATAAATAGGAGAATATTTTTGGACTTCAAACAAAAAAGATCTTATTATTCTAACTGAGCAGTTTAACCGGTGGCTTAGCGCAATTAAAATGTGCTGCAGCTAAGTGGAGCATTCAAAACTCCTTAGAAAAATTTACACTTAAGCTCTGAACACATAGACGACAGCAGACAGCAAGCAGCAATATGTCAAAAATAAAATCCATGTGTTTAAATGAAAACGATTATTTTGACGGCAGCACGACTGCACAACAGCATTTGCTGCTGCTGTCAACTTAGGCTATTTTCTATTTTTACGGGCAGCATTAAGCAAATATAGTGTTGCCATTATATATATATATATATATATATATATATATATATATATATATATATATATATATACATACATATATATATATATATATATATATATATATATATATATATATATATATATATATATATATATACATATATACATATATATATATATATATATATATATATATATATATATATATATATATATATATATATATATAAATATAAATTGGAAAAATAAAAACAAAAACTCTTTTTAATATTAAACATTACAACAATACAAAAATTTTAATGTGTTTTTATAGTTTTTCGTGATATTATTACATTTTTTATCAATAAATTTAATTTTATTCATTATAAAATATATATGCGGCATCCCTGAAATTTGTATTGCTAGAATACACATCAGCTGATTATTATGTTGCTGTCTTCAAAATAATTATGAAGCTGACTTCAGAGCAGCATTTGAAGTTGGCAGCATTTGAAGCCGTGAAGTCGTGAAGTCTGCTGTCGTCTATGTGTTTAGAGCTTTACACTTAATAAATATATTCCATCAAGCTGCATGAATACATTTTAATATTGGACAAATTATTAAAAACATGAAGAATAAAAGTGAACGAGCAAAATAGAATAAACATGATTTTTATATTACGAAGGTAAACATGTACACCATCCAAATTAATAGCCAACCAATTCTGCAACACAATGAAATCAAATACCTTGGCATTTACCTTGTTTGCCGCTTAAGATGGAAATCGCACATGAGAGTAGACGCCAAATTGATACAAATAAAATTAAAGGCTGCTGAAACTAATTGGATTATGGGGTGAAATTCAACACTAAGCCTAGATTGCAAAGTTCTTCCATACAATGCGACCTTAAAACTAATATTTTGTTATGATTTAAGTTGTGTGGCACCGTGTCGACATTTAATATAAAAAAATTCAAAGGCGCTAAAACAAAATTCTGCATATGACTAAAGCCGCTCCCTGGTATGTTAAAAATTAGCGGATTCATCAAGACCTAGATGTTTCCTTGGTTAAAACAATGGTTTCAAAACACGTTGCAACATATATAAAGAAACTAAAGTATGTATTATCCAAACATCCTAGCCCGCAACATTCTACATTACAGAGGCCACACTCGAGAAGAAAGGACACTCTTGCTCTTAGCCGACAATACAGAAGAAAACGTAGATGAAAGTCTCTTTTGTCTGGTATTGGCTGGATTTAAGTAAATAATAATATAGATAACAATATACACAGATTTTTGTTAAACAAAAATCTATATACAAAACAGCTGCTCGAACCACTGTATTTGATTATAGGTGAGTCGCCATAAATGCATAGCCATAACAATAACAATGAATTTTGATTTTTCACCGTAACCATAAACAGCTGTTTCCTGATTATACATACTTATGTATTTGCTGTTTTGTTTTTGAGCTTACAAATGAGAAAACAAATGAAATGAAAACATTAACAACAGTTTATGGTTATGCCACCACTTATAGGTAAAACAAATATATTTACGGTTATGGCATTATGCTATGGCACGTCTGAGTCAACCTTTCTATTGTTACGGCCGCTTTCACCACCTTCGATTAAAAAATAACCGTGACTTTAACCGAAAGTTTGGGTAAATTGGATTACACAATGTATGATTAAATCTTAACCGACACAATTTAACAGAGAAGTTTATGTTAAATTTCACTGAAAGAAATTTGCCGGTTAGCACTTTAATCAGTAAATAAAACATATGACAGAACAAAACAATGGAGATAAATATGAATCAACATTTATGTACATTTTTGCAATATTTTTCAATTAAAAGACTCATTTTGTAAAAAAAGAAATGTTTATGACCGCCGAAACCATTTTAATCTAACTGATGAAGAATTCAGACAGAGATACACGGGTATGTTCCAGGTTTCGACTCGGATTGAAAACGAAAAATTTTTTGAATCCCCATAATTTATAAATTGGTGTTCTGAATTCAGCATGTTTTTCCACATTCGAAGTTATGTTCGAAAAAAAATCTAAATGTCAACGGCTACAGCCACGCAAAAATCGAATAAAAACAAAATTAATACATTCGATCCCCGACTTGCGTCGTTAATGGGGACCGGAGAAACGCGACGCAAATCGAATCACCATTTTCTATGTAAATACACTGAAATTTAATTTATTGTGGAAAATATTCAAAACAGCAAAAAATTGTGTATTTTTGATAAAAAAACAAGTATGAATACATTTTTATTTATTTCGTTTACTTCAACAAATGTTTATAATTATTATAAAGAAATAAAACAATAAATTAATAAAAAACAATAAAAATTACATTCATTTACATATGTACATATGTATATTCATAAAAAGTAGATGCATTAAAAATTGTATTTATTTAGCTTACATTGAGTTCTCTTCAGATGATAAATCTAAATCAACAACACAACATTTGATCGGATGGTTTTTGGCGAATAACACTAAATTCTTACCACAACCAGGCAGTTGTTCTTAGCAGCACTTATATAACAAAGAAAAGGGAATTCCCCTTACTTCACGCAATTTGAAAACTTCCTAATGTACAGGCCAGAAGTTGTGAAAATGCTAAAAGACAGAAGATATGCTATATCAGGCACTACAAATGCTAAAAATGGTAATCCACAATGCTGCAGTAAACAATTTAACGAAATCAAAACTCGCATCGACGAAACTTGAAATTGCAACGACGCAAATCGAATTTTTCCAGTTTCCAAAAAGCGACGCAAATCGAAACGACTCAAATCGGGACGACGCAAGTCGGGGCTCTAGTGTATTCTTAAAGAAACAGAATGAAAATAAAATTATTCAATACTCTCAAAAAAGACAACTAACGAAAATAAAATTATTTGCTTTTGGTTGATCTGCTTGATTTGATATACCGTTACATCGTACTTTTGAACATGAAACATGCTCTTGTTAGTTTAAATTCACATCAACAAATACAAAGACCTTACAAGCTGGCTTTGATTTTACAGTTTTTTAAAACAGATTATTAATTTTATTCTCTTTTCTTCTTCTAGTTGCGTTATTTATCAGCGCGGCTGTTAGCCGCATATAGGCATGTCGACTACCATATGTTGTTAAAACAAAGTATTGCCTGATTATTACATTGCGATTTTACAACTAAATGCAATCGTATTATTATAATTATTGTTTAAATAGATTTATATATATGAAATTAGTTTTAATTTCCTTCAAAAAATTCATTTTTCTTTTTCAATGAGATCTAAATTCATTAAGATTTAGTTCAAAAAAGGTTGACATGTCAAACTTTAGTATGTAGGACAACTTTGAGTTTTCGAACATACGGGTATGTTCTAGAATCCGAATTCACTCGAAAGTGGATTACTTTAGCATTTTTGGTGTTCTGCAATTCACATCCCCATGTTTTTATTCGTTTTCAATTAGAGTAGTAAGGGGTGGGTGAAAGTAAAATGAATCGTACTTTATTCTTGTAAATGCTAACATTATTAAGAAAAATACAATTTTGGTTTTTAGTTTGAAGTGTTTTTTATTGAACTTCATCAAAAAAATTAAATTTTTCACAGAAATATTAATGCAAACAAATTTTTTTTAAACTTTGCCAAAAATTTCAATTTGGTTTTGCAAGATCTCACTTGTGTAAAAAAACATGAAAAAATACAACAATTTTGTTTATGTTCGAAAACACAAAGTTGCCCTACATAATAAAGTTTGATATGTCAATCTTTTTTGAACTAAATCTCAATGCATTTAGATCTTATTGATAAAGAAAAATGAATTTTTTGAAGGAAATTAAAACTAATTTCATGTATATAAATCTATTTAAACAATAATTATAATAATTCGAATGCATTTAGTTGTAAAATCGCAATGTAATAATCAGGCAATACTTTGTTTTAACAACAAATGGTGCCAGGACAACGTAGTCGATATGTCTATAGCCGGCAAACAACCGCGCTGATAAATAACGCCAGGCAAGCAGATCAACCAAAAGCAAATAATTTTAATTTCGTTCGTTGTCTTTTTTGAGAGCATTGAATAATTTTATTTTCATTCTATGTTTTTTTTAAAATATTAATTTTGTTTTTATTCGCGTTGAAAATTAAATGAAAAATTTGAATATCTTTTTCATACTCTGTAAATTGTTTTACATCCAATTTTCACGATGATTTTTTTAAACAAGTCTTTTTTTATTTTCTTTTAAAGTTGCTCCCAAAATCATGTCACATTTTCATGATGATTTTTAAAACATGTCTATTTCTTCACTGTTGTTGTAAAAAACTCTTATTTGACAGCCAGAGTTGTTTTTTTTACTTTATCTTTAATTCCTTTTATTTCTATAATTTGGGCGCCAAAAACGGAATTTAATAACTTAAGAAGTAAAAAAAGTAAAAAAGTAAATTTTCTTTAAAAAAATCAAAATTGGGTGCTATACAGAAAAACCTCGAAGAAAGCAATGGAGGTAAAACTAGTTGAATAAAACTAGTGAGTGGGTGAAGCAATGGCGAAAATGCTGAGTGGAGCGAGGTACATTTAGTTTCTTATGAACGACTTCTTGGGAGATAAGTCGTCTTTTCTGAACTATATCAGAATGAGCCGAGAGACATTTAATTTGATACTCGCAAAAATCAAAGGTGATATAGTAAAACAAGATACCATCTTGAGAGAAGTGATAACTCCAGCAGAGAAACTGGCAGCCACACTCCAATACCTCGCTACTGGAGAGTCCATCAAAAGCACAAAATATCAGACAAGACTATGGGAAACCTTTCTTTGTCGTGCAGTTCCGGAAGTATGCCAGGCAATTTGGAAACATTTTAAATATGAATATTTAAAGGTTTTTGAGTAGGTACATATGTATATGAAAAATAACTTATTTTATTGTGCCTATTCATAGAATATAATACTTTGGTTTATTATTTTAAAATTAAAATAAAACAAGTTAAATTATTATAAGTACATTAATTGAAATAAATTCGTCTTTTATTAAAATATAACTTTAAAAAGTATATATCATTAGCTCTTGGCACATTGTGAACAAAGAGCTAGATCGCATGACACGGTCCATATATGTAGGATTACGTACAAGCTTTCGTGTTCCTGATATTTAGATATTAAAAGCCCCACAATTTCGTTTTTCCACATGGTTTATATTTATTTGCACTTTTTATTTATATATTAACTAGCGGGCCCGTTGCCTGCTTCGCACGGCAAAACAAAATAAGAAAAGAAACACACTTGGTTTTAATAAAGTTGGTTTTGTTCCCAAAAACACACTCACTTCACATACGCACCGCACACACATGCGTTATCGGATTTTAACCAAACTTCATATAAACCATATATGGGCCACTGCCTACGTCGTGTATAAGTTTGGTTGAAATCGCTCGACGCGTTTATGAGTAGTTCGGCGACGTACATATACGGACTTATTTTTATATATATAGATATATGTATCTTTTATATACACACAAAACAAAAAACAAGCACTTGTCGCTTTAAAACAAGAAAAATAAAGAAGAACACAGAGAAATAACCACCTTAACAGACGAATGCAAATAAAATATAATAGTAAAATTGCGAATGACAGCTAAAAAAAAGATGTATTTTTCTTCATTGTTGTTGTAAAAAAATCACGAAAACAGAAACCATGTTTCTTTTGCTACCCCTCTGTCTTATCTACGATATGCGTACAAACAAAAAAGGCATGTCTTAAAGACAAGTAAAAAATCATCATGAAAATTGGGTGTTACTTTTGTAATTTGTTAATTTTTTTGCAACTTTTTTGCCAACCGCCGTCGATTTTTGCGTAACTGTGGCCGTTGACATTTAGATTTTTTTTTCGAACATAAACTTCGAATATGGAAAAACATGCTGAATTCAGAACACTAATTTATAAATTATGGGGATTCAAAAAATTTTTCGTTTTCAATCCGAGTCGAAACCTGGAACATACCCGATAAACAAAATTGTTCGGGTATGTTCCAAGTTTCGACTCGAATTGAAAACCAAAAATTTTTTGAATCCCCATAATTTATAAATTGGTGTTCTGAATTCAGCATGTTTTTCCACATTCGAAGTTTATGTTCGAAAAAAAATCTAAATATCAACGGCTACAGCTACGCAAAAATCGACGGCGGTCGGCAAAAAAGGTGCAAAAAAAATTAACAAATTACAAAAGTAACACCCAATTATCAGGATGATTTTTTTACTTGTCTTTAAGACATGTCTTTTTTGTTTGTTGGCATATTAGGTAGATAAGAAAGAGGGGTAGCAAAAGAAACATCGTTTCTGTTTTCGTGATTTTTTTACAACAACAATGAAGAAAAATACATCTCTTCCTTTTAGCTGTCATTCGCAATTTTACTATTATATTTTATTTGCATTCGTCTTTTAAGGTGGTTATTTCTCTGTGTTCTTCTTTATTTTTCTTGTTTTAAAGCGACAAGTGCTTGTTTTTTGTTTTGTGTGTATATAAAAGATACATATATTAATATATAAATAAAAAGTGCAAATAAATATAAACCATGTGGAAAAACGAAATTGTGGAGCTTTTAATATCTAAATATCAGGAACACGAAAGCTTGTATGATGTATGTAATCCTACATATATGGACCGTGTCAAGCAATCTAGCTCTTTGTTCACAATCTGCCAAGAGCTAATGATATATACTTTTTAAAGTTATATTTTAATAAAAGACGAATTTATTTCAATTAATGTACTTATAACAATTTAACTTTTTATTTTAATTTTAAAATAATAAACCAAAGTATTACATTCTATGAAT
The DNA here is from genome assembly GCA_963681545.1 of Germaria angustata. Taxonomy (NCBI): domain Eukaryota; kingdom Metazoa; phylum Arthropoda; class Insecta; order Diptera; family Tachinidae; genus Germaria; species Germaria angustata. Next base: position 93,803,824 of record OY812998.1, read on the forward strand.
AGGCACAATAAAATAAGTTATTTTCCATATACATATGTACCTACTCAAAAACCTTTAAATATTTATTTTTAAAGTGTTTCCAAATTGCCTGGCATAATTCCGGAACTGCACGACAAAGAAAGGTTTCCCATAGTCTCGTCTGATAATTTGTGCTTTTGATGGAGCGTCCAGCAGCGACGTATTGGAGTGTGGCTGCCAGTTTCTCTGCTGGAGTTATCGCTTCTCTCAAGATGGTATCTTGTTTTACTATATCACCTTCGATTTTTGCGAGTATCAAATTAGATTTCTCTCGGCTCATTCTGATATAGTTCAGAAAAGACGACTTATCTCCCAAGAAGTCGTTCATAAGAAACTAAAATGTACCTCGCTCCACTCAGCATTTCCTCCATTGCTTCACCCACTCACTAGTTTTAGTCAACTAGTTTTCCATTGCTTTCTTCGAGGTTTTTCTGTATAGCATCCAATTTTGATTTTTTTAAGAAAATTTACTTTTTCAAGTACTTTACTTCTCAAATTATTAAATTCCGTTTTTGGCGCTCAAATTATAGAAATAAAAGGAATTAAAGATAAAGTAAAAAAAACAACTCTGGCTGTCAAATAAGAGTTTTTTTACAACAACATTGAAGAAATAGACATGTTTTAAAAATCATCATGAAAATGTGACATGATTTTGGGAGCAACTTTAAAAGAAAATAAAAAAAGACATGTCATAAAAAATCATCGTGAAAATTGGATGTAAAACAATTTACAGAGTATGAAAAAGATATTCAAAATTTTCATTTAATTTTCAACGCGAATAAAAACAAAATTAATATTCTTAAAGAGAAATAGAATGAAAATAAAATTATTCAATACTCTCAAAAAAGACAACGAACGAAATTAAAATTATTTGCTTTTGGTTGATCTGCTTGCCTGGCGTTATTTATCAGCGCGGCTGTTTGCCGGCTATAGACATATCGACTACGTTGTCCTGGCACCATTTGTTGTTAAAACAAAGTATTGCCTGATTATTACATTGCGATTTTACAACTAAATGCATTCGAATTATTATAATTATTGTTTAAATAGATTTATATATATGAAATTAGTTTTAATTTCCTTCAAAAAATTCATTTTTCTTTATCAATAAGATCTAAATGCATTGAGATTTAGTTCAAAAAAGATTGACATATCAAACTTTATTATGTAGGGCAACTTTGTGTTTTCGAACATAAACAAAATTGTTGTATTTTTTTCATGTTTTTTTACACAAGTGAGATCTGCCAAAACCAAATTGAAATTTTTGGCAAAGTTTAAAAAAATTTGTTTGCATTAATATTTCTGTGAAAAATTGAATTGTTTTGATGAAATTCAATAAAAAACACTTCAAACTAAAAACCAAAATTGTATTTTTCTTAATAATGTTAGCATTTACAAGAATAAAGTACGATTCATTTTACTTTCACCCACCCCTTCCTACTCTAATTGAAAACGAATAAAAACATGGGGATGTGAATTGCAGAACACCAAAAATGCTAAAGTAATCCACTTTCGAGTGAATTCGGATTCTAGAACATACCCGGTTGTATTTTTTCATGTTTTTTTACACAAGTGAGATCTGCCAAAACCAAATTGAAATTTTTGGCAGTTTAAAAAAAAATTTGTTTGCATTAATATTTCTGTGAAAAATTAAATTTTTTTGATGAAGTTCAATAAAGTACGATTCGTTTTACTTTCACCCACCCCTTCCTACTCTAATTGAAAACGAATAAAAACATGGGGATGTGAATTGCAGAACACAAAAAATGCTAAAGTAATCCACTTTCGAGGGAATTAGGATTCTAGAACATACCCGAAAAGAGTATCAAAGTCAGCAGCACGTTTTATTAGTAATCTTGTACAGAACGATATGAAATCTACAACAACTAGGTGAGATATTTGAATAAATATTAATAGTTATCAAATAGAATTGATTTCAGATATAATGCTTTATCTTCAACCCAAATGGTGCTATTGACCTTGCGATTTTACGCCACCGGCAGCTTCCTACTTGTTATTGGGGATTATTGTGCAAATCGGCAATTAAGTGCCGGTTAGCCTAACCAGCACTTACTTAATTTTTTCTTAACCGAGATTTTACGGAAGATGGTGAAAGCGGTCCTTAGCAGTGAATCTTGTGCATAAAGAAAGTGAATTATAGTGTTTTGCTTAAACTGAGCACTAAAAAGAAAATCTGATACACAATTAACATTTAATATCTTCTCTTTATTTGAAAAAAAAAAAAAACTAGTAACATAATATTTACACAAGCTTAATTACAAAAGTTTTGATTCAAATAATCTTCGAAAAATTTTATTGCTAGTACTCAGCACATATTTTATTTTCAACTTTTCATAATTATTTTAATTAATTATGGAAATAAATTTTAAAGCCTTTAAACATATGTATGTATTTTATGATACATGTACTTTGTAAATGTCTTTGCATTGCAGAAACATACGTTTTGTTTTTCGAATATAATTACGAAAAATATCAAATAGCAAGGAAAATGTGTGAGTTTCAGAACATGCGCAAATAGTTTGGCGATTTGCAAACCACATGCAATTTGACAATCTTGCGTGTCGGGGCATGGCAGTATATTTTCTAAATAAAATTGTCTGAAAATGAGATTTTATTGCGAATGAATAGCTTCATTCCATCAACGCAAATCTAGAGAAGACGTTTTCACTAATAACTGCTACGCAGTCACTGATTCGCTCCGCAATAAGGCAATATCTTTGTGTGCAAGAGTATTTAAGCATGAAAAAATGTTATACGAATAGCGCTTTTGTGCTAAAGTTCTTGTTGCTCCTTCGGTAGTATGAGTTTTTGTTCATTCGTTAAGGGAGTAAAGGATACTGCTAGTTCTTCGATTCTAACATAAAGGATGATCAAAAATCCACTAAACCGGTTGATAAAGCTAGTGGTATCATCTGCAAGTAACTCCAACTGGTTGGAATGCAATCAACCACTTCCAGAGTTCGAAAGAGTATACATACATATGTATGTATCAATGCCAAAATATTCTTTCGAGTACGCGCAATTGAAAATATTGTTGCGGAGCTAAGTATAAATAAGTCTCCGAGCCTGGATGGGTTTCCATCACTGATCTTGAAATAAAGCTTTGGAGGAGTTTCGGTGTTGGTCTGGGGATGTGTTTCCAGTGCAGGAGTAGTGAACATTCATTTTGTAGAGGGTAAAGTAAATCTATTCCAATATTTGGACAAATTAAACACATTGGAAACATTTGCTTTCTAGCATATTAAAGCATCTGATGAACTGAGGCTTTTTTTTAATATATTTTACAAGGCCTTTACATGATATCAAAATTGACCTAATATGTTTGAAAATTAAATGCATAACTGAACTTTTATATGAAAAGTTCAGAGGCCTTATCTTTTCGCACTTAATCTTTTCTTATTTCTCAATTTTCTATCTTCTAAGCTAATTTCTTCTTTGATTGGAGCTACTTCGCTAAACTATATTAAGCAATTAAAGTTATGTGAGTTGTGTTGTAGTCTTTATAATTTTACAATATACATAATTCACAACAGCTTTGTTATGCATCATTGAGTTAAATTGTGTTAAAAAGGTTTTCTTTTATGAAACTTTAAAACACATTTCTACAATAAACCTACTTTAAAAGCCAGTTTTTTTTTTGGGTTTAAGACACAAAGTTGACCAGTGGAGAGAATTTCGACGATTAAAAATAATATTTTTTTTTTTCGTTTTTGTGGCAGAAAGAAACAAACATTTCGATTTATTATGCTTTATGCTCTTTAGATTTATTGAATTTTTACTTCGATAGGAAATGAATATCAAGATGCTAAAAAGAAATGGGTTAAAAAATACTCTATCTTCCGTCTCGTGATATCTCTGGTCTATTTTGTTGTTTGAGATCAGCAACTGAGTTGACGTTTATTTGCTATTATTTACTAGTTTAAGCTCCCAATGTTGGTGGATTATAGCCTGTTTATGAAAGCCATTTTAATCAGAAATTTCATTACAATTAGTAAAAAATCGATTTGCGTTTAATTGAGTTATAATTTTTAGAACTTAATGGAGCACAATTGTAACAATCAGCTTAAAACATTCGTTCCTATTAGTGTCACAAATATGAAAAATAATTTTAAGCGTAATTCGATATCTGCACAACGGGCAGCTATTCGTTATTATCCCATACTCATATAGCTATGTTAAGGCGTATGAAACATTTAAGGTCAATATTTACATAAAATCATTTTTAAATACCGAATTATATACATAGATCGTTCTATCAACTCAAAGATTTCATACATTTCTGTAAATTTTATATTTTTTAAATCAAATCAGAAAGATCTTAAAAAATCACCCTTTATATGAGTTGCCTGTATCTATCTTCTATCTATCTATCTTCTATCTATATATATAAAATAGGATGTGTGTATGTATGTATGTATGTAACGTAATGGCTCCAAAACGGCTGGGCCGATTTTGACGAAATTTTCAGGGAACCTTCGGAATACTCGGGCGGGTGACACTGTGAAGTCCGATTTCGGTCTATGGGCGTAGGGGCGTGGCAAAATCCAATAATTCATAAAATGAGAACGGCTTGGCCGATTTCTGTAAAACTTTTTGTCAGTTGTTCGTATTTTCGAGGAAAAGGTTTTTATGAAAGAATATTTTGGAAAATCCCTCCGGAAAAGTTGGAAAATTGGAAAAATCGAAAATCGAATTTTTGTATGAAATTTTGTTTGAAATTATTTCTTAATGGCTTTTCAAATTAAAAAATAGAAAGTTTGTCTGAAGGCTTAAAATTGGGCCGAGGCGAAGTTCGCTTGGTCCGTTAGTCTTCTATCTTCTATATATATAAAATTGGATGTGTGTATGTATGTATGTATGTATGTATGTATGTATGTATGTATGTATGTATGTATGTAACGTAATGGCTCCAAAACGGCTGGGCCGATTTTGACGAAATTTTCAGGGAACCTTCAGAATACTCGGGCGGGTGACACTGTGAAGTCCGATTTTTTATTTTTGGTCTGTGGGCGGAGGGGCGTGGCAATATCCAATTTTCATACTGCACCACCAATGACATATACATATACATATTTATTTTTTGTGCTTTTTTTATTTTATTTTACTTTTTTGGAAAGCCGTTGTCATGTTCTTCAAAACGAGATATCAAACTCTTAAATCGATTATGTAGTTCCGAAGATATTTTGAGCTGACGGTGTCAGCTATATGTACATAAAAATTATGTGTATATTCGTGATCGCTAAACTCAAAAACTACTGCACCGATTTTGACCAAACTTTATATACATGTTCTATGGGACGTGAGGAGTGTTTCTGTGTAGTTTGAAGTTCGTCCGACAGATGGCGCAATACTTAGTTTTGTGTGTGTGTTTTTGCACCGTAACTCAAGAACTACTGCCCCGATTTTGACCAAACTTTATATACATGTTCTATGGGACGTGAGGAGTGTTTCTGTGTAGTTTGAAGTTCGTCCGACAGATGGCGCAATACTTAGTTTTGTGTGTGTGTTTTTGCACCGTAACTCAAGAACTACTGCACCGATTTTGACCAAACTTTATATACATGTTCTATGGGACGTGAGGAGTGTTTCTGTGTAGTTTGAAGTTCGTCCGACAGATGGCGCAATACTTAGTTTTGTGTGTGTGTTTTTGCACCGTAACTCAAGAACTACTGCCCCGATTTTGACCAAACTTTATATACATGTTCTATGGGACGTGAGGAGTGTTTCTGTGTAGTTTGAAGTTCGTCCGACAGATGGCGCAATACTTAGTTTTGTGTGTGTGTTTTTGCACCGTAACTCAAGAACTACTGCACCGATTTTGACCAAACTTTATATACATGTTCTATGGGATGTGAGGAGTGTTTCTGTGTAGTTTGAAGTTCGTCCGACAGATGGCGCAATACTTAGTTTTTTGTGTGTGTTTTTGCACCGTAACTCAAGAACTACTGCCCCGATTTTGACCAAACTTTATATACATGTTCTATGGGACGTGAGGAGTGTTTCTGTGTAGTTTGAAGTTCGTCCGACAGATGGCGCAATACTTAGTTTTGTGTGTGTGTTTTTGCACCGTAACTCAAGAACTACAGCACCGATTTTGACCAAACTATATATACATGTTCTATGGGACGTGAGGAGTGTTTCTGTGTAGTTTGAAGTTCGTTCGACAGATGGCCCAATATTTTGTTTTTTGTGTTTTGCCCAATAGAGATTAGCGCGATAAGCTTATGCTGCGTTTTGCTGAAGGCGTTGGGTCCTTAATCAGCGTGTAGTGGGGTTAATTAGCCCGATACCTTTATTTAAACAATAATTGCTATGTCGATTTAGTGCAAATTTGAAGACAACACAACGTTTGCCCGGGTCAGCTAGTATATATATAAAATAGAATGTGTGTATGTATGTAACGTAATGGCTCCAAAACGGATGGGCCGATTTTGACGAAATTTTCAGGGAACCTTCAGAATACTCGGGCGGATGACACTGTGAAGTCCGATTTTTTATTTTCGGTCTGTGGGCGGAGGGGCTTGGCAAAATCCAATAATTCATAAAATGAGAACGGCTTGGCCGATTTCTGTAAAACTTTTTGTCAGTTGTTCGTATTTTCGAAGAGAAGGTTTTTATGGAAGAAAATTTCTCTGGAAAAGTCGGAAAATTGGAAAAATAGAAAATCGAGTTTTTGTATGAAATTTGGTTTGAAATTATTCCTTAATGGCGAGGCGAAGTTCGCCTGGTCCGCCAGTATTAATATAAGTACATGTAAAGAAATTTGTTTTATTTGCTTTAGTCCAGTAAAATCGAAAAGGGCCAATCGATTACTAATTACAATTCCTTGTAATTTGTAATTGAGAGTAATTGAATTCCTAAAGGAATCATTATTACCCAGCTCCGATCCCTTTAAGAGGTCAAAAATATGTACAGTTTGTAAAAAAATATCTTTACGCATAGAGAAAAAAAAATTAAAAAAAAGCATTGATTTCTAATAAAAATGAACAAGTTTTTTTTTTCGAATAGTCTTATAAACATGTGTTTGCTAATATAATATATAAAAAACTTTTATGACAATGAAAAGCTCTAATGTAGAATATTAAAAAATAAATGGTTCAGTTTTTTATTCAGGGTTATTATGAACAGCAACCATCAACTGGTTGAAAGTGCAACTAAAGTTGAAATAGATATTACGAATACAAGTTGATAAATTTGTGAATGAGTAAGAACGAATTCACAATTGTGAATGTGCATTTGAAATGACAGCTCTGAAATGACAAAAATAAGATGGAATGAATGTGCGGAATTCGTTAAAAAATTAGTAACGAAAATTTAGTTTCCAAAACGAGTTCAATAGAACTATTTTTTGATTCGGACGATGACCAATATGAGGTTAGATGTGAATTAAGAAGAATGAGACGACTTATAAGGGATGCTTCTAATCATCTAGAATTGGATGATGATACGTACATATGTAATTGTAGTTTTTAGAAAAAATATGAAATACTAAAGCTTAAAATTTTGCAGTTTCACAACAATATTTCGGCTTTCGAAAGAAGCGTTTGTGGGAATTCATTACCAGGCGCCTCCGTGCAAGCAGTCATATTTAACAATGTTGTCATCGCTTCCTCGGTTTCGTTTAGAGTATTAAGTTCGGAGAGACCACCACCTGTTGCTCATAATTCCCTTCTATTTTCGGAATTTTTTTTCTTCGTTTTGCACTTCAGATCCTTCCAAACACGCTGCCATGTTTTGGTATTTCTGACATGTAGACCTAAACTATTTAGCTCTGCTTTTGAGCAGAGTCCTTTCGCGATATCCGGATTTTCTTCCATCAAACTTACAAGCCTTGCAATTTGCTTCTTGTTGCTCATAATACGCGCTCTGTGCATAAAATTAATTATTTTGTTTATTTGTAACGATATTTATGTATTTTTTACTATTTATTTACTACTAACATTTCGGTTGAATAGTTTTCTCCTACTATTTTGTAGTTGCAAAAAAGAGAATAATTTTCCGTTAATAGCTATTCACAATAGTGATTCTACGGTTGCTAGTTGAAAAATTTAGGTGGAGGTACATGACACGCGTTGTAAGCTTTTTACGCGTTACACGCGTCAAGTTACACAACACGCTTCATATTTGTTCATACTCAATCAGCCGGTAACAATATTTGCTTCATAATATGAGCGGAGTAGCCGCTATTTTTAAACATGACGCGTGAAAAGTTGAAAGTTAACGAACTTCACGCGTTAGACGCGTTGCCGACTTTTCTATGTACATTGTTATATGAAAATACTCTAGTTCAACTTTTTTTGACAGAAGTCTACAACGCGCTGAGGCGTGTAACGCGTGTTATGTACCTTCACCTTTTGGGTTAATTCTTCTTTTCAACCGCTGACATTTCGTAATACCGATTTATCAACTTTGTTGTAAAATTTTCTCTTATCAACCGCAATTTGCTGTTCATAAGCCTGATTGTAAAAAAAGTTTGCACACTGGATAAAACTTTGTCTAATGTAAATTTTTATTTCAAATATTTTGTATGTCCACCTCGATTGAATTAGCTTCGGAGTATTATATTCCCACCCTTCTTTAATAAACTGTATCAATTCGATTTGTTGCATTAAGAACGATCACTTTATAACTAAATCTTTTGTTTATCTCTTTCACATTCCATTCCAGAAACCCCAAATGCACAAAATGTTTCCAAAATAACGGTATTTTTGTTCTTTTTTTGATTGTCTTCACTTAATATGCAGATTTTTTACACTTTTCATACTGAAAAAACTCCTGTTTTTGTTGTTGTAATGTGTATGTCCATTTAAAAAGTATTGGCGGCTAAAAGTTGCGACCAAGTACAGTAATGGGAATTGTGCAAAAAAACCGTATATAAATGTTTTTTTGTTGAAATTCTTGAATGAAGATATATTTTAAAAATTGTATATATTTACATACAGTTAGTAAAAAAATAATTGTACACTTACCAAACCAAAATAAATATATGTACATAAGCACGAAAATTATCCATAACAAGAAACTTGTTTATTAAAGAATTTAAACTTGAGATCCATACTTTAATTACATTGAAACTACAACAAAAAAGTTCCAATTTTCATATTAAAACTATAATGGCGTCGAATGCACTAAATTTTTTTGTTAGCTCCTTATAGGATCGATGGGAACATATACATATACAGGTATAGATTGCCATACGTCCATTACAGCATTTTTCAGGGTTTCTTTGTTGGTTACATGGTATTCAAATGTTTTTTTTTTTATTTTACCGATTTCTAGTGCGAATAGAAAATGTGAATTTTGAAATTTCTCGGGCTACGTGCATTCGATTAGCAATCTTTTTATGTATGTTGGCACAGTTGCCTCGAACATACATACTTATGTACATACATATGTATGTATGTTCTTGGTTGAGTTTGTTTGTGAGACGCATAACATTAGACGTGTTTTGCTTGTTCGTCGATTTTCTGCTGTGGAGAAAAATTTATCAAACAATTTGCATAAAATTTCATGTAAAAATAGAATTAAGTACTCAAAATCATTTGAAATTTTTAGAGTGGCATATGGTGATTTTACTCTGAGCCAGAAAAAAGTTTACAAGTGGTACAAGCTTTTCAAAAAAAGGTCGAGAAGATGTGAATGACGACGCTGGTTCTAGAAGCTTCATCAAATCGAATCACTATTAGAGAAGTTGCAGAGGATGTCTGCATATCGCAGCACGTTTCAAAATTGCTAAATTTTGAACAAAAAAACCTTCGCATGGGAATAGCTCAGAAATATTAAATGACATTAAGGACGATCCAGATTTGCCTAAAAGTGCTATAACTGGTGACAAATAGTGAGTATATACATATGTTGTTATAACATCGAAACAAGCCTCAGCCACCGTAATCACAAGAATTGGCGCTTCGCGACTTTTTCTTGTTCCCAAAATTTAAGAGGCGCATGAAAGGATGGCATTTTGTAACGATTTAGGAGGTAAAAACCAATTCGATGAGAGCTCAAAGCCATACAAAAAAAAAAAGCCTGACACGTGTATGATATCTAAAGGACAAAATAGAAATTGATGCATATTTTTTGAGAAAAATGAAAATCACCTTTTCTATTGTATGGACCTCGTACACTGTGAGCCTCAAAAAAGTAGACAATTATTTCATTTGGATAAAAGCTTTTGTATCAGTACAGTTATTAATAAAGATTAAAATGCTTATATGCAGTTTAAGAGACTTATGTGTGTATAAACATTAAACGTTAAACCAATTAAACTCTTGTTATACAAGCATCTTAAACTGCGTAAAAGCATTTAAATTTTTATTAGTAACTGCGCTGATATAAAAGTTTATAAACAAATCAAATAATCGTAAATTTTTTTTAGGCTTTAGTTATATTGTTTACACAACGATTTCAGCTAAACTTACGATAAGAATGAGAATAAAGCAATTTCTTAATTATTTGCTAGTAGATTAAAAACAAACAAGATGATTCAAGGTGTTTTGTTTCAAAATTCTTTATGGCAAAGTACGTTGTTTTAAACATAATTTGAAGAATAAATGAGAGAGCGAAGCACGATTTTAATCGTCTGTGTGAACATAGTATTAAATTATGTTGAAAATGTTTATTATAGTTTATTTTATAAAAACATAAAATAATAAATCAGCTGTTTATTGTAATCGCCAGTGCATAAGAAAACAATGGGCAGACTAAATTAATACAACTAAAGAATATTTATAATACATTTTTCCCATTTTTGGTTCAAATTAAAAGAAAACAATTTATTTATCACTTCATTGTTTCTTTAAAGTTTGGTTGAGTCTAAATACTCTACATGAGCTCTCTTCAACATACCCTTGATATTTGAACTCGCCAAGAGTATAGCGATTATGTTTTGCTGATTACTTCCCTTTCGAGTTCAACCGATTAAGCGAGAACATGCTTGAATAAGTTTTCAGCCGACCAAACTATACTGTGTTCTAAGGAAATCAGGCTAATACAGTTGAATGAATATTATTAATATTGTTTTTACGAGGTATGTTCTGAAAATTAATTTTTATTAAAATTATTTCAATAGATTTCACGTTCTATGACTTTTTATTTGGTTTTGCAACAGTATTATCGGGTATGTTCCAGGTTTCGACTCGGATTGAAAACGAAAAATTTTTTGAATCCCCATAATTTATAAAATGGTGTTCTGAATTCAGCATGTTTTTCCACATTCGAAGTTTATGTTCGAAAAAAAAATCTAAATGTCAACGGCCACAGGTACGCAAAAAGCGACGGCGGTCGGCAAAAAAGTTGCAAAAAAATTAACAAATTACAAAAGTAACACCAAATTTTCACCATGATTTTTTTACTTATCTTTAAGACATGTCTTTTTTGTTTGTAGGCATATTAGGTAGATAAGAAAGAGGGGTAGCAAAAGAAACGTGGTTTCTGTTTTCGTGATTTTTTTACAACAACAATGAAGAAAAATACATCTCTTCCTTTTAGCTGTCATTCGCAATTTTACTATTATATTTTATTTGCATTCGTCTGTGGTTATATCTCTGTGTTCTTCTTTATTTTTCTTGTTTTAAACCGACAAGTGCTTGTTTTATGTTTTGTGTGTATATAAATAAAATAAATATAAATAAAAAGTTCAAATAAATATAAACCATGTGGAAAAACGAAATTGTGGAGCTTTTAATATCTAAATATCAGGAACACGAAAACTTGTATGATGTACGTAATCCTACATATATGGACCGTGTCAAGCGATCTAGCTCTTTGTTCACAATCTGCCAAGAGCTAATGATATATAATTTTTAAAGTTATATATTAATAAAAGACGAATTTATTTCAATTAATGTACTTATAATAATTTAACTTGTTTTATTTTAATTTCAAAATAATAAACCAAAGTATTACATTCTATGAATAGGCACAATAAAATAAGTTATTTTCCATATACATATGTACCTACTCAAAAACCTTTAAATATTCATTTTTAAAGTGTTTCCAAATTGCCTGGCATAATTCCAGAACTGCACGACAAAGAAAGGTTTCCCATAGTCTCGTCTGATAATTTGTGCTTTTGATGGACTCTCCAGCAGCGACGTATTGGAGTGTGGCTGCCAGTTTCTCTGCTGGAGTTATCGCTTCTCTCAAGATGGTATCTTGTTTTACTATATCACCTTCGATTTTTGCGAGTATCAAATTAAATGCCTCTCGGCTCATTCTGATATAGTTCAGAAAAGACGACTTATCTCCCAAGAAGTCGTTCATAAGAAACTAAAATGTACCTCGCTCCACTCAGCATTTCCGCCATTGCTTCACTCACTCACTAGTTTTAGTCCACTAGTTTTACCTCCATTGCTTTCTTCGAGGTTTTTCTGTATAGCACCCAATTTTGATTTTTTTAAGAAAATTTCCTTTTTTAAACACTTTACTTCTCAAGTTATTAAATTCCGTTTTTGGCGCCCAAATTATAGAAATAAAAGGAATTAAAGACAAAGTAAAAAAAACCAACTCTGGCTGTCAAATAAGAGTTTTTTTTCTACAACAACAGTGAAGAAATAGACATGTTTTAAAAATCATCATGAAAATGTGACATGATTTTGGGAGCAACTTTAAAAGAAAATAAAAAAAGACATGTCATAAAAAATCATCGTGAAAATTGGATGTAAAACAATTTACAGAGTATGAAAAAGACATTCAAATTTTTCATTTAATTTTCAACGCGAATTAAAACAAAATTAATATTCTTAAAGAAACAGAATGAAAATAAAATTATTCAATACTCTCAAAAAAGACAACGAACGAAATTAAAATTATTTGCTTTTGGTTGATCTGCTTGCCTGGCGTTATTTATCAGCGCGGCTGTTTGCCGGCTATAGACATATCGACTACGTTGTCCTGGCACCATTTGTTGTTAAAACAAAGTATTGCCTGATTATTACATTGCGATTTTACAACTAAATGCATTCGAATTATTATATGCCCCTATTGCGGTTCACAACTCAACTCAGTTTGGTCGTGTAGAGTCAACCCAACTTATGCACAACCAAACTCATTTTAGTTATTGTGTATCGCAATAACTAAAGTGAGTGTGGTTGTGCATAAGTTGGGTTGACTCTCACACGACCAAACTGAGTTGAGTGGTGAACCGCAATAGGGGCAATAATTATTGTTGAAACAGATATATATAAATGAAATTAGTTTTAATTTCCTTTAAAAAATGCATTTTTATTTTTCAATAAGATCTAAATGCATTAAGATTTAATTCAAAAAAGATTGACTTATCAAACTTTAGTATGTTGGGCAACTTTATGTTTTCGAACATAAACAAAACTGTTGTATTTTTTTCATGTTTTTTTACACAAGTGAGATCTGCCAAAACAAAATTGAAATTTTTGGTAAAGTTTAAAAAAAAAAATTGTTTGCATTATTATTTCTGTGAAAAATTAAATTATTTTGATGAAATTCAATAAAAAACACTTCAAACTAACAACCAAAATTGTATTTTTCTTAATAATGTTAGCATTTATAACAATAAAGTACGATTCGTTTTACTTTCACCCACCCCTTACTATTCTAATTGAAAACGAATAAAAACATGGGGATGTGAATTGCAGAACACCAAAAATGCTAAAGTAATCCACTTTCGAGTGAATTCGGATTCTAGAACATACCCGTATGTATTTTCTTAAAAAGTAATCGTGAAATTTATATTTTTTCAGATATGGCTCATATTGCACAAAGAAATTATTTCTGTTATTCTATAAATTATATCCTTTCGAATTAAAATTTAAAAACCTCTCCGTAGATAGCATAAAAATCGTTGAGCACAATACATATATAGATTTCACTCCGCCTCAAAGGAAAAAGAAACGTTTGAATGAAGATATTCAAAATGTTATGAAGGAGGAGAAACAAAACTTTATGTATGTGGCGTCAAAAATTGAAGAGGTCAATGAGACCTTAAAACAGCAAGAGAGATGTTTGAGAAATTTAAACAAAAATATTGACGAACTTCGTTCAATTAAAAGAAAAGAGCTTGAAGAAACAAAAAGGCACCAACTAAAAATGGAAAAAATTGCTATTGAACGGAATGAGCTAAAACTAGAATTTTTAAAAATTGAAAAGTTAAAAATGGGTGTGCTAGACGAGTAGACTCTATTTGATTTGTAAAAACTATGGACTATAAATAATTTACTAATTTTATGTTTAATGCTAATTGATCTCACTTTGTGATAACCATTGAAACTGAATTTTGTAGCTGTAAGTGTTTTTAAATGAATTATTTTTATTTGTTTTTGCTTTTGTAATTAAAAATATAAATAAAAGACTGTTTTTATACCAAAGATCTAGCAATAGTATCCCTTATTTCAGTATCTTCATTGTTATTTTGTAGTTCATCAGTTCTTTCTTCTATTTCTTCATTTTGTTCTGGGTATATTGCGGTCTCCTCTACGGGAATATTGTAGTACTTACAAATGTTGTGTAGGGCACAACAAACATTTGTAATTTTTACAACCTTCAACGGGTTGTATGGAAGACACATTTGCAGGCATCTGAAACGGCTTTTTAAATTACCTATGGTCCTCTCTACTATATTTCGCGCAGATGAATGTCGTACGTTAAATTTGTGCTGTATTGAACCAAACGTAGCAGATTTGTATGGCACCATAACAAAGGGTTGCAAGGCGTAGGCTGAATCAGCTAATAGCCAATAATTACGGTTTCCATTGGAGTACCTTTCAGCATAGTACGTATGGGCTTCACTTAAGTTCCATACAAAAGCGTCATGACATGAGCCGGGCCTAGAAGCATCGACCGCACGAATTCTCATTTGGTAGTCACAAATCTACATTTATATGATATAAGGGTTGATTTTTTGTTAAATAAAAGAGAAACGAGAATGTATGTATGTACATACATTAGAGTGCACCTTGTTAAAAATGCAAAGTTGTATCGTCCCTCCTCCAAAGAATATTATCCGTTTCAATTATCTACATTTTTTAATATTTTACGCAGATAGCGTTAAAAGAAGACGTGCCGCATCCGCCCACAAATTGAAAGAAAATCACCCTTATCGTGAATAACAAGTGAAATTTTTGTTCACGTGAAATTTTCATTTCCCTCGAAGGGAAAAATGGTATCGTGAATCTGCCGTGAAAAATTATTCCCGCTATCAGTTCACAGTGAATGTCAAAAAAGGAAGAAGTTGACAAAAATATAAAATTTCAGATAAAGAATATTAAAATTTTTAAAAAGCGGTTATAATGTTTAGAATTGGAGCACTATTATTACAACAAGAAGAGGAGAGTAAGAACCAGCGAATTGTTCGCCGACGGTTGCGGGACGCATCTAACCCACTGGAGTTATCAGACACATTGTAAGTAGCAAAATCATATAAAAATTTATTATAAATTATTTTGATGTATTTTTGTAGATTCATTCAACATTACAGGTTAAACAAGCCAGCCTTTGTTTATGTTCTGGACTTGCTTAGTAATTCTTTGCCGTCCACAAAGAAATTATTCGGAGTAAGTCCCATCATAAAGCTCAGTGCCTGCTTACGGTTTTTTGCAGAAGGAGGTTATCAGAAAGGTGTCGCCCGTGATTATGAAATCGGAATGGCACAATCAACATTCTCCGAAATTCTGTCAACCGTATTGGATGCTCTGGAACAAAGTCTTTGTAGGCAGTGGATAACCTACCCTTCTGAAGCGGAGAATAAAATTACAGCGCAAGAATTTTATCGGAAGTTTGGAATACCTGGTGTGGTTGGATGTATTGACGGCACTCATATCAATATTATAGCGCCCAAACATAATAACCACTTATACTATAATAGAAAAGGAAACCACAGCCTAAATGTTACACTTGTAAGTTTTCTTTTTGTGAATAACAACATACATATTTTTTTTTTTTTTTTTTTTTTTTTTTTTCACGCCAATATATGTTTATTGTATCTTCAAATAATTGAACTAACAATAAGTGTTCAAATCTTAAATATATAAATAATTATTAGGCCCAACCAGTGTCGGACATAAACTTAGTGATAATAATTAATAATACATAAAATTCATGTTACGCACAAAAAATATTTTCAAAGAATTTCATCTGGAGAGTTGCGTATTAATGCCGTAGTGTCCCTCTTTTTTAAGCGGATGTGTCCAGGAAAGTTCAAGATGTTACGAGCAAGGGGATTAGGATGGAACTCGAGTTTTGTTAAATATTTTCCAGCATATTTTGCAATTTCAGCGGTCACAAGTGGCATATTTAAATCACGATGTAAAATAGAATTTTTCAAGTACCATGGAGCCGTAGTTATTAACCTTAATATTTTGTTTTGCATTCGTTGGATTCTCTCTACATTGGAAGCTGAAGCAGTGCCCCATAGCTGAATTCCGTAACACCATATCGGCTTCAAAAGCGACTTGTATATTAAAAGTTTACAATCTAGACTGAGGGTAGAATTTCTACCAATCAGCCAATGTATCTGGGTTAATTTAAGCTTCATTTGTGTCAGCTTAGAGTCAATGTGGTGTTTCCATGTAAGCCGTCGGTCGAGGTGAATACCAAGATATTTCACATGTGAATGTTGAGGAACAACTTGATTGTTGATTTGAATGGGGGAACAAGTGTCTCTTCGTAGGGTAAATGTAACATGAACACACTTTTGTTCATTTACTTTTATTCTCCATAAGTTCAACCACAATTCCAACAGGTTAATATGTTGCTGAAGGTAACGGGATGCCTCGTGAGGGTTTTCATGCATACTAAGGCAGGCTGTATCATCGGCAAATGTAGAGGTGAGGATATTACTGCTCAAAGGCATATCACAGGTATAAATCAAATACAAAACTGGCCCCAACAACATACATATCGCTCCTTTATTGCAACATAGTCATATCTCAAAAAAACTTGAGCGATATGTATATATTTGAACTATTTGTTATGAATATTATTTCTTTAAAGATATGTGATAGTAAAATGAGCATACGATATGTTGATGCCACACATCCTGGAGCCTGCCACGACTCCTTTGTTTGGAATAGCAGTTCCTACAGAAGTGCAATGGAACAAAATTATTTTCAAAGAGGAATGCGAGTATGGCTTTTGGGTGAGTACAAAATATAAAACGTATTTGCATATGTATATACTTATGTATGGTGTAACAAATTTTTATAGGTGATGGCGGATACCCTTTAGAACCTTGGCTGATAACACCATATAGAACGCCAATGCCTGGCTCGAATGAAGAAAAATTTAACGATGTGCATTCAAAGTGCAGAAATATAATAGAACGCACAAATGGGGTTTTGAAAGGTAGATGGAGGTGCTTGCTAGGGGCCAGGGAGCTCCACTATGAGCCAAAAAAAGCTGTTCAAATTATTAATGTATGCGTAGCTTTGCACAATATCTGCATTGCATATAAGTGTGAACATAACAGTGAAACAACTGATGTGGAACAAATTAATCTCCCGCATCTGGAAAGAGAACACACAATTGAACGCAACAGGCTTCTTGCTGCTGCTAATCGTATTCGCGATAATATAGCAAACTCAATGTAAATATTTTTTAATTATTTTATTAATATATAATGAGTTAATTCAACAGCAAAAAAAAAGTAAACAAAAACTTATAATAACATACATTTCATTTTTTAATAAAAACGTCTATTTATGAATTTAAAAATTAAAAAATTATCACATATTAATTCAGTGTTTTCTTAGGTAATTCAGTCTTTTATAGGTACTTTGTAGTAAGCTAAAATAAGTTTACTTGGAAGCGTTTTCTTTTAAGATTTGAAGTTTGATTTCCTCAATTTCTAAAAGTCTTTTGTTCTTTTCTATCTTGCTTTCTACTTCTTTTAAGCGTAACTCTTCACAAACTGCATGATGTCGCTCCAACATTTTTAATTCTTTAGACTTTAAGTCATTGCTTTTTTCTAAGGAACGGTAAACTCTTCGCATGATTGTCTCCATTTCCTTATTGTGAACTTGACTAGAGTCAGCTATTTCAGCAATTTTTGTATAAATGCTTTCTTGCGTCTTTACCTCTTTCGCAATGAGATCTGCAGTACTCAATTTTTCTTGCGGTTCAGATCTTTTCCGTTTCAAGGAGTATGGTACTTTTTCTGCAGAATCTTCGGTTACGCTAGTATCTTGTCTGGATGGCGTCATCTGTTCTGCGGTGATGGACTCTTTACTTGCCATAACTTCATCATCGTGGACATTCCTTTCATGTAGTGGCTCATTTTGCTTTTCACTAGCACGAGAGCACTCTGGCAAACCAAATATTAAGGAGTTATCCAGACCCTCTACGGACTCCTTCATTCCTACAAGTTCGTATATAAACTGCTCACTTGCTGAAAGGCATTTTGTTTGATTTGGGCCACCTCCAGTTGCTTTCATGTTCTTTAAGTTGGCTGCAGCTTTCGAGCGAACGTACCGCTTTTGATCTGTCCACACCTGAATTGTAAATGCAAAAAAAAAGGAAAAAAATATACACAATTGGTACACAAAACAAAATACTACCTTCTTCCATTCAGTGACATTCTTCACAGGAGGACCAGCACTATTCAAATCTTCTGTTAAGCTTTTCCAAAAATCAGCCACCACCTCCTTTGAAAGCTTTACAAAGCCGCAGGCAACTGATCTGTTGCTTTGCATTTTATTTAGCAAAATATCAGTTTGTGCCTTGTTAACAGATCTTGCCCTTAAAATAAAATCTTTAGCTTTAATATTAAAATTGTAACAAAAAATACTTACATTTTTTGTTTTGTTCCCCACCAAAAACTAAGTGAACAAATTAAAGGGAAAAGTGAAAAAACTCGCGTGAAAAAAGGCATTCACGATAAGGGAAATTAAATGATAGCATGAAATCATTCACGTGGAATGTCTTCACGATTGCAAACTTAATGAAAAGTGAAAAATTTCGAGCGAAAAGATATTCACGATAAGGGTGAATGTCAAAAACTCACAAAATGCGCAACATTTTGTCTCCAACATTTTATCTAAACATACCGACCTCGTAGAGGAGTCAAATGTATTTTTCAAAACTTTGCGACAAAATTGTCCAATATAAACAAGGCGCACTCTAATATACATACATATACATATGTATATATTACTTACGATCAATACGTTTAAGCTGAAATATCCTTTTCTGCAAAAATATAGCTCTGAACCAAGAGTTGGCTTTTGTAACCGTATATGGGTGCCATCTACAGCTCCAATAACACCAGGAATTCTAAATTTTTATTAAAAATCAACTTTGATGCCCTTGCTTCTGATTCTTCCATTTCCAGTTTAATCCAAAGTGGGCAAAGAATTTCCTCAAGAATATTAAGTACATTCCACAATATTTTGCAAAAAGTCGTACGGTCCATACTTAGATTAAGATCATTCGCAATCACTCCTTGAAAAGACCCGACAGCCAAGAATCGTAAAACGCTAGCCAATCGAACTATTTCTGGAACTGAACTTTTAGCCATATGTGCCGAAGTGTTTTCAAGAATCATCATGAATGCACTTTTATTTAAGCGATAGAGAGCTATGAAACTAAAAAAGCATTACTTTTACTTTATAAATGTATGCACATACGATTGTAAGTATACACATATGTATTACAATCCCCCATATTCCAAAAGCCACCATCGTAGTTATATTGATATGACGGCGTTTGAAATATTGGGTAACATACACTTACGCATGATCTGGTATATCCAATGGATTGGAAGTATCCCTCAATAAACGTTTTTTAATGCATTCATTTCTCCGTTGTATTTTTTTTAATGAAAATATTTGTAACAAAAATGTTGCTGGCATTTTCAATGCATATACAATGTTTTTATATTTTAAAATAATTATATGTGCAAACTTTTTTCTCTTTTATTTACGTTTTGTTTTAAATTTATTAGTTCTTTTATTCAAACTTTGTATTTTTAAAATAGTTAACTTTTTTTGCAATTTTCTTATTTTGTTTGTTTACATTTTGCTTTGGTAAAACATATGTTTTTAATTTTCGAATACAACCTCGAATATGGCAACTCGCAAGCAAAACGCGTGAGTTACAGAACATCTAAATATAACTTTGGCGTTTTCAAGTCGCTTGGCGATTTCAAAAACTTGCGAGTGTGAGAACATGCCTGAATAAGAAATTTAAACGGTTTTTTTTGGTCTACTGAACAATTGCACTTTTGTAGATAGCACAATTTGACTATAAGCCCTCGATATATAATCGCACAACTCTTCTTTTTTAAGCCGGTTAGAAATGTAGAATTTTATTATAATAAAAACTCTTCCATTTTAAATTTTCAAAATAATTTCTTAACATACTGTATTTGGTTTTATTTATTGATACATATAAATATATATGTACATATAATAAAATATAAAACAATCATTAACTTAAACATTATAGTGGGAGTAGTAGTAGAGGTACGTACCGTAATAATTTTCCAAGTTGGTTACTTCGAGATTTCAATATTAATACGTAATAAGAAACCACAATGCATATATGTAGCCAGAGCACATATTTTTGCTGATATTTAGTTGAATTATCTCTTCAAATCTGTAACTCAATATTAATAGTCAAATAAAAAAAGAATTATTAGTTTTATTTTACAAAAATTCCAAGAAAATGTGGATTAAGACATCCCCAAACAATTTACCAGTTATATATATGTTCATGATAAGATATACTATAAATGATATGATTGCGAAAATAAATCAGTTTTTTATATTTACTGATTTATTCCTGCATTCACCATTTCAATTGGAACGATACAACAATTCTGCAAAAGATGTAACATTTTTTGTTCCTTGGTACCAAAAATTTTAAACTGCATGCTGCAAAAAATTTAATTCAGTGCATAAGTTATGTATTATTCGTAACTCTATTGTGAAGAGTTAATGGTACAACCCACCTTTGCTACATGATGCTACATATTGTGCTAGCTTTATGCCAGCTTCAGCACTAACCGCAGCATCGGCGTTGATCCATCAGGCTGAAATGGCGTAATTATTATTTAGTAACCAACTCATGAATAGCTTGGAAAAAATATAAAAAGCAAATAAAATTTACTGAATCTCTAGCTTCTACTCCCGTTTCAATAACTTAGTATATAAACTTATAAATATACGACATAAATGAAACATTTTTCATAGCTAGTTACACATATATGTATGTATATAGGATATAAAACATATAGTGGAGCGACTGTTAAATTCAATATACCTACGCATACATAGTTAAGAGCTACTAACCGAAGTTTGTTTTAAAGCAAAATATTTCAATATAGTTCTTCATTTAAAAGCTGAAGTGGTGGTGTCCTACAGGCGTGGTTCCAATTGCAGCTTGAGCAAAATCTATTAATATGTGAACATCCCTCGACATCGATGTAATCGCTGGATTCGCTGCTTTGATCTTCATTCTGAACTTCAATTATTTTAGATGTCGATACATAACTGTGATCATCTTGAAAACTCTGTGTATTACGATTTATTTGAAAAAGTGTTGAATTAGATGAAATTAAATTGTCAATATTACAATCTTTATCACTCCATAAATTATCCCACGATGTTGAGATGATGGGCAAGCTGATATTCGTGTAATTATCAAAATCTGTGAATGAGTTGGGAATAGTATAAAAATCAATTGATGAAAAATCACTAGAAAAATTTTCTATTGGAGCATTAACACTACCATCAGATATACTCTCACACCCAATTGATAGCGCGTCAGCATCGCGAACACTACTGCTAACGCTTCGACTGTTTGTTCCACTCCTTGTAAATGTGTTGACAGAGTCTTCACTGATAATTGTAGATGGGATTGGCAGTTCATCGGGTTCAAAATGATTACAATTTAATCCGTTTACAGAAGTTAGCATGTCCGAACAATTCGCCACTAAATTTTCAAAATATTTTTTTTCTTTTTCAAGGCGGTTTGCTATCTTTAGCTGACGTTTAAGAGCCTTCACTAATGCGCAATTTATTTTTCGAGCGTCCAGTAATTCCTTCTCGATCGTCTCTATATATACCTTTTTCTTCTTCCGGTTTTCCCTTGCCAACAAAGCATTACGATTATATACATTCGGATCAGGCCTTCGCGTTGGCTTTTTTTTCTCACCATTCCGTTTGTTTGTAAATATCGAGTTTGAGCGCTTTATTTCCAACAAGTAATTGTTCGCACAAGCTCCTTTAATGTTGTTTGTCGCCCCCAAATCAAATAATGAACCATCCGAATCATTCTCATCCGAACTGCTTATAAAACAAGCTTCATTTTCCTCGATCAATTTCTTTATATCTTCCATATTGGTTGAATTTCGTAATATTCCAAATTTTAGCAAAAGCAATGAATAATACAACTATTATTTTTATCACTTCAGCAATTTTCGTGTACTTTACCTTTCTCTTGTAATTAAAAAATTAAATATCGCTTATACAACTCCGTGATAAATCGAATACATCACCATGTGGTCCACATCAATTCCACATCACAAGTCTGAATTCTGTGCATAAATTCAACTTTGTAATTTTGTGCTACAAAGTCGATTCAGCCGAGCTGCCGACAATTTACGAATCCCCGCCGCCGATAAATTTACAATAAAAATTGTCTTAAGAGGGTCAGCCGACATTTTTATGTTTTTCGTTATTTTATGTTAAAACACTTATCTTTCAATTACACCATTTTAACCGTAGAACATGCAACTTACTTTATTTCTACCTTAATTCCCAATTTTTAACTCAATATTTAAATATACAATTAGTTAAATTTTACATAAATTTAAATTGTATTTAAATACAGCTTCAGTTTTTTAGTGTTAAATAATTCTTCGTATTAAATCGCAATGAAAATATCGTAGCACTATGAAATGTCAAAAAATTTATCGATAGCTACAAAGAAAACAGCTGTGCACCATAAGTAAAAAGTGTTTAATAGTACAAATCACAACCTGTATTCTGTGGTACAAATTTGTTAAATAGATGTACATATGTATGTGCAATGTATGTGAAAATAATTTTTTAATTTTGCTTTTTTTTAGGTAATAGTTTTTTTAATTCGTACGTAGACTAAACATTAAATAAATAACAATATGTTCATATATGTAAATAAATAAAACAATGGATTTATATTAAAAATTGAGTTGTACTTTATTTAAAATAAGTTTTTAAAATAATTATTTATTAAGGATCGCCGACTGCTATTTTATGCATTTGAACTGCTAGAATCGGCATTGCTAGGAACACTGTTCACAAAATTAACAGCCGCTTCTAAACTTTATGGTAGTGCCGGTAGCTCAGATTGTTACTGCGAGTTCTTCTGGGGTTTTTGAAAATGTTACCAAATGGCTCCGCAGCTGCGCTATGTAATGCGTTACATCTCCCACGACGTTGGATACCGTTGTTGTTGAAACATCATACACATCTGCAATCGTTTTTCCTTAATTTTTCTTCTTCGTGAAAATGTATTGCGTATATTTACTTGCTCATCCGAAATCTTTGATAGAATTCGGTGTCTCCGAACATATGGAAATGGTTTGGCCCGTAGATGAATTTTTCGAGGTTTTCGTACTATTGTCGCTTACAACTCTTCACACAATTCAGCATCACTCATGTCTTCTTGATCGGAATCCATTGTTGCCTTTTTTATTTATAAATATATACATATTTATATGTATATGTGTATCTATAATAAATATATCTATAATTTTTAATTAAATTTACGTATAATTCTCCTTTATGTTTAACAACTTTTAATTTCTAAAAAATATTGTGTGATTTTTTTTATTGGACATTATTGAGAGGTAAACAAACGTCAAAATCATATGTTAACTTTCTGGACTTTAAATAAACTTTAAATGCCCAATGTTGTTGTTGTTTATTTATTTAGTAGTATTTCTAATACTTTACAAATTTTACAAGTTTACAAATTTACATATTTATATATAATTAGAGTTTTTTCTCTATTATGCATGATTGACTGTTATTTTTTACAAATTGTGTTATTTTTCTCCTACTTATCTTAATATTTCTTTCTGTTTTTATATCATTTGGTAACATATTGTATAATTTAAGTCCTTTAAAGAACAGAGATCGTTGCATTGCTGTTGTTGTTACCCTCGGTAGTCGGAAGTTTTCAGTGTTCCTAAGGTTGTATGGTTGTAATTCCCTCACGTAGCCTAGTTGTTCTGTAAGATACTCCGGTGCGATTCCCATTTTCATATTCTGAATGAAATGCAGTGTGTTTAGTTCCAGTCTTTGGTGAATATTTAATTGAATAATGTGGATATGAATTTATTATTTGAGGAAAAATTTATTGTGACAATATTACAATAGACTATGTGCGTTTTATTTTAAGTTACAAAGGCAAGTGAAGATATATATGTATATATATATATATATAATGAAAAAATTATTAAAACATAAAACTCAATGCTGTTTAATATAAATAATAATATTATAAAACAAGTTTATTTAATTACAGTAGTTTAATATATCAACACCCCCGCTCAATTAAATAAACCCGATATTTTCTTTAAATTTCTGGAATTGAATCTTCGGCAATGATTTTGTAAAGAAATCAGCAACTTGATCTTTTGTCGATCTGTATTCAATTTTAATTATTTTATCATATATCAAGTTTCGAATGAAATTATATTTAATATCAATATGCTTAATACGCTGGTGTTGCTTAGGCTCTTCTGCAATTTTAATACATGACATATTGTCTTCATAAATAATTATTGGTTTATTAATTTCAATATCCAAATCTAATAATAACGCTTTGATATAAACAGCTTCGCAACTTGCAGCACATAATGCAACATATTCGGCCTCAGTTGAAGATAGTGTGACAGTTGGTTGTTTTTTAGTTGACCAAGATATGGTACATCCATATATTTGAAATAAATATCCGCTGACAGACTTTCGATCTTCTTCATCACCTCCCCAATCAGCATCCGAATAACCGATAATAATATTTTCTGAGTTTAAATTATAAAGAAGTTCAATATCTATAGTTCGTTTTAAGTATCTTAGTACACGCTTTAAATGTTGCCAGTGACTTTCGGTAGCAGAATTTTGATATCTACTAAGATAATTTAAAGAAAAACTCAAATCAGGCCTAGTAGTAATCATTAAATACATAAGACATCCAATTAATTCTCTGTATTGATGTTGAATGCTTTCAGCTGACGAATTACCTTTAAGTGCCAACTTTGTCTCCATAGGAGTATCAACTCCGTTGCAGTCTTGCATATTAAAACGGTATAACAAATTTTTTATAAATGTTTTTTGACTGATTCTCAATTCAGATTTGCTGAAATTTCTATTTATTTTAACACCCAAATAAACACTTGCTTCTTTCATATCTTTCATCTCAAATTCTTTCATTAACAACGATTTTACTGTTTCAATTTCAGTTAAATTGTTTCCTATGATTAATAAATCATCGACGTACAGAAGTAAATAAATAACGTTTTTAAATTTCTTTCGTATGTATAAACAGTAATCATTCTCCGATCTTCTAAAATTTATTTTCCTTAAGTAATTATTAAACCGCTCGTTCCACATTCTAGGAGCTTGTTTAAGTCCGTATATCGCTTTGTTTAATTTGCACACCTTATTTTTTTCCGTTTTTAAGCCTGGTGGTATATTCATATAGATATTTTCCTTCAAATACCCATTAAGAAAGGCAGTTTTAACATCCATCTGATGAATAAAATATTGCTTCTTATTTGCAACAGCTAATAAGGTTCTGAAAGTTCCAATCCTAACAACAGGGGAATAAGTCTCATCAAAATCAAAGCCTTTCCGTTGAGAGAATCCTCTGGCGACAACACGTGCTTTGTAATCGCCAGGATTTCCATCTGTATCTAATTTGCGCTGGAATACCCACTTACAATCAACAACTGTTTTCCCAGTTGGTAGATCAACAATGCTCCATGTTTTGTTTTTCTCTAGAGAGTTTAATTCATTTTCAATTGCCTGAAACCAATGTTTCGAATCTAATCTTTCATTTATATCTTCGAAAGTTTTAGGCACATCAGCTATAAAATTTTCCGCGCTAAGTGCAATAGCATAGCTATTAAATTTTTCTGGTGGTTTTCTATGTCTAATACTTCTTCTTAATGGCATAATATCCTTTGCTTCTATATTTTCTGGATGCTTACTATATCTACTAGACCTTTCGTTCTGTTCATTTTGTTCCACCATATTTTCATGACTTACATGGTCTTGAATTTCCGCTTCGTCAAAGTCTTCGTATTCACTGCTTTCATTGCTTTCATTCATATCTATTTCATCATCATTAATATTGTCCTTTGAGATTGCTCTTTCAACATTTTCTGTTTCAATACCTACAGAAATAACTTTATTTTTAAGATTTGCAGCTTTGTGTACAACATCCTTTCTGATAAAACAATCTTCATCAAAAATTACATCTCTGGCAAGAACAATTTTCCGAGCTTTACAATCCCAAAGCCGATAACCATTACCACTGTAACCGACCATTACCAATTTCTTCGATTTCATATCTAATTTTCTTCTATTTACTTTTGGAATATAAGAAAAAGCACTACAACCAAATATTTTAAGATTGGACAGGTTTGGCTTTGTATCATACCAAATTTCAGCTGGAGTCTTCTTTCCAAAAATAGCATTTGTTGGACTTCTGTTGGTAACATAATTCGCACACAATATGGCTTCTGACCATAAGTCCTTAGACACATTGGATGATGCGATCATAGAACGTGCTTTTTCCATCAAAGTTCTATTCATGCGTTCTGCTGTACCATTTTGCTCTGGTGTGTGAGCAACCGTGTACTGTATTTTGATACCAGCATTTCTGCAAAAAAATTTGAATTCTGACGACGAATATTCACCGCCATTATCGCATCTTAAATTTGCAATTTTACAGTTATGCATATTTTCTACCATAACTTTAAACTCTTTAAAATATTGAAAAACTTCTGATTTATTTGACAAAACATATACCACCGTAAAATGTGAAAAATCATCAATAAAGGTTAAGAAATAATGCTTTCCATCATAAGATGCTGGAGTAATTGGACCACAAACATCGCTATGAATGAGCTGCAAACAGCGGCTAGATTTCTTATGAGGCTTGTGAGATTTAAAAACATTCCTTGATTGCTTTCCCAATATGCAGGATTCACAAAAAACTTGATCCTTACATTTTATCGAATCAACACCAATTACCATGGATGAAACCTTCTGTACATCCGGAAAATTTAGATGTCCTAACCTTAGATGCCATAAATTAGCTTTATTTTCTTCAGCTGTTAAACTTGTGTTTTCAGGATTAGGACAATATAAATCAAATTCATATAAATTACCATTTCTCATACCTTGTAACCAGAGAATACTGTCTTTAAATATTTCTGCCTTACCATCTGAGAAAATTATCTTGAAACCAGCTTCTTCCAGCCGTCGTATTGAAAATAAATTACATTTGAGTTCTTGACACAGTAGTACATTCTTAATATTGCAGTTAACCATTCTTCCGCCAGCATTAACTCTTCCGTAGATAGTGCCAGTCATAGTTGATTTAATACATACATTATTTTTTGCAACATTAATAAATATTGGACTTTTTAATTTTTGCAAATTTCCAAAAAACTGCTTATCCTTAGCCATATGATCACTCGCTCCAGAATCCAGAACCCATTTCATAATATTACTTGCAGATAATCCTAAAGAATATTGATCTGCAATGAAGCCAATACTTTCTTTACCCAATTGTGCTGACTTATTATTTTGATTAGACTGATCACGTTTCCACTTAAAACAATTTTTCTTTTTGTGACCGTTTTTGCCACAATAATGGCATTTCCATTTGAACGTTGTCTTCATGGCAACATTATCTGGATGAGAACCTTCAACCGAATAATTTCTTCTCTTTCTATCTTCTTCTAAAAGTCTGTTCTTGACAAACTCCATATCCAATGTCTCAGAATTTAAAGTTTCTATAGCTGTAATTACCGTATTAAAAGATTCAGGCATCGTTAACAATAAATGGCATATAATATCCAATTTTTCTAATTTAGCTCCTGAAGCAACCAATTGTCTCACCAGGGAATCAAACTTCAAGAAATGAGCTTGAAGCTCCTCTGTTTCACTGCATTTCAGCATTAGAAGCTTCTTCCGCAAAAATAGTTGGCTTGAAATACTTTTGCTAGCAAACACCTTACTAAGTGAAGACAAAACAGCAAATGCACTTCCACTATCCTTTACATATTCCAAATAAGCATCAGCAATTCTTCGTATGATTATTGACTTAGCCTTTTTGTCACCAGAACGACATTCTACCTTCTTCACAGCATCTTGCTCTTCTGATACTAACACTTCTACGTCCTTTTCGATAAATTTTCGCAAACCATGTTCATCCAAAACAATTTCCAAGCGAAACTTCCAATTGTCGAAATTACAACCATCAAACAATTGCACTGCAAAAATTTCCTCTGTCATGACTGGGCCCATAACCAATTGAATAATGTGGATATGAATTTATTATTTGAGGAAAAATTTATTGTGACAATATTACAATAGACTATGTGCGTTTTATTTTAAGTTACAAAGGCAAGTGAAGATATATATGTATATATATATATAATGAAAAAATTATTAAAACATAAAACTCAATGCTGTTTAATATAAATAATAATATTATAAAACAAGTTTATTTAATTACAGTAGTTTAATATATCAACATATTTAACCATTTGCTCATTTAAGTTGCAATTAAATAAGTCTTGAAGAACTGTATTTCGGATTTAAATGGAATTTAAAGCTAAATGTCATTTAAATACAAAGTTAAAAACTGGTCATTAGTCTTCTTTATATAAAATTAGTTCTCGTACTATCAAGACAATTGAACATGCCTTGCGCACAATTGATTTCCTCAATCGTCAAAATGTAAGTGTTAATAGATATGGCGACATCATTGATTTTGACATAGAAACAAATAATTTTTCAAAGCGAATTGGCGTGAGTCTACCCGGTACGAATATTCTTTGATTCACCAGAACAACCAACGCAAATTCATAAATTCATATGAACATGCCTTGAGAACAACATATACAGCACTTCTTTTACACAACGTCTAAAGAAGTAAATAGCAAAGGAATACACATATATAACAGTAGCCAAAGTAAATAATCAAAATAAACTTTCACATTGAGCAGCGAAAAAATTTTGAAAAAGTTTTAACAGCTGCGCTGTCAATTCTTTAATTTACATATTGTGAAAGCGGCGAAAAGAATCGAGCGGAGGAAACGCATCAACGCAAGTTCGGGTGGTATGGACTCTCAGCTTAACGCCAAAACACGTCCGTGTAAATACAATACAAAAACTAGCTACACAAAAAGGGGAATTCACCCATTCGTTATGAACGAAATTTATGTTGTGAGACAATTTTAGTTTACTGAAGGTGAATTCACCCAACCGTCCTAAACGTTCCGAACGAATTTTTTTATATGTAGTTTGACGTCTCTATTTTGAGAAAGAGAGTAAATTTAATACGGAACAACAACAAAAATTTCGTTCAGAACGAATGGGTGAATTCACCTTCAAGGTGAGAGAGAGTTTGCTCTGCAGAAAGAAAGCTACCATATGGAACAACTCTGTAAATGATATGTGTTACTTCTACAAGCAGGCAGCACAGTGGCAGATGATTGCAATTTGCTGTATTCTAAATTAAACAAATTTTTATAAAATAAAAAATATACAAATGAATAAAAGTCAAGTGCACGTTCTGATAACTGTTTTGTTAAATAAATATAAAAAATTTACAAATACACTCTGTATATTATAATACATACATATGTACATATAATATTATATGGCAGCTCATTTCAATTTTGCATAAAAAATTTATGTATCTGGCAGCACAGTTAAATTCGTACTGAACGACAATTAAAATTAAACCAATTCAAGCTAAAATTGTTCCGCATTAAATTTAAGGTGAATTCACCCATTCGTCTTGAACGTTCTGAACGGTTTTTTTTATATGTAGTTCAAAGTCAGTGATGTTAACTTTTATTTTCAAATTACCATTCAGGCATACAAAAATTACCTTGTTTTGAACAAAATTACCATGCTAGAAGAAAACGCTTATAGTACGTTTCCACTATGAGCAAATCAAGTTGATTTGACGAAATTACTTCAAAGTGTTTCCATTATGTTTTAAGTGATTTCATGTTCGAATTTTCGACATCAATTTGACGTTTGTATTGGTTATTTATTTTTAACGTAAAAGAAACACAACTTTTGTTTAATAGTAATTTGAAGTAGAAAAAAATCTATAAAAATGGAAAAATAATATTGAGTTTTTATTAAATTATATTTAACACAAAAACGACTTAGTAGAAAAAGTATGTGGCTACTTTTCAAGTGCTACAATTTTGTGTCAACGTTAACACCAAATATGTCTGCAAAGAAGGAGGAGGAATCGCATACAAAAGTATTTGTTAATTCTTATTGCAAATACTATAAAAAATCTCCAAGACTTTGGAAATTGGTGAGCTTTAGCATGTATTTTTGCTAATTTGTTTTTAGTGCTATATTTATTTAAAGGATCGGTCTTCGAGATTTTGGGAACACGTGGAATCTGCTACCTACCAGCTGTTAGAAACCTGACCGTGTAGAAATAAGCTTATTTTTCGTTTATTATTATATATTATTTATTGAATCTGAAATATTAATAAATAAGTTTTCAAATCTTGAATGTAAAATTATTCATTATTTATATAATTTTTTAAAGTTTTTTTCTCTTGTACAAAAATATTAGAAAAATTGAAATTTGTAAAACTTTTGTGTACGAATATATAAATTTTTCAATAGTATAATATATAATTTTAATGTACTACATTATACATACATATAAATTTATAGAAATAATAACTCCAGATACACAAACATTTTGTATTATACAATTATTCCAAATAAATGTAATGAATTGCTATTTAAAACAGATGATATAGTGAAATTTATCAGACATTGACTTGAAGCACTAATGGTTTTACCCAAGGCATAAAGTGAAGATTGTAGAGCTTGCAGGTCTAAATTACGGATGAAATAAAATTGATAATCAGTTATATTGTTGAATATTTTCCCTAAAACATTTACTTACCTTTCTTAACTAAATCATCACCCAACAGTAAACAGTCCAAAAGATGAGCATCTAATCACTTATTGCGTCAACTCACTTATTTTTATACTAACGACTGAAGGGAGCGATGATTATGATGATCTGGTTTGACCAAATTAAAATAATTTTTATATGTACATCAGTGTTGAAAATATTTAAGACCTTAGTATTTCTGGTGCTAAAATGATATTATTGATACTGTAGAGGGATTAGTTTTTGAGTTACTATTTCTTCTATTTGTCTTACCTTGACTTAAATATTTCGTCATCTTTTAGCCAGTCATTGAGTATTAGCTGCATATGTCGATCTAGCAGAACTCCACTGCACGTCCACCACTTATGGCCTATTATAATTTGTAACGCAGACTAGCAAACAATACGAATATTTTTGAATTGGAGTTAATTAATTAAATTTCATATACATACATAAATTTTCACAATTCAATTTATTGCAATTTTTCACAGTCTATTGTTTTACGCATATCAAACACAGATAGGCTTGAGATTACTCTGTTTTTATAATATCTCTATTAATGGAAATATATTTAACACCTTATTAATGGAAATATGTTTGGAATTATTTATTAATTGCTTTTCTAATATAATTTTGTAAAATTTCACTCTATTCATTATCAACAACTAAAATTAAAGTAATTTTTATTCGTACTTAAATGTCATTTTTTCGGATTTGTAAGTCACTAATAATTGATGCCCCAGAGTTGCATTTGGAATAAAAGCAGCCGCGCAGTGTTGCACAGACAATTTTCGACATAATTTGGATGAAATCATCTCATTTGAGGTAATTTCGTCACATGAAATTTGTATGCGAAATCATGTACCAAATTACGTAATTTGACCAAATCATGTAATTTGGCCGAAATCACGTATATGGAAACGTACTATTAGTGCCCTTTCACACTTTAGAAATTGAAAGGCAGACAGACGAAATTTGATGGTAACGTATCAGTGGGGGAAGTATATAATACATGTATCACAATGCATGTATCGCAATACATGTATGAGAATGCATCTGTTAACATTCTCTGGTTTTGCATCGAAGATGAAGCCTTAAGATGACGTTCACTTGAAGCGTGTCTTTTTACCTGAGAGAATCCAGCGCATCCATCGAAATCACAAATTTTGCAATGATAGTAAAATTTTCCTTTTTTACTTTTAGTAATGAAATTATAAGTTCTTTCTCATGATGAACGAAAAGTTTGCTTTTTACATATTGTGGTTTGGCTGCATTCTTCAAGAGATGTATCGGAGTCGTCGGTATCCTGAAAGAAATTATTGCATTGTACAAATACATATTTAAAATACAAAAACTTGAAATAGGTATCTCACCATCCTTCAAAAATATTTTATTTTTGCGAAATTCAAATTACAATCACAGAATAATAATTCCAATGATACACTCGTCGGTTAATATTTACTTTGTGGTTAATTGTTGTAGAATTGATGATGATGCTAGTCATAATATGATAACATACGGTAGCCACAGTTGTACATTAAATACAACACCTAATGTATTTTGTTGGTAAAATCGCTCGGTGGTCTGTCAAAATCCAACTATTTTTTGTTCACGCTTTTTTGTTTGTTTACAAACTTTGAATTATAGTGGTACGTAAACAATCGTCAGCTATCGAAGTAAGACTACCTGGTTTGAGCGAAATTGGAAGACACAAGCATATTCGCCGCAGCTTAAAGTCTCCAATTTAAGCTGTAGCGTTGCCAGTAATTCATATCGCATGTGCCGTGTTTACCATAGAATACATTATATCTGTTATATCTGTGGTGTTTACAAAAGAGAGATTGGCTTTCTTTAAATTACCATATACGGGTATGTTCTAGAATCCGAATTCACTCGAAAGTGGATTACTTTAGCATTTTTGGTGTTCTGCAATTCACATCCCCATGTTTTTATTCGTTTTCAATTAGAGTAGTAAGGGGTGGGTGAAAGTAAAACGAATCGTACTTTATTCTTATAAATGCTAACATTATTAAGAAAAATACAATTTTGGTTTTTAGTTTGAAGTGTTTTTTATTGAACTTCATCAAAAAAATTAAATTTTTCACAGAAATATTAATGCAAACAAATTTTTTTTAAACTTTGCCAAAAATTTCAATTTGGTTTTGCAAGATCTCACTTGTGTAAAAAAACATGAAAAAATACAACAATTTTGTTTATGTTCGAAAACACAAAGTTGCCCTACATAATAAAGTTTGATATGTCAATCTTTTTTGAACTAAATCTCAATGCATTTAGATCTTATTGATAAAGAAAAATGAATTTTTGAAGGAAATTAAAACTAATTTCATGTATATAAATCTATTTAAACAATAATTATAATAATTCAAATGCATTTAGTTGTAAAATCGCAATGTAATAATCAGGCAATACTTTGTTTTAACAACAAATGGTGCCAGGACAACGTAGTCGATATGTCTATAGCCGGCAAACAGCCGCGCTGATAAATAACGCCAGGCAAGCAGATCAACCAAAAGCAAATAATTTTAATTTCGTTCGTTGTCTTTTTTGAGAGTATTGAATAATTTTATTTTCATTCTATGTTTCTTTAAGAGTATTAATTTTGTTTTTATTCGCGTTGAAAATTAAATGAAAAATTTGAATATCTTTTTCATACTCTGTAAATTGTTTTACATCCAATTTTCACGATGATTTTTTAAGACATGTCTTTTTTTATTTTCTTTTAAAGTTGCTCCCAAAATCATGTCACATTTTCATGATGATTTTTAAAACATGTCTATTTCTTCACTGTTGTTGTAAAAAAAAAACTCTTATTTGACAGCCAAAGTTGTTTTTTTACTTTATCTTTAATTCCTTTTATTTCTATAATTTGGACGCCAAAAACGCAATTTAATAACTTAAAAAGTAAAGTAAAAAAGTAAATTTTCTTAAAAAATCCAACTTGGGTGCTATACAGAAAAACCTCGAAGAAAGCAATGGAGGTAAAACTAGTTGACTAAAACTAGTGAGTGGGTGAAGCAATGGCGGAAATGCTGAGTGGAGCGAGGTACATTTTCGTTTCTTATGAACGACTTCTTGGGAGATAAGTCGTCTTTTCTGAACTATATCAGAATACACTCCAATACCTCGCTACCTCGTCCATCAAAAGCACAAATTATCAGACGAGACTATGTGAAACCTTTCTTTGTCGTGCAGTTCCGGAAGTATACCAGGCAATTTAGAAACACTTTAAAAATGAATATTTAAAGGTTTTTGAGTAGGTACATATGTATATGAAAAATATATTATTTTATTGTGCCTATTCATAGAATGAAATACTTTGGTTTATTATTTTGAAATTAAAATAAAACAAGTTAAATTATTATAAGTACATTAATTGAAATAATTTCGTCTTTTATTAAAATATAACTTTAAAAAGTATATACTTATCATTAGCTCTTGGCAGATTGTGAACAAAGAGCTAGATCGCTTGACACGGTCCATATATGTAGGATTACGTACATCATACAAGTTTTCGTGTTCCTGATATTTAGATATTAAAAGCTCCACAATTTCTTTTTTCGATATGGTTTATATTTATTTGAACTTTTTATTTCTATTTATTTTATTTATATACACACAAAACAAAAAACAAGCACTTGTCGCTTTAAAACAAGAAAAATAAAGAAGAACACAGAGAAATAACCACCTTAACGGACGAATGCAAATAAAATATAATAGTAAAATTGCGAATGACAGCTAAAAGGAAGAGATGTATTTTTCTTCATTGTTGTTGTAAAAAAATCACGAAAACAGAAACCATGTTTCTTTTGCTAACCCTCTTTCTTATCTACGATATGCCTACAAACAAACAAGACATGTCTTAAAGACAAGTAAAAAAATCATCGTGAAAATTGGGTGTTACTTTTGTAATTTGTTAATTTTTTTGCAACTTTTTTGCCGATCGCCGTCGATTTTTGCGTAGCTGTGGCCGTTGACATTTAGATTTTTTTTTTCGAACATAATCTTCGAATGTGGAAAAACATGCTGAATTCAGAACACCATTTTATAAATTATGGGGATTCAAAAAATTTTTCGTTTTCAATCCGAGTCGAAACCTGGAACATACCCGATAAATAATAGGATTACCTTCCTACCTTTTGGAGTCTAAATTACTTCAAAATATGGTAATTACTTCACGGTTAACATCACTGTTCAAATTCTCTATTTTTGAGGGAGAGAGAGAGAGAGAAAGAGAGTAAAAACCAATTCAAGCAAAAATTGTTCCGCATTAAATTTACCCTTTCTCTCAAAAAAATTGAGACTTCAAACTACATATAAAAAAAGCGTTTGGAACGTTCAAAACGAATGGGTGAATTCACCTTTACTCTCTTTCTCTGTCTCTCTCTCAAAAATAGAGACGTCAAACTACATATAAAAAAAGGGTTCGGAATGTTCAAAACGAATGGGTGAATTCACCTTAAGCAAATATCCGGCATTTACAATTTAGCATGTTCTGCAAATCACAAGATTTCAAAATTTATTTGTGATTTTAAAACCACAAATGTCATTTTGTCGTGTTCTGAAAATCACAAAAAATTTTACTTTTCGGTGTGATTTTAACTTTTTCAAAAAACAAAAAACGGCTGATGTTTTGTTTGGATTAGATGACAATTTTTTAGTCAAAATAATAAGTACACGTAAACTAAAATAATTTTTTTTAATTAAACACAATTTAATATGCCTGGGGCTTTATTGTTATAGATTTGAAAAGAAATTTATTATTTTAACAAAATAAAGAAATTGCAAAAATACGCATCGAAGTTGCCACTGCTCATAATAAATAATTATTATTGCCATTTGTTACTAATTTTGCGTAGTTATTTTTAAAATTAGGCAAACAGCTGATAGTTAATAAATCTTCTGAAGATAACTTAACAAAAATAATTAAGTTTTATTGGAAATAGCTCGCTTATTTAAAAAAATTAAATATATTTCTCGTCAAAAGAAACATTTACCTACTCTGGCAAGCATCCGTGTATTTTCGAAAAACAACACAGCTGACAATTAAAAAGTAAAAGTAAATGCAAATCACAAAAGGAAAATGTCAAATCGCAAAAGCAAGTAACAACATTAGTTACAATAGTGTTTGCAATTTTTTTATATTTGAGCCAATTTCATTTGCCAAATCATTTCTGAATACCATTTAGGCCCACATTTTTATACAAAAACCAACATATATTATATGAGTTAATTATAAAACATGTTTGTATAATTATTTTTGAAAACTATACAAACACGACACGCAAAAAATTATTATCAGCTTTGGAATTTTTGTGTTTTCTTGCACGTTTATGTAATTAATCACCCTTTAATAATTATTTTAAAGAATATTTCGGATAATGAATGTTATATGTTGTAGAATATGACAATGATATCAATATATATCTAGCAGACTTCTTTCAAGTGTAAATGTTATACTACTGCTTCCATGGCATTGTCAAGTGTAAATCCATGTTCAAAATGTTCAAAAATAGCAACCGTGTTCTTTAATGAAAAAAATCGGCCACCTCATCTCTTGACATTTTCTTGTATCCCTTATTGGAATCAGAAAAATTTGTATAATTTGTTAAATGTTGAGTAAAATGAAGTTAACGTCCATGGTTTTATTTTTTCTGTTTGCTTTGATAAGTTGTGTAAATTGTGTCATGTTTCATTTGACACCAAATACGCAAAAATGTCTTAAAGAAGATATACAGGCTAACCAGTTAGTAATAGGAGAGTATGAGGTATCTGATGTTCCAGGCCAAGTAATAGACTACATTGTAAGTATATGTTTGCAAGGCAATTGTATTAACACTTCTAACCAAAAACAAAAAATTTATATGCTAAGGCTCGTGATACAAAAGGTCAAGTATTATCTCAAAAGGAACACATTACAAAAGGAAAGTTTAGTTTTATGTCCGAAATTTATGATACTTACGAAATTTGCTTTATATCGAAGGTGCCGCCACGTAAGTGACAAATATGCAATATGTTAGTAATTTTTTTCTTTGTGAAATAAATAAAATTGTATGTATATGTATATAGATCAGCGTGGTGTTCCCCAAGAGGTGTCGCTTATTACCAAAAAGGGTGTTGAAACCAATGCCTACGAAGCCGTAAGTATAACATACATATATACTCCCAATTCCGTATTGAAAAGCGAACGACTATATAAATTTTAGATTGCTGAAGCATCAAAAATAAAGCCATTGGAAGTTGACTTAAAACGCTTAGAGGATTTATCGGACTCTATAGTCAGAGATTTTGCTTTGATGCGTAAACGTGAAGAAGAAATGAGAGATACTAATGGTAAATAAAAATATCACTGAAGTAATGTATTTTATTAATATATAATCATGTTTATATTTCAGAAAAAACTAACAACCGTGTTTTGTTCTTCAGTATTTTTAGTATGTGTTGTCTTCTGGGGTTGGCAACATGGCAAGTTCTTTACCTCCGCAGATATTTTAAAGCTAAGAAACTAATAGAATAAACACAAACAAAATTTATGATAAAATATATTTAGACTGAAAAGTAAATTTTTGAACTAAAAACTATTGGAATCCAGGCAACCAAACATTATTTGGGTACAATCACGATAAATTTCAATATTAAGTATTTAAAATATAGATTTTGTTTTTCGTTTGGCACCCAAAGGGCGTCTAATTGTATAAAGGTTGCAAGATATAATATAAAGCATTCTAAGCTTACTGGGATGATTATGCATTTTGTAATATATGCGTTGGACAATTCTCATATTGCATTCGAATATTTCTTATAAACATGCATATTTTCAAACTGCTAAATGTTCACTGGTGACTTGGTTGATCAACCAATGGACATATACACCTAGAACAATGTTTATTGAAATATATTTGGATATAATCTCCGGAATTTTCAATATTGCGAATAGCAATATGTGAAGTTTGTTTATCTTCAAACTCAATTTTGTCGAAATAAACCATACGATATAAAAATATTAAAGCATTGAGTGCATGAGAAAATTCACGGGACGGAAGATATTGGATTTTTACCCATTTCTTGTGCGACATCTATATTATATTGCTATTATCGTAACTTGTGGTTTTGATATTCGTTGCCAACAAAGCCGAGAAGCCGACAAATTTATGAAAGCTCCCACCTTTGTTAATTCCACTTTGTAAATGAAGTAGTTTGATTCCGAAAAAAATTTTCTGCTTCAGAACGGAATGGTATTCTGTGACAGTTCTGTATAACTCATTTTTGAATCTTATATTACCATTTCAGCTACTACTCTAGTTTTAATTGTTTATACTTTATGCGTAGATATGTGGTTAAGTTGTGCTTGTATGCTTTTTAAAACACACACACACACACACACACATACATATATATATATATATATATATATAATATATATATATAAATTCACACCTAATTCGTAACAATATATATATATATATATATATATATATATATATATATATATATATATATATATATATATATATATATATATATATATATATATATATATATACTGAATTGTTATTCTTAATTATTGAATTGTTGATTCTTATTTACTGAGTTGTTTACAATTTTCTGAATTATTGTTATTCTTATTTACTGAATTCTTGTTATTCTTATTTCCTTTTTGTTTACTCATTGTAAATGAACACATAACAGCTTACATACATGCATATATAGTTACTTGTTTACTAGCAAAGCGACATATATATATATATATATATATATATATATATATATATATATATATATATATATATATATATATATATATATATATATATATTGTTACGAATTTGGAGTGAATAGTCCTATTGTAATTGCTCTAGAATATACCGAATTATTGTTATTCTTAATTATTGAATTATTGATTCTTATTACTTAGTTGTTTATTATTTGCTGAATTGTTATGTACTGAATTGTTTACTATTTCTTATTCACTACATTGTTGTTGTTAGTCTTATTTGCTTTTTGTTTACTCATTTTAAATGAACACAACAGCTATACATATGTGCATACATAGTTACTTGTTTACTAGCAAAGTGACAACAAATAAGATCATGATTATTGCTGTTGTTGTCTGTCGGCATTTGAATATTGGGTACGTGGATGTGTGTATGGCTTGTGTTTACGTTTAATTTGAGTGTACGATAATGTAAACAACTTTAACAAACAAACATGATGATTATTCGAGAAATGATCATTAAGAGTATAAAAGCTGCGCGCATCAACGTCAGAGAGTCAGTAAAGAGTAAAGAGTCAGATAAAGTTAAACTCAGTGAGAGTCAGAGTTCAGTAGACAGACAGTGTTGAGTCTGTGATTAGTGAGTTGTTAGACTTTACCGTGATCGTGTAGAGCGTATTAAGTGGTTACTATTGCTTTTGAGCATAGTACAGTGGTATTAAATTAAATAAAGTAGTAGCTGTTAAGTACTAAAAAATCAAAGAATCGTGCGTTTAATTTCATTGCAATCTAAGAACCCACGAAAAGCGTTTTTAAAAAGGTAAAAACGTAACAATATATATATATATATATATATATATATATATATATATATATATATATGTATATATATATATATATTTATATATATATATATATATATATATATATATATATATACAGTGGTATTAAATTAAATAAAGTAGTAGCTGTTAAGTACTAAAAAATCAAAGAATCGTGCGTTTAATTTCATTGCAATAAAAGAACCCACGGAAAACGTTTTTAAAAAGGTAAAAACGTAACAATTGGTGTCAGAAGTGGGATTGCAAAATGAAGTTTGATGAGCTAAAGGAGGAAAAGCTAAAGCAGGAGTTGACTAAACTGGGCCTGTCCACAGCTGGTAGTAAAGTGGAGCTGCAGAAGAGGCTATCGGAGGAGTTTATTCGGCTTGGCCTGGACATCAATACCCATGCGTTCGAAGACAAAGAAGAACTGGAGATGGGTACACGTTCAGCTACAAGCAACATGGACTTAAACTCTATGTTGGCCATGATGTTGCAGAAAATGGAAGAAAGCTTTAAGAAAATGGAAGAAAGCTCTAAGGCCTTTAATGAAATGCTGAAAGCAACAAATAGAAGGCTGGATGATATCTATGAGGACGCGAATATGAGGGTTAACATCCTTAAAGATAGATGGAATTACCAGGAGAGAGAAGTTCACAGCGTCAATAAGAAATTCGATGGGACAGAAAAAGATGTTCACGAGAAGTTTTATATGCAGGAGAATGGTGTCGATCAGAAGCCACACAGCCTGGCAGCAAGGGTATGTGATCTTCAACCGCAAGAGGGGCCAATGCAAGTTATTCCGGAAGCTGCGAGTAGATTTGAAGCTGTAGCCAACAGGAATGCATGGGTAGCGGAGAAGAAATGCACTGTGTTAATCCTGGCATTAAAAGGCGCTGATCCACAAGTCCTGGAAACTGTGTCCGCTACAGAAAGAAGCAACTATGAGAACATTATTGCGGCTAGGCAGCGTAAATCTGATGGAGATCATAAGGGGCAGATCCACAGAAGGGAGCTAAAGCCGCAAAAGCCAAGGAAGATTACGAAGATGCCATCAAAGAATTTGAAGCCAATGGCGACAGTACAGCGAACGGTGGTGGCAAGAATCGCGGTTCTGCAAGGCAAGTATGGTGGAGAGCATAAGGGGCAGATCCACAGAATGGAGCTAAAGCCGCAAAAGCCAAGGAAGACTATGAGAATGCCGTCAAAGAATTTGAAGCGAATGGCGGCAGTACAGCGAACGGTCGTGGCAAGAATCGCGGATATGCAAGACAAGTATGGTGGAGAGCATAAGGGGCAGATCCACAGAATGGGGCTAAAGCCGCAAAAGCGAAGGAAGAATATGAGGATGCTGTCAAAGATTTTGAAACCAATGGCGGAAGTACAGCGAATGTTAGTAGCAAGAATGGACGAAAGGCTGGCAAAAAGAAGGCGAAAAAGAGCAAGAAACCTGATTCCAAGGAAGAGGAAGAGAAAAAAATGAAAGCCAGGTGCGATGGAGTTGCGGATTCTGATGGATTCCGCGAGGGACAAATGGTCCTACTGTTTAATCCACAGAGGAAGAAAGGGCTGTCTCCCAAACTACGAACACAGTGGGATGGACCATGCACGCCTACAAAGAGATTGAATGATGTTGTGTATAGGATACAGAAGCACAATAGCCCCGCTCTACAATAAAGGTGGTACATTTGGAGCGACTCGCGAAATACGGAAGCGGTGGTTCTGTGCCTGTTCGGGACGAACAGGCTTAAGCGGGCGGCAGTGTTACGAATTTGGAGTGAGTAGTCCTATTGTAATTGCTCTAGAATATACCGAATTGTTGTTATTCTTAATTATTGAATTATTGATTCTTATTACTTAGTTGTTTATTATTTGCTGAATTGTTATGTACTGAATTGTTTACTATTTCTTATTCACTACATTGTTGTTGTTAGTCGTATTTGCTTTTTGTTTACTCATTTTAAATGAACACATAACAGCTATACATACGTGCATACATAGTTACTTGTTTACTAGCAAAGTGACAACAAATAAGATCATGATTATTGCTGTTGTTGTCTGTCGGCATTTGAATATTGGGTACGTGTATGTGTGTATGGCTTGTGTTTACGTTTAATTTGAGTGTACGATAATGTAAACAACTTTAACAAACAAACATGATGATTATTCGAGAAATGATCATTAAGAGTATAAAGGCCATGTCACATACAACTTTTGCTTCGCGTTGCGTTACAGCTTCGCTTTGACATTTAAGTTGAAATGTACATACTTATACGAAACATGCCACATAAAACACTTTTAACGCAGCGTGACGCAAAAAGTTCGGCAACTCTCAACTTTTTGCGTGCTTTGACAATCAAAGTTATGTATGTATGTGTGTATGTTGGAATATGATATGAAAATGTGATGTGATATGAAAAATACTTATTTTTTTATATTTAAAATTTATTTCCTGTTAAAGAATAGGAGCTTGTTTTTTTAAAACAAATTTATAAAATAGTACCTATTTGCATGCTATATGTAAGTATACAGCATAAGATTATTTTATTGTAAAAATCAGTGGCAGCGTATTATTAATAATATTTTAACTTTTTATATGAATACATACATATGTATGTATGTATGTATT
Source organism: Germaria angustata (assembly GCA_963681545.1). Classification (NCBI taxonomy): domain Eukaryota; kingdom Metazoa; phylum Arthropoda; class Insecta; order Diptera; family Tachinidae; genus Germaria; species Germaria angustata. The sequence continues at coordinate 93,846,182 of OY812998.1, forward strand.
TGAAAATCCAAAAAACAAATGAATTGATGACAATTAAAAGCTTTATATGGTATAGTGGTGTATTTTCAATAAACTACAATAGGTGATAACAAAATAAACACACAAAAGCAAATAATATTTTGACTTTAATTTTTATAATAAAAAATAATTAGCAAAATTCATAACCACCTTTTTGGTAAACATACAATGCGCGCGTTGTGTCAAAGTTTTCATTGTGTCATACACCTTTTGCGTTACGCTTTTCTCTCAAAGTTAAAAACGTCACGCAACGCTACAAAGTTTTATGTGACACGGCCTTAAAGGTAATCACTACATTATCATGAATATGGTCTCAAAAGTGGTTTTCGAGATGAAAGAGTACACGGAATACGTTGAAATTTTTACAGTAGATAGATATTGATGTTGTTAGCTGATTTCTTGAAAAAAGTGATATTTTAAAAATTTTGAGTTAATACCCTCTTGTTGATCAAGTGCGATATGTAAGTTCGAACTCCTTTCAAACTAAAATGTATTGATGACTTAGTTGACACCAATGAAATGCAAGCATACACCCAGCAGCAAAAATCTGCGTACAATCCTTACTTCATAATTTACAGGTTAATAATATACAGCTTGGTACGGTTGTACAGTAGCCATGACCTACATAAATAAGATTTATGCTTGGGATCATTATCTTGATAGTATTTGTATTTTAATTTATTCAGATTATACGGGTTTATAAAACCAAACTTTTTAACGCTGGAGGTCAGTTTGTTTTTTAGTATATCAAGATATACTTCCTTAGTCATTGTTTCATCCAAAATTCTGATTACACCAACTCCTTTGCTGGATATACAGCCCCATACCATTACGGACAGTTTCCCGAACGTTAACTGTCGGAATAAGATTTTTATTTTCTAGTGATGTTAGGGGCTTACGCCAAACTAGTTGCGGTCGTCATGATAGAAAAGCATATTTTTTTCATCTGAGAAAATAACATCGTCCCAGTACTCTGGAGGAAGTGAAACGTGTTCGGTGGTAAATCTTAACCTCTTTTCAATATTTTGAGCTGAGATCAGTTTTTTTCCTCTCCACTCTTGACGAATATTTGTGCTTTTGAAGAACATTTCTGATTGCTGAAACACGTAACACGTAACGTAAGTCTTTTTCTACTTGAAGAGCTAATCACCTTGTGCTGGATTGGGGGTTATCATACACAGTTCTAATTATTTTTCTTTCAACATGCTGTGTCACCTTTTTCGGCCTGCCTGTAGATCCTCTTAATTCTAGTCGTCCTTCTTTTTCAACACGGGATATGATATTATTTACAGTTCTGATTTACAAGGAAAACATATCGGCGATTTCCTTGGCATATTTACCTTTGTAGTGATTGAAATAGACCAATTGTATAATATCTTTTGAAACTCGTTTTCCTGGTGTTTTTAATATTTAAATATGAGGTCACATGGTGCATTGAGAACGACCACTTTATAATTAAATCTTTGTTTACCTCTTTCACATTCCATTCCATTTATGAGAAAACCAAAATGCACAAAATGTTTCCAAAATAACGGTATTTTTGTGATTTTTTGATTGTCTTCCCTTAATATACAGATTTTTTACACTTTTTATTATTCACCCTGCCTTTTAAACATGACAAACACTAATAGAATGTTTCCACGACAACTTGAATCTCCTGTTTCGCTTTCTGAAGCAAGTTTATGAATCATGCTGTTTACACGACACATCTACCTGCTTCGATTTTATAATTATTTTTTTCTTTCCATTGTTTTTTAACTTTTATAAAATTTAAATAAGTTAACTTTTCACTCAATTCAAATTTATTATTACGTCTAGAAAACACACACAAAAAACAATTATATTTTTTAACTTTTCACTTTTAATTTTGCTTTGTTTACAAAAATATTTAATTTTGACAACTAGTGCAGATAAACTTACGATAAAAATTAGATAAGAGAGGATTTTTTCTTGATTCGCAAGTAGATTCAATATGAATCTACCTGCTTCGCTCTCAAAATTTTGTATGGCGAAGCAAGTTGATTCGCTCATGATTGGGGTGTGAAGCAAGAATAGAGAGCGAAGCAGGTGCCGTGGAAACATGCTATTAGCTTGCCAATTTCATCTGTTTTAAAGAAAATTATTTTCTTTCAGAAAACTTAAATGCAATAAAGTGAAATTAAGGCGATAATACAATATACAAATGTTTGAAAACGTAAACGTTTGAAATTTATTGATGAAAATTAGTATAGGGTCTGTTCATAACTGGAGTACTGCTCTGCATGAAAGGAGCAAACTTTCTCTACTGTACATATTTTTGGGGACCATCTGCTTCAATGTTACAATTAAGAACACTTTAGTTTACTAACGCAGAGGAGTGATGGACTTACAAACAGACGTAAAAATTCTGATTCAAATCAACAAAAGCTAATTTTAAATTATATCAGAAGAATTATCACCCTATTGGGTTGCATAAAATTATTATAATATATTGAATAGCTATGATATATATGTACATATATTAGTATATTAGTTGTACGTATGTTAATAGCTTTAGAAAACGTTTTCATATTTTTGGGTTATTACCTTATTTTTCATGCAAATAATTGACCTGAAGCCGACTTGTTTGCATCAGCCGAAGAAAACAAGGCTAGCTGCTCAGCTGTTGGCTATAGCCGGATTTGAATCACCACCGATATATATTTGTTTAGCTGGAGTCGTCGATCAAAATATTCGGGTCATTGGCTAGATGTCTTGTAAGTTATTGCTGGTGTTGGAGTTGAAATAAATTATTTAAACGATAATATTATTTATAAGACCGTGTTGCGGGGTCGAAAGTATCCAAAGCCATTTCAACAAGATCGTTTTTGTTACTGTTTTTGATGGCAAATGCGATTAAATCTTAAAAAAGAAAGGACAATTAAAAAAACAACATTACCTCCTAAGTTCCATTACGTACAATTACACTCATTTTATTTTAAGGCTCTTAACTTTATGCATAGGAAGGTTTTTTCTATGATATCTAAATTATTTGATCCTGCAGGCTGAATATTAGTTATGCAGACAAATTGGTGCTATAATATTGATTGGGGCGAATATTTGAGGCTGAGTGGAAAGTTTTCCACACAAAAGATTGTAGCATTCGTATACCAAAGACAAGTAAAATAGGCGCCTGGTTTTTAGCTGAACCTCATGTTTCTGCTAATGCTATTATTTTGGCACGAAGGCTAGGATAGGAATATGAATATCTGCTATTATGGAAGCATATTTCCTCAAATCGCTCTGTCTAATTTTTGATGAAAAGGGCGTAATAAGATCGAATGGTTGTTTAGCGAAATCTTTATCATTGTCTCATACGTACTCGTATTAGTAGAATTTGTACACTTACTTTTATTGCGAAAATCAGTTAATGCTGACAAAGCATTGGATATTGGTTCCCCCTTCAGTTTCAGTGAGTGAATAGGTGCAAACGTTGTATACCAGATTGAAAACACGCATTTCCTCTGACAACTATTGCCTTAAATAGACCTTTTATTACCACCGTGGCGGATTTTGCTGCTTCATTTGATATGAGAACTTTTACTGGTAGGATAACGAAAACATATGTTTTTAATTTCATTTGTTTATTATTGTTTCATTGCCTTGCATTCCAATTTTTTCGGAGCTTGTCTGAATTTTTAACCCTTTATCTGATGTAATATTGCAGACTTTGCATAAGCAGTATAAAAAAAAGTTTCCGGAAAGAGACACACAGGTTGACGACTGGGTTGCCACAAATGGCTTTCTCCGACCTTCTGAAGGTTAGGGCGTATAATCAAAACCTATTAAAGAGCGTAACAATCCCAAAGCTGGTAATTTTGACTTTTAACTTGAACATCTATTGACCTTCATTGCCTCCTAGCAATATGAATGCTTGGCTATGATTTTTTTATGATACCTCGAATGAAAACATAAGCATTTCTATATAAAATTGCGTCCCACTAAGAAATTTCTCTGTCATGTATGCGAGCGGAAATGTCAATATCAGCTGCATATACATATGTATGTACGCATTCGTCAACCTAATATTAACACCAACATTAACTGAAACAGTTCCAAAAAAGGTATTAAAAAAGTAAAAAAAATAAATGTATATAGAAGAAAACACTGAAATGACAAAAGGGCGTTTCATTTGGTGCAACATTACAGGACTAGATAGCATTTGCCAAAAAAAATCACCAGTATTTTTCCAATGAAATAAAGCTGAGGCTTTTGTACTTTGTTTTGCAATAAAGCTGAATTAGTTCCACGTTTAGTTTATTAAATCCTCCTTTTTTGTAACGAGCCCTAGCAAAAAAATATGCCATAACGATGTAAACAAAATTACATATCAAAACCAACAAATACACTCACTCAGGGTCTACACCATATATACGCCATGCGAACACTACTTTAGCTTTTTGTTTATATTTTGCTGTCAAATTAAACACCATAGATACACTTTTATGGTACAATATATGTACATATATACATATATATTTCACTACTGGCCTTCGTAGACTAGTAGGTAGTGTACTAGACTCGTAGTGCGAAGGTCGCAGGTTCGAATCCTGCCGCAGAACTCTGGCAGTTTGTGTTTTATAATTAAAGGGAGCGCACAACAAGCCTTCACTGGCTTAAGTGTATGTTGTATGACATGGGCTATCACACCCCTCCAATCAACCTAACCTAACCTAACCTACATATTTCACGGAAACAAATGGGATTAGGAACCTGGAGCGTTCGAACTTTATCGAAAACATCGTGACAGCATCTGGCAAACTGCAAGATCAACACAAGGAGAATGGTGTTCGAACTATCCTATCTAAAGGAGCAAGAAAGGCGCTTATTGAGAGGTAGCCGCATGATCACCTCATAATTATTGCCAAATTCAAAACAAGGGCAAGAACGCTCCTCTGTATTTAACATTATACTCCTACAGAACTCGCTGATTCAAAAGATATGGAGAATTGGCACGATTTGTTATTCCTTGCTTTGAACAGTCGCCAGCATGCTGATATTGAATTTGTGATTGGAGATTGGGTTCAGCAACGAAAAAAGGAAGCAAGTAAGAACAAAGAAGGTAGCGGCACTAGAAATGATAACAGCGAACGTTGTCTCAATTTATGTAACATCTTACATCTCACTATACGTGGTAACCTCTTTCCCCACAAGAACATTCACAAATCAAATGGATATCGCAAAATGTGGTCACAATAACTCTGTGATGTTCGGAATAAAAGAAGCGCAGATTTGCTCGGCGATCACCATCTGCTAGTTGTTGAGCTGCAAATAAAGCTTAAAGCTGTGAATAGGACATCGTTGAATAAATGGACATGCTACGTCGGCGCCAAACTCATCATTCTAACAACTCTCAATAGGTATAAAACCTTCTTTGCTGCTAAAACTGCCCATGTTTCATCAACTGGCAATGTTCATCCAAAAAAAAAAAAAAAAAAGCAGCATACACAAGCCAAATATAGCATGGTAATTAAATTTTTGAGTTTCAAAAATGTATTGTTTGTTGTGGTCTTAGTTGTTCATATACCGACATTTCATTGGCCGCTAAACCAAACTTCAATTGCTTAAAAAGCAAATGTTTACATGAAATATAATGTGCATACATACATACTTCTTTAAAAATGACAGCTTCGCTATAACGAATTGCCTCTACAACGTTTAGTTCTATGTGATGTGAGACCTCTTGATAGTATTCTCACATACAAAACGTTTTATCTTCTGTTGTAGAGATTAAGTTTAGGGTCAAAAACTTTAATTTGCCATCACTTGCTGATTTTTTTAAGAATTCATATTTTAGTTTAACCATTTTGATTATATATGTACATTTCCATATGTGAAAACTAGATTAAACATATGCACTTACAGTATAACAAGTTACAAAGTATAATGTTAACAAAACGTAACATATGTAAATAAACTCAACACTCCCCCTTGTTATGTGTTGTTAACGTTTGATAGAGCCATATTTTCACCACTGCACCTTTGTGGTTGCAGTGGTTTTGTCATAATGTCGGCGAGTTGTTCTTGAGTTGAAACCTGTTCTACCTCTAATTTCCGTTCGAGAACCTTCTCACGCACAAAAAAATTTTTAAGAGCAATATGTTTCGTTCTACGATGTTATTCTGGATTTTGTGCAAGCCTGACTGCTGCTGAATTATCCACTTGCAAAATGAGAATATCATTGTACCCAATAGTTGCAGCATATAAACGACTTAACCAAATGATCTCCTTTGTTGCTTCAGTGGCAGCAATCACTTCTGCTTCTGTTGTTGATGTGGCCACCAATGTCTGTCTTTGACTAAGCCACGATACTGCAGCACCAGCAAATTTTATTAAAACTGCAGAAGTAGATCTTCCAGTTTTAGTGCAGCCACCAAAATCTGTGTCGCTGAAACACTCCATAACAGGAGACTTACGTGTACTAAAAACTAAAGCATACTTTAGATTGCCTGCAATATATCTCAATACTCTTTTCAGGCGCAATACATCTGTGGGCGTAGGATTTTCAAGAGTTCTCGACAAGAACCCGACACTGTATGCTAAATCAGGTTTACTTCCAAGCATTAAATACATAATAGCTCCAACTGCTTCACGGTTTGGAAATTTTCCCGCACTCTGTACCTCCTTTTCTTTCCATGATTTCAAACTATTATTCAATTTAAGCATAGGCGTTGTAACACTTACAATCTGAGAAACCAAATTTTGCCAATAATTTCCGAGCATGAGCTACTTGACTAACTGTAATCTTTTCTTCATCTTTGTAGATTTCAAGTCCCAAAAAGTATGTTGCGTTCTTCGAAACAATCTTAAATTCCTTTTTTAAATCAGCAAGAAATAAATTTAAGTCGCTAACGTTTGTAACTGCTACTAATCTATCATCAATATAAAGTGCAAGAATAATTTTATATCCATTCCGTTCACGTATATATAAACACGGATCAGAATCACACGTTTTGAAACCAAGCTTTATAAGATGTTGGCCAAATCTTTGATTCCAGCATGTAGGCGCTTGTTTTAAACCATACAAACTTCGCTTTAATCTGCATACTTTTTTGCTTCCGTCTTCAAACCCTTCCTCTAGTTCTCCATACAAAAACGCTGTCGACACATCGAACTGAGCTAAATGCATATTTTGGCTGGCATCTATACTCTAAACTGCTCTAATAGTTCCCATTTTTGCTACAGGACTAAACGTTTCATTGAAATCGATGCCTTTTCTTTGAACAAATCCCTTGATCACCAACCGCGGCTTAAATTTGTCAACGCTTCCATCTGGGTTCATCTTCAACTTATATATACATTTTGAGGGAAGAGCTTTTGCACCCTTTGGTAACATCTCCATGACCCATGTCTTGTTTTCTTCTAATAATTTGATTGCCGATTTTATGGCCTCTTTCCAACGTGAACTTTGCTTGCTCTTAGAAGCCTCAGTATATGTTGAAGGAGTGAATACCTCATTGACATAATCTTCAGAACTCATAACATAACTTTTGTACATTGACCGTTTTGAAATAGGTTCGAATTCTTCACTTAAATTTCTTAGCCTTTTTCTTTTATTCTGTTCTTCTGCGTATTCATTTTCCCCAATGGAAATACCCCCTTGTTGGATCTGATCTTGACTTTCTTCGAACACCCCATCACCTACTTCTTCAGCGGAGAATTCTGTATCGGATACTTCTTTGTCAGATACTTCCATTGAAATTGTACTATTTATATATTTAAATGTTCTGGACATTTCTATTACAGTTCTGTTCTCAGTTTCACTTCTGCCAATTTGTTGTGGTGTATAAGGTGCAGTTAATCTTTCTGTAACCCCATATTTATATAAGATAATACGCACGATCATGATTATCAAATTCTCCACCATTATCTGTGAGAAATTCCTTAATTGGGTGTCCTTGAGTTCTTGTTATATTCAATACTGTAGGTAAAACTTCTTTAACATCAGACTTTCTTCATAACAAATAACCAAACCGATATTTAGTAAACGCATCTTTAAATATAACTAAGTATTTTTTACTGTTAAATGATTCCACAAATGGACCACATATATCGCCTGATAATAATTCCCCAGGCTTCGTAGCTTTTGTTCTTTGTCCAAATGGTTTTCGCTGCGCTCTCCCTTAGATACAGGGTTCACAAATACTATTGCCAAAACTAACATCGATATTGAACATTGATTTTAATAATTTTCTAATGTGACGTTTATCTTGATGTCCCCAGCGTTGGTGATAAAGTTGTAAAATTTTATCATCTTCTGCAATATTCATTTCAGCTTCAGGAACGTTTGCTTTTATATTTGCTTTATACAATGAGCCTTCAGTTTGACGAGTACCAGTCAATAAAATTTTATCATTAACTCTAAATGAACATTACGTTGCGGTGGAACTAAACGAACTGTTTCTTCTCTTGTCATGAGCCATTAATACAGAGAACAAGTTTCTATTTACTTTAGGTACATACCAGACATCAGTTAGAACAATCAAAACTATTTTATTGTTAACATCAGAACTAATTTCAACAGTTCCTTTCCCAACAGCTTTTAAAATTTCTTTCGGGGCAGCTCTTATATGGCAGGGATTTGAAAACTTTTCAAAATTTTTACACATTCTAATGTTGTTACATACATGACGCGTGGCTTCCTTATCTATCCACCAGTCATCAGATTTCACCTCTTTAACTGCATTCAGGTCTTCATAAAATATTTGCAAAGTTTCGTGCACAATTTCATTTCATCGCTCAACCACTTACGACATTCTCGAACACAGTGCCCTCTCTTTTTGCAATAATGGCATATGTCTATCTTCTCTTTGTGAAATTTATCATTTTGAGAACTCTCTACCTTCTTGCCCTTCGAGTGTCTCAAAACTAAGGCGTCGTCTATTACCTTTTCATCTGCATTACCAAAATTACGCTGGAACATACAGAGCTGTGTTTACATCTCATCAAACGTTTTGTCTTCGTTCTTTGAGCATCAGCCAACTCGACTTAAACGTTTCAAATTGCTGCGGCAGAATTTGCAAAACTTTACAAACCAGAATTAAATTTGGTAAAACATTCTCCTTCCTTGCCAATAAAGCACTATTCAATTCATTCCACAATGTATGTATGTAATTTTGCAATATTATTTGAAACATCTGTATTGTTATTCCAATTGAACTGGAAAAAGTCTATACAATTTTTGAAAACTTGGTCCTTGGATGTAGCTTCGAATTGCAACTTTAAAGCATCCCATGTACCTGCAGCTGTCTTTTGATCCATTATTCTTTCATAGATTTCATCGCTATTGGCTTTTCGATATAAATCTTCCTTAGATTTATGTTGCCTTCTTTCTTCAGCGCTTGCATTTTGTGACAATGTATCTGGTTTCACTACGACTCTGTCAATTACGTCCAATGCTCCTTCATGATAGTTAAGAATATCCCCTATTTTCCTCTTCCACACTGGCCAATCGATTTCTCTTTGCAATGGCTTTAAATGCTTTGAAAAATCCATATAATTTTCCTTTTTCAATGAAAACTCAAAACTTATTTTTCAATGAAAAATTGCCTGGGCCCATAACCTTTTGAAATAAAAGTTTTTATTTGAATGAAAAAGGTGTATATGTACATTTCCATAAGTGAAAACTATATTGAACATATACACTTCAAGTATAACAATCTACAAAGTATAATGTTAACAACACCTAACATACATAAATAAACTCAACAATTTGATCAGGGAGCAAACACCAATTAAATAAACAAAAACTGAGGTTTTCTGTAAGCACAGACTTGAATAAATTTTAACATTATTTAGATCGTTCTTATCCTATAACATTATTAATTAGGAATTTATCTGTAAGCAAAGAAACAAAATTTAGAGTTTATTAATTCATTGTAAATTCTTCCTTTTTTAAGCAATATTTTTCGTAATGTTACTTCTTTGTCAAAATCTATTTTATAAGACTTAAGAAAATCTGTAAAGCATCTGTTGTTTTGGTTACAAAACATCTGTTTCTTTCATTACAAAATGTGTCCATGTTGCAAATGCAAATAACGGAAAGGAGTGAATGTATGAGTTTTTTAATGATTATATGGATCATTTAGTGAATGTGTGAAGTAAATTTGATGTGTATGAGTGCGGTGAAAAAAATCATGTATTGAGCTGAATTCAATGCACTACAGGAGATGAGTGTATTCATGCAGAAGATTTCCGCACATAATAGGTCTGTCTGGGAACTTTTCCAGTAGCAAATACTCAGTAAATTTTTTTTGGGAGAGTAAGACCAATTTTACTCTGTCGCTGAAAATATCTCAAAAAGTACTCAGACAGTATCCAGTGAAATCTTGCAAGAAAACAGCTGATCGGTGTGTAAACAATTGAAATAACAAAGCAAAAGAATTTTACCATAAAAATATTGCCTAAATGGCACTGAAGCCGATTACAAAATGTATAAACTTAAAAAAACACATAAAAAATAAAAAAAATTGAAATATATATTGAATTAAAAATTAAAAATATTCTTTAAAAATGATGAAATGAATTTTTAATTATTATCTGTCAGAATTTGCATTGCTTGGCTAATTTCATCTCGCACACTATTTCCACGAGAAACCTGCTCATGATTGAGAAATTCTTCATCAACATCTGGTGATATCTCGGATGTAAAGTTTAGGTCATCTTCATTTGCAATGTGGTGTAAAACACAACACGCTCTAATGAAGTGGCATAATTTTTAATTCCTCGTAATTTGCAAAAGTACAACTGCCTAAACCTCTGAAAATTTGACTTGACATTTCCTTTTTTTGTTCGCTTGTCCATTGTATGACTCTTCAATTGTAAAGTTTGTCTGTTGGTTCTATCGGTTCTGCCATCTCCAATCCACTTACGCCACGGTCAAACTGTATATTTGGACGTTTATAGCATGAAATAAAATGTTTTGTTTATTATAATTTATTATAAACGTTAAAAATCAACACAATTCTAACTACTTATTTATTTATTTATTTATTTATTTTGTAAGCTTCTGCAACAAAACTTACGTTTTAATATAGCAGAAGTATAAATGTAGTTAGAATTAATGTGAGTATATTTAACACATGCAATGAGTGGAGATAATTATGTATATATGTTTAAAATTGGATCTGTAGTTAGTTATTTAATTAGATATAGATTACATTAACTTAAAATAATTATATTAACTAAAAATAACTTATAATAATACATATTTAAAAAGATAATAATAAATTAGATTATGAACAATATATTTTCAAGTGTCACTTGGATATTATAAGATCAAGAATAATATTCGAGAATTTTCTTTTTAAAAAGTAAAACGTTGCTAATATTCCTTATACATGGTGGGATAGTATTCCAGAGACGTATAGTAGGTACAAAGAATTGCCAATTAGATAAAAGAGTGTGATATCTTGGGGGTATTATTGTTTTGTTTCTTTTTGATCGGGTGAAATTAAGCCTGTTGTATAAATCCTCAGGTTGCCGTGTAGTTACTACTTTATGCAACAATTGTAAAGTTTTTATATTAAGTAGGTTATCGAACTGAACACCATAAATTTGCTTAGAGTAATAGTTGATAGTGTGTTGATTACCATTAGATTTAAGTCCGAATATATATCGTGTTATGTTGTTAAATGTAACTTTTAGTCTTGATTTGCTGCAAGTGTCACAATTTGAAAATAGTTCACAGGCATATAATAATTTTGGAACTAAGTACGTTTTCGCTAGTAGCATTCTTATTTTGAATGGTGTACAATGTTGGGTCGGCCACAAGGTTCGAAGCATCGAGAAAGTTTTCCCACAGGCGACTGATATATGGTCTGACCATGTTAGTGTGTCGTTGAAAATTACACCTAGATTTTTTGCTTTTTGTACAATTTTGATTTCCTGGTTGTCAATGTAGATTTTTGGCATTTCTATTATTCTCTGTAACCGTTTGTGAATTAAAATACATTGTGACTTTCCTGGATTAATGCTTAAACCATTTATGGATGCCCATTTCGAGACTCTTACCAAATCTTCATTGAGTTTTTCGTTAAAATCTATTATTTTACTACTTATATATAGCTGAACATCATCGGCATACATTCTGATGCTGCAGTGCATCAACTGATTGGGTAAATCATTGGCATAGATAGAGAAGAGGAGAGGTCCCAAAATCGAACCCTGTGGTACACCCCTGGTGACAGGAAGGAAAGATGACGTTCCTGAATTAACTTTCACACACTGCTCTCTGCCACTGAGGTAGGTTTGTATTAATTTGGAAGATGTTGAGGAGAAATGCATCATTTTTTCTAATTTTTGATTTAAAATGGTATGATCAACAGTATCAAAAGCCTTGGAGTGATCTAATAATACCAAGACTGCCATATATCCGTCATCTATCTCCTTTCTAAGATCATCTGTTACACCAGTCAGCGCAGTTACGCAGCTATGATTTGAACGGAAACCAGATTGTTTTGAAGTAAGAAGATTATTATCTTCAAGATATTCGGTTATCTGCATATGTAGTATTTTCTCAAAAGCCTTCGATAGGTACGGTAAGATAGCTATTGGCCGGTATTCTAAGTTTGTCTTTGGAATTGGATAGACTTTAGCCTGTTTCCATCGCTTCGGGTAAGAACTAGTTGTAATTATAAAATTAAAAATATGTGTCACAATCGGTAATATGTAGGGAAGAATCATTTTAAAAAAAATTTGGGTGAATTTCATCAACTCCTGTGGCCGTAGATTTGACTGATAAGCAGCTTTTCATAACATCGAATTCACTAACACAGTCGAAATTAAATAATCTTGCTAGTGGTTTATTAATTTGGAAGTTATAGTAGTGCGAATGATTAGCAGGTGGCATTGGAATGTTGATAAAGTTAGAGTTGATTTCATTTGGGTCTAGAGCTGGGGTATCAGCGATGCGTTTTTGCTGAACAATCCCGATTTCTTTTATGGCTTTCCATGTTTGCTTTGAATTAGTCGTATTAGCGAATTTCTTAGCGTAATATGATGATTTTGCTCGTCTAATTGCTCTTGTTGTAACCTTCCTAGCTAAGCGATAATCTTCATACAGGTCGTTCGTTCTATACTTCTTCCAGCGTGAAAAAGCGATATCACGATCTTTGACCAGACGTTTGATATTTAACGTAAACCACGGTTTCTGCCTACTTTTAATCGTCTTTGTTTCTAAGGGAACAATTAAGTTAAACAAGGCCATAATATTGTCCTCCAAGAACTTCAGTTGTTCATCCACGGATGGCATGTAGTATATAGAGCTCCAGTCAATTTTAAAAACTTCTTGTTCTATTATACTTTGGTTTGCATGTTTGAAATTGCGAAAGTGGAATTCGGAGTTAGATAGCTGTAGAGGTATATTATATGTTAAAAATATAAGGTCATGTTTGGAGAAACATGGCGCTGAAAGCTGATCATATATTAAGACTTTGGAGACATCAGAAACAAAAAATAAATCGAGCAGTGTGCAGGAAAGCGGAGAGAAATGCGTTGGTGTACTTATGTTTGTAGGGCTTAAGCCAAGAGATTTCATGTTTTCTGTTAAACATGAATCAGAGAGAATATTGCAGTTAAAGTCGCCAGCTATGATCACGTCCGAATAAAGTGCTGTCAAGTTTTCTACAATTTCATATAACGGGCGAAGATCGATTCTTTTATTGGGCCTGTAAACGCTACCAATTAAAACTTTACTTTCATCACAGTGAACTTCCAAAAATATATGTTGAAGCTTATGGTTAATGCTCTCGTTGGTAGTGCTTTTTATTTTGCAAGCTAGTTCACGTTTAACATATATTGCTACACCGCCGTAGCCGTCGTCTCTATCATTTCTATATAGTTTGTAGCCCTTCAATAGGACCATGGCATCAGTAATTGAATCGCGAAACCACGTTTCGGAGATACAAATAATATGTACGTCAGAATTTTCAAATATATGGCGGAACTCATCAATTTTGCTAAATAGGCTTTGGGCATTAATATGGTATATTTTAAGTTCATTTCTTTGCCTACTAAGAATTTTTATCATATTTGCAGTAACGTCTCTGGAGATTGGACTACTATTTCCCGTCGAGATCATAAATGAAACATTTAAGGTTGATAGCAACGCTAGTAAAATTTAAAATTATTCTTGTTTTTATAATTTTTATGTGGTGAAATTTAAAATTTGAATAACAAAATTTGGAGATAAGGTACACAATAATCATTAAAAAAGAAAAATATATAAAAAAATAGAAAAAGTTACAATTAGTAAGGAATGATATTCTATTTACGAAAAAATTGATAAGCATATTAAGGTTTAAGGCAAAATAATTATTATTATCAAAATTTAATTGAAATATTAATGGTCTTATTATTATGTCAAAGAGATAAATTTCCATCCTCTGTATTTGGCGAATGAAACATCTGCTGTATTGTTGAAACATCAGTAATGCATATTGGTTCATCATTTTGCGACTTTTTTATATAGACAATGCCTCTACTTATAAACACAGTGGTTATTATTTTACTTTTTTTTAAACGATTAGCTTGAAGAAATATTTTGTGATTTTCCGGCGTAAGATTTTCGTTGACATAAAATGGAACCGCACTATCAAAACCAATGAGATTTAAGCGTAAGATATCCTTAGAAGACTTAATAAAAGAAGTAATTGATTTGAGAAAAAAGTTCCTATCGTATGGGCAATTGAATTTGATGATTATTGCGGGATCAATGATGTCTTTATTAGTTTTATTAGCATTATTTCTATTTTTATTTCTTTCATGGGAATGATTATTGTTTACGCGAAAAATAGCTTTAACACTTGGAGGATTTATTTTCGAAATTTGGCATAGTTTTAAATATATATCAAACAGATTTTCATTTTTGTTGTAAGGTATACCATTTATACGGATATCGTAAGCCACAATAGAATTTTCTTTCTTTTTTGCATAGTTTTTTAGTAACACAATTTCTTTTTTTAATTCATTTGTTTCTCTTGTTAATTCTATAATTTCATTCGCAGCTGTATTTCTTAGTTCATACACAGTCTTTTCCATATTCGATACTCTTTCAACTGTATTGTCTAATTCGCTCTTTATAATATTAATTCTTTTGTCAAACTCAGATAAAATGCGATCTTCACACTCTTTAAACATTGTTCGTATCATTGTTTCTAACCTCTCAGTTAATTTATCGAAACGTTTATCCATTATTTGAATAAACTTCAGCGGTGAGTCAGTGTTTGTTACACGAAGAGATTCTGTGTCAGAGAAACGCGATGTTTTTGGAGTATTCTCAGTTAAATCTCTTAATCGCCTATTCGTAGGAATGGACATGTTTAGTACTAGTTGTTCTGTAATTTGCCTTTGTTGTTGTAGTTTATTAATTTTTTTATTATTGTTTATGTTTTTGCTTTGGTTTCTTAGTTTGCTTTTATACATTCTCAATAATTTAAACACTTTCTTCTGTTTATTTTTAATACCTCTGCCATTGTTAAATTTAAATTTTTATTTTCACTTCACAAAAATTATTTAATTCAAACAGTAAATAAAAACAGCTGTTCAAACTAGTTGCAAAATCTTGCAAACGGAAATTTCTCCAGCAACATTTTGCAAGTTCTCTAACTTCCAACTGTCAAAAAATTTTCTTTTTGGCTCTCTCGCTGCAAGAGATTTGGAGTACGCAGACAACATTTTGCACAAAATGATGCAAAATATGTGTCGCAGGCGGACCTAATATGTCATCAAAATATAATTTAACACCGAGGTGTAAACATATTGTTACGAATTTGGTTGTGAACAGTCCTATTGTAATTACTCTAGAATGTACTGAATTGTTGTTACTCTTAATTATTGAATTGTTGATTCTTATTATTACTGAGTTGTTTATTATTTGCTAAATTGTTGTTATTCTTATTTACTGAATTGTTTACTATTTCTTATTCACTACTTTGTTATTACTCTTATTTGCTTTTTGTTTACTCATTTTAAATGAACACCTAACAGTTATACATACATGCATACATAGTTACTTGTTTACTAGCAAAGCGACAACAAATAAGATCATGATTATTGTTGTTATTGTCTGTCGGCATTTGAACATTGGGTACGTGTATGTGTGTATGTGCGTATAGCTTGTGTTTATGTTTAAGTTAAGTGTACGATCATGTAAACAACTTCAACAAACATCATGATTATTCGAGAAATTATCATTAAGAGTATATAAGCTGCGCGCATCAACGTCAGCAGTTCAGTCAGTAGACAGACAGTGTTAAGTCATTAATTAGTAAGTGAGTTGTTAGACTTTACCGTGATCCTGTAAATTGTATTAAGTGGTTACTATTGCTTTTGAGCATAGTACAGTGGTATTAAATTAAATAAAGTAGTAGCTGTTAAGTACTGAAATTTAAAGAATTGTGCGTTTAATTTCATTGCAATAAAAGAACCCACGGAAAGTGTTTTTAAAAGGATAAAAACGTAACAATATGTATATGTAGATCGGTTTGTTAAATAATATAAATTTTGGGCGAAAATAGCGAAATATATACGCTTATTACTGACCTTCGTAGACTAGTAGGTAGTATACTAGACTCGTAGTGCGAAGGTCCCAGGTTCGAATCCTGCCGCAGAACTCTGGCAGTTGTATGTCGTATGACATGGGCTATCACACCCCTCCAACCAACCTAACCTAACCTAACCTATACGCTTATTAGTTTTTTTTTGCTAAAAATTTATTTATTTTATCTTCAAAAACTGAACTAACAATAAATATTCAAATCTTAAATATATATAATTATTAGGCCCAGCCAGTGTCAGACGTAAACTTAGTGATAATAATTAATAATACATAAATGTCATGTTAAGAACAAAAATATTTTCAAATAATTTCATCTGCAGTGTTGCGTATTAATGCCGTAGTATCCCCCTTTTTTAAGCGGATGTGTCCAGTAAAGTTCAAGATATTACGAGCAAGGGGATTAGGATGGGACTCGAGTTTTGTTAAATATTTGCCTGCATATTTTGCAATTTCAGCAGTTACAAGTGGCATATTTAAATCACGGTGTAAAATTGAATCTGTGATGTACCAAAGAGCCGATGTTATTAACCTTAAAATTTTGTATTGCATTCGTTGGATTCTCTCTACGTTGGAAGCTGAAGCAGTGCCCCATAGCTGAATTCCGTAACACCATATGGGTTTCAAATGCGACTTGTATATTAAAAGTTTACAATCCAGACTGAGTGTTGAATTTTTACCAATCAGCCAATGTATCTGGGGTAATTTAAGCTTCATTTGTGTCAGCTTAGAATCAATGTGGTGTTTCCATGTAAGCCGTCGGTCAAGGTGTATACCAAGGTATTTCACCTGTGAATGTTGAGGAACAACTTGATTGTTGATTCGAATGGGGGAACAAGTGTCTCTTCGTAGGGTAAATGTGACATGAACGCACTTTTTTTCATTTACCTTCATTCTCCATAAGTTCAACCACGGTTCCAACAGGTCAATATGTTCCTGGAGATAACGGGTAGCCTCGTGAGGGTTTTCATGCATACTAAGGCAGGCTGTATCATCGGCAAATGTAGAAGTGAGGATATTACTGCTCAAGGGCATATCACAGGTATAAATCAAATACAAAACTGGCCCCAGTATACTCTGTGGCACACCGGAGGAGATAGTTTCGGGCACACTCATGAAGTCTCCTTCCACAACAGTGAACTTCCGGGCAAGAATGTAACTTTCCAAAAGATTTACAATGTTTATTGGCAGATATGTCTTCAATTTTAAAATTTGGCCTTCATGCCACACTTTATCAAATGCCTGAGAGACATCAATAAAGAGGGAAGAACAATACTTTTTTTCTTCAAATGTTCTTCTTATGAAATGAACCAATCCATGAGTTTGTTCAATGGTGCTATGCTGACTTCTAAAACCAAATTGATGGTCCGGTATGCACCCATTATTAGTTAGAATTGGGGACAATTTTGTCATGAGCAGCTTTTCGAAGAGCTTTGAAATTGTTGACATTAAACTTATTGGCCTATAAGACTCAGCCTTGGTAAGATCTTTGCCCGCCTTTGGAATCATTTTGACCAATGCAAGTTTCCAGCTGTGTGGATAATACTCCAGTCGGGTTGGTTTCAGCAATTAGTTTTTGTACATCACGCGTACAATGACTACTGAGATATTTTTTGAACCCCAGCCAATTAACATTATTTATCATCTTCGCATATGGGTGAGGTAAGTCACTTTTTAGTGGGCTACAAATTGTAACGATCGTGGGAGAGTGATCGGAGGAGAGATCATGAGAAGCTTCAACATGAATTAAATCCCTAGAGATATTTTTGATGACGCCAAAATCTATATCCGGATTTTTTTGTATGTCAGTAGGCCAGTAAGTGGGCTCTCCGCTCGAAATGACGTCCAAGCCCATTTTTGAAATTGTGTTGAACAACGCTCGACCTCTAGGTGTAATAAGACGCGATCCCCAGAACGTATGTTTTGCATTGTAGTCTCCAGCTGCTATGAAAGAAGGGCCAAGAGTTTTGTAAAAATCCTCGTATTGATCCTCAGTGATTGAAAATCTGGGAGGGGAGTAAATTGATGATATCACGAGATTTGAACAAAAATTTTCGATGCAAATATTTGTTGCTTGTAGATGGTCTTTACAAATGTTCTCAAGAATATAGTGCTTGCGTCTTGACTTTATTAGAACTGCTGATGCTCCACATGCTCTTCCTCTCGGGTCCTTTGTATCATATAAGGTATAGCCACTCATTTTAAAAAGGCTTCTCGAAGCCAAATGAGTCTCAGATACCAACATTATATCAATATTCTTCACCGTGAGGAAGTGCTCAAGTTCATTTTTATGTTGGCGAATGCCGTTTGCGTTCCAGAAACATAATTTTAACGTGTTCATGGCTTGTTAACTAATGCTAGAAGCAGTGTGTTCTGCATTCGCAGCATTTCTTGCATCATGCTAGTCATATTACTTGTAAAGTTGTTTATAGTTTGCACCACATTATCAATAGTAGCTTCAAGGCGATTAAAATTAAAGCTTGCGTTTGCATTTATTGTGTTACTTGGTGGTGACACTTTTTGCATGGGAACGGAGTTGATCTTCACAGCGTCAGCATACGATACTTGTGTAGAGATTGGTTGGGCCATAGGAGGATAAGTAGCGGAGTACGTATTTCCTCTTTGAGCTGGGGTTACTTTAGGCTTTTGACTCATAGCCTGTTTTACGAAAGAGTATACAGGATATCCTCTGTAGTTAGTAGTGTGATTACCTCCACAATTACTGCACTTTTTTTCCTTCTGGTCTTTCGACTTATTGCAACTGGCAGTCTCGTGAAATTCACCGCACACAACACAAACAATAGGTAATTTACAATAAGTTTTTGTATGGCCATATTCTTTACAATTATAACATTGTACGGGTCCTGAACGCTTGTATGGTTCTTCAACTGTGATTTTCCGGTATAAGATATATTTCAAATTATAAATGGGATGGGTCTCATTTTTCTTCAATAATATATCATTTGGCTCCAGTTCAACGCGAAATAAAGGTTGGGGGATCTTCTCCCTGTTTATTATATTTGATACATTTTTTACCTTGAATCCTTGAAGGGTGAGAGCATCTTTTATTTTAGCAGGGACAACGTAAGAACCTATGCCCTTCAATACGACCTGTAAGCCTTTAGCGCTCTTAAGCTGGAATGTGTAAAAACTTGTTTTATTTTTTTCCAATTCATTAACCATTTTGCGGAAATCCTTTTCTTCATATATTTGAATTTTAGTTTCATCAATGTTACCACGTTTTATTGGAACAATGTGAAAGGCCTTTTCACCAATGACCGATATTAATTTTTTGATAAGGGTGTTTGAATTTTTTTCCCTCAAATAGATGGGTGGTGGTTTGGAGGTTTTTTTCAAGGATGCTTCGGGTTTGTCATTGTCATCCTGCAATATTTTAAAACGGTTTTGACGGTTAACTGCGGCAGCGTCGTTATCCCTGGATATCTTCGGAACCGATGAGATTTTAGATGAATTTGGGCTTCGCCCGCGCTTTACTACTGAAATATATCCGTCCATTCCGACAGGCACCTTAGGTTTCTGAATACTATTGTCTATTGTGATAACTTCACTTCACTTGGTTAAGTGAAGAACACGTGCCCGGAGCGGATAAGGGCGCTGACTTAAATAAAGATGAACTAGGCAACGGTAATGTTAACGAATCACTACTTGGCGTTAGAGTAAGCGAAAAGTTGATCGCTCGCGTAAAATTGGCTTTGCCGTTAGAAAAAGACTATCATCCGATTTTTTATTTTTATTGTGTGCATTAACATCAGAACTCACAGTAAAATAGGCATTTCTGCCGTTAGAACTCACTTCACAATTGTTTGTTTTTGAGGTACTCATGCAGAGTATTCCTCAGTCACTTTGCTTGTTGTTTTTTGTTTGTTTTTGTTGTTTCAGATTATACGAAAAATATTATTATTAATGCAAATAAAGCATATTTAACAAAAACTGTACTTATTACGAATCAGTACTTATTACGAATATTTGTTTGTTTGTATTTTTGTTGTTTTAGTATGTAAAAAAAACTCCGCTAACACGTTGTTCACTACGAAGGTTCAACAAGACTTATTAGTGATGAGAAGATATTCAAGATTATTGGATAGTCAAAGATCAATATCAAGAGACAATACCCGGCCGAAACGGTAACCCCAATTTGCTTCGAGTAGTTTATATGCTCTTCTAGGTTTTTCTGAAAGCTATAATGGAAAAACATTTTTATATACAAATGCGTATAGAGGAGTGTGACGTGGATAACATTGTCTAATGATAAGAACTAGAAGATGCGCAGATGCACAGTTTCGTTGGATGAATGATTTTTTCTTTCAGTGTATTAGGCACCCATTAAGAAATTCAAATCTAGTGGAAAAGGTATGCGGTATATTAAAATAAATTCTCTAAAAGTAAATAAATATTAAGATACAAGGTAGCGAATAATGTGTATTCCTTTTTTCATTCTTCGCACTAAAAATTATTATTATACATGTATATCATTGAAATTTATTGGTATTAAAATCTTTTAAATAATTAATTTTTAAAATTTATTCGTTGTGACTTTACTTGTTCATGTACCAACATTTCATCAGTGATATGCCAAAATATTCAAATACAATATGAGAAATTGAATTTACTTATCTCTAGACAATATGATATATTGTTGAAAGGTTTTGGAGAAAATAATAAAAAGTTCGAAGTCTACAGAAGGAAAACTGTAATTTAAAGAATGAAATCTTATCCCTGCAAGAGTCTGTCAAGATCTTAAACGATCAACGAGTCCGTAATGACTGTTTTATTACGGGTATTGCTGTAGAAAAAGATTCAACTGCAATAGAGAAACTGTTGGAATTAACAAATAAAGCTGGTATAGAATTAAAAGAGGAAAATGTGGATGACGCCTATTTCTTAAAAACAAAAGATGAAAAGTAGAGGGGGGAATAAAACAATGGTTGTAAAATTCAATAACAAAAAATCAAAGGACAAAATAATGATCTCTAAAGCTAAGGGAGCGATTGAATATACCAAAACTGTTTATGTAAACGATTGTGTAAGTAAGGAAACCTTGAATCTTTTTAATTATGCCAAAACGTTGAAATCAATTGGATACAATAAAATGTATTTTTATTAAAAAGAGGGAAACATCAAAACCCAATATAATAAGATGTGAAGAAGATGTAGATCACTTATTGTCTGAAGTTGCTACTTCGAAATCAACTGACAGATCGTTAAACCGTTGGTTATGATTCTGATGGTGATGCTGGCAATAGTATAGCTTTTTAAACTTTTTTCACCCTATAATGATAAATAATAAATACTTTTCTGAATTTGAAAACTTTATATGTAGAACATTTAAAAATTCACATTTTTCATATTTTAATATTACAGTATATTTCGTTTATAAGCCACACCGCGTATAGTGGAATTAGCAATATATTCCAAAAAAGGTTTACCTTCTGCCATATATTAGTGAAATTCATACAAAATATTCGTTATTCAATCCATTACCAATATAGTCCATTTTCCGTTATACGCCATTTATATCTGAGGCAAAAAAAATAAATTAGTGCGAAGTTTTTCACATATAGTCCAATTGACAAATTTTAGTTCATAAGAATGGAACCCAGTATTATTCTGACAAAAATCAAGTGATTTCCCTTTTAATGTTGTTCAATTAAACAAACTGACTTTTTTGAGTAAAATTGTACATACACATGTACATACAAGTTGTTTTAAAAATGGGTAAAGATGTAAATTTTGACAACATATTTGAAAAGATAGAGGACAAAGTTCTTAAAAATTCAGTAAAATTAAATCAATCAAAAATAACAAATTTCTTCAAATAATATAAGAAAACTTACATGCATACACACAATAAGTATGTACATATGTATGTGTAAATGTATACATGCAATAAGTATGTAGATATGTATGTATGTAGTTACATAAATACTTTCAGACAGATTTCAGTAAATAAAATTCTATTATCAAATGAAGAAACGTTTTTTTTTGTTAATTATGTAAATATTAGCATTTTGTTATATTTTTTTAGTCAAAAAGAAAAATTGTATACGAATTCACCTATAAAAAATACTGGCTTATAGAAAAATTGTGCTTATAGTCCAAATGGCGCTACAGTCCAAAATTTGTGTGCAAATTTGACCGTGGATTATAAGCGAATTATACTGTATATCTGCTAACGTTAGAAGCATTTCGTCAATAAATAAATTGAATAGTTTTAATTTCATATTTTCCAAGACTCCCAAATATAATTGCAATTCGAGAGACATAGTTCAGTCAGAGCTAACACAAATTTACTATATACCTGGGTATAATTGTGTTCACTGTAGCAGAGCAGAAGGGTAAGGGGGTACTTCCACATATGTTCGGGGTAATTTGCAATATAGCGTACAGGTGTGCGAAAGTAAGCTTTATTGTGATATGATGTTATATCCTTGGAAAACCTTAAAATCAATGGTAAGCCACTGAAAATTATTTCCTATTATCGATCACAAAAATTTGATATTAATAATTTTTACAATATTTTCGAAAATTTAATGAAGTTATATGGCAAAAGCTCATGTAGTTGCATTGGTGATTCCAATATTGATTTCAAATGCTTTGTTGAGTCTAGTTGAAAGTTTTGATTCTAGAAATTGTCATACCTTAATTACCAGACCGATATCTGGTACATCAGTTGAAAATATCTTTGCAAACATTTCTAAAGATATTTATGTTGATGCTGTTGAATGCGAGGTATCCGACCATAATGTGATTATTATTATTATTATTATTATTATTATTAGTAGTATTTAAAATACTTTTTATTACATATATACTTAAATTTAAATTATTACAAAAAAAATTTTTTTTTAATAAAGGTGGAAAGTAAATAAGTAAAATTTTAAAGCTCTTAATAAAAATTAAATGAAAAATATAAATCGTTTTCTAAAAATAGATATTGACTCTTAAAAAAAAACATACAATTAATTCAAAAAGAAAATCTTTAAAGGCCTAGTTATTAACATTTCTTATAAACGTTACATTTTTTCTTCTAAAAACATTGTAATTAATTTCATTCTTAATGTCATTTGGCATCATGTTGTAAATTCTTAATCCTTTATAAAATAGTGATCTTTGCATAGCGGTGGTAGAATAATATTGTAGTCTGAAATCATTCGAATTCCGTAAACCATATGGTTGAGCGTCTCCAACATATCTTAATTGTTCTATTAGGTACTCAGGTGCATCTCCCATTTTCATTTTTTGTATAAAGTTGATTGTATTGTACTGTAGTCTTTGTTGTATGTTTAACCATTTTAGAGCATCTAGCATAAACCTTATTGACGAAAATCTGTTGCATTTAAGTATAGAGCGCATTGCTTTATTTTGTAATTTTTGAAGCCTATTTATCTGTTGATCTGAGCAGCATGTGTATAGTATAGTTGATCCGTATTCGAAATGTGGTTTTAAAATCGTATTATATATGTTTATTGCTGTTATAATTGACACTTTGTTTCTTAAACGTTTAAAAAATCCGATTTTTTACCAATTTTTTTACAAATGTATTCTATATGTTTTTTGAAATTTATGTATTTATCTATTATGAAGCCTAGATATTTTATATTATTAACTTTTTCTATTGTTGTATTATTTATTTTAAAGTGTAGGTTATTTTCCATATTTATTTCCATCAGTTTAGTCTTATTTTCGTTTAATTTTAGTTTGTTCATTTTTAGCCATTTATCGATGTTATCCATATCTATTTTTTAGGTTACCATAACAAATCTCATCAGACACCGCTTCTGTAAAAATCAGAGTATCATCAGCATATAGTACTATTTCGCTTTTTTCCAATACATTTTCCATATCATTTATATATATAATGAATAGTAGGGCTCCCAATATTGAGCCTTGAGGAACTCCATAGTCATTTTCTATCGTCGTTGATTTTATGTTGTTAACTTTTGTCATTTGTTTTCTATTAGTTAAGTAGGACTGAAACCATTGTAGTTCAATATCTTGAATACCATATTTCTCTAGCTTTTTCAATAAAATGTCTCGATCAATTGTTTCAAATGCTCTTTTAAAGTCAAGGAATATGGCAGCTATTTTGTTATCCTTCTTTATATTTTTCCATCTGTTTATGACATAGTTGATTGCAGTTTCACATGAGTATTTCTTTCTGAAGCCTGATTGATATTTTGACAGTAGTTTGTGTTTTTCCATGTATTCTTCCAGTTGGTTTTTTACTACCTTTTCAATAATTTTTTCACATGTTTTTAGGGTGTTAATTGGCCGGTATTCTTCACATTTTAGTGTATTTTTCACTTTTTCAACAGGTGTAACCATCGACTCCTTCCAATTGGTAGGAAATATTCCGGTTTCAAGTGACTTGTTTATTATCTTAAGTAATTTCTGTCCCAAAATGACCCAATTGTCTAATATCAATTTTGTACTTACTCTATTATAATCGGTTTTTTCTTAATGTTCATACATATATTTTTTAGTTCTTGTATGTTAATTGTACGGAATTTAAATCTCAAATCTATCATAGGTATATGATTTTCATATTGCACATAATTTATTGAATTTCTGATTTCTTTAATACTACGTATGAAATAACAGTTGAAATTTTCAGCTATTTGAAGCGTATCCTTATATTCTATTTGTCCAAATATCACAGATTTAATTTCTTTTTTGGTTTTTTTTAGTACTAGGTCCTTAATTTTACGCCACATTTCTTTCTGGTTACTTGTATTTTATTATTTATAATTTTATTATTTATACATATATCTATTTTTTTCATTTTCAGTTTTCACTTTATATATATTTCGTATTATCTTATAATTGTTCCATGCCTGGTCTGTGTTCTCATTAATTGCTTGTTGGTATATAAAAATTTTTTCTCTTTTTAAAATTCTGAGTTCATTATTAAACCAGTTATTACTTTTTCCTTTAATTTTTCTCTTGGAAATAAATTTTCTTATTGCACCCTCAAAAGTTGTGTCAAAATTGTGGACATAGAGATTTAAATCATATAATATATCATATTGTAATATTGCACTAATTTCATCGTTAAATCTCGTCTTATTATATTTAAAAAATTCTATTTCCGTTTGCTTTTCTTGTTTATCATTTTCTCGAATATTGTCTCCATATTTAATCAATATATTTATTATTTCATGGTTTGATATCTTATTCGTTTCACTATTGCTCACCGATATGTTATAGTTGTTTGTTATTACATAGTCAATTATTGTACTGGTGGTTTTTGTAACACGAGTATATTTATTTACCATCTGTTTCATGCCATTGTCATTGATTATTCTCTTAATTCTATTTTTATGTGCTGAGTTTTCACTCCAGTCGATGTTGAAGTCACCGGTTATTAAAATATCCCAGTTATTGATATCAGATTTATTGTCACTTATTTCTTCCATTACTTCCTCAAAGATATCACAGAATTCAGTTTCTCTATAGCTAGGGGATCTATATATTGCACCGATTATAATATTATATCTATCATATGTAGCCTTGCAAATTAATATCCAATATTTTAAATCTTCTACTTTTTCAATAATCTTAGTTATCTTCCATGATTCCTTAAAATATATTATTACACCGCCTGTCCTTTTTGATGAGGAGTGTGACATGGAAAAGTCATATCCCTGTATATTTATTTCGTTTTCTTCGATATCATTTGTAATATGGGTTTCCGTTAGTATAATAAAATCAGGATTTTCTTTCGATGCAATAACCTCAACTTGGTTAAAGTTATTAATTAGTCCTTGTATATTTTTTTGTTGAACCGCTATTGGCTTTAGTTATTATTCCACTAGACCTATTTTTCTCTTTTTTGACAGCAATTTGTTCTGGTAAACTGGACATATTCTATCGTTTGTATGATGATTTTCGTCCAGTCCCATATTTAGTTTTCTGTTAATTCTTATACAGTTTATGCACTTCATTACTTCTACATTGCTGGTACATTCCTTCGTTTTATGTTGTGCATGACATCGTATGCAAATTTCTTGATTTTTACACTCCTTAGCTACATGGTTGTATCCCTTACATTTCATGCATTGCATTACTTCTGTACCATCGTATACTTTACATCTTTCCCATCCTATATTTAATCTTCTTTCTTTCATAATCTTCATGTATGACTCTGCATCTATCGATAATTTAATAGTATTAGTTGTTGTTCCATCTTTTCTTTTAAGTTCATAATTGTCAATATATTTTAAACTTGCATTTGAAATACTAGGATTTTGTTTTTTTAATTTTTCTATAACTTCATTTTCGTTGTGCTTAAATGATACACCAGTAATTTTTATTTTTAGTTCTGTATTCTTAGGTATTTTAATTTCATATCCATCGTTTAATTTCTTGTAAATTTAACAAGAAAACGCGAAATCAAAATTGCGTTAAACTCACTCAGAAATATGTTGACTATAGTATGCTTAAAGAATGCTTTTTAAATGATGAATACTGGAGATCCTTCAATCGACACATTCAATTTGATCAAAATGTAAATTCTACATCTACTGTAACAAGAAAGAAGTTACTCAAAGAGGAAATAGCGCCCTAGATGAATGAAAACTTGCAGAATTTAATTATACTTAAGAGAAGAATCTTAAAACAGAGCAGAGTTTCATTTACCGTGATTTTAATATTCATCTGAATATTCATCAAATATTGCCTGGAGTAATATCTACTTTATGTCAACTATTGATGAGCAGTCTTATATCTTAGAACGCAATATTCAATGTCTTTTTGATTTAACATAACCAATCAATCTTAAAAAGATAGCACATAAACATAAACCATGGTTTTCAAACACTATAAAACATGCTATATATCAAAGTTACTTAGCATATGTATGTCAAATGGAACTGAAACTACAATACACAACTGCCAGGAAAAACGTTAATAAACGCATAAGACTTGCAACGTTTATATAATATAAATATAAATTTCTTAGTACTTCTTGACCACTCCAAAGCAGTTGACACGGACACCATGCCACATTAATTAACAAATTAAAACACTTTTTAAAATTTTCGGGTACATCAATTGACATTATTTCATCAGACCTTTCAAATCGAACGTTATATAATATACATACATACATAAATATAAATATACACAATAATAATATACATAAATATAAATTTCTTAGTACTTCTTGACCACTCTAAAGCAGTTGACACGGGGACCATGCCACATTAATTAACAAATTAAAACACTTTTTAAAATTTTCGGGTACATCAATTAACATTATTTCATCAGACCTTTCAAATCGAACGTAATCGGTTCTTGTAAACAATGTTTGGTCTGATAAATTGACCCTTAAAAGGTGAGTGCCTCAAGGCTTTTATTTTCAATACATGCAAATGACTTGCCAATAATGCTTTCAAAGTGTTACATCCATCTTTATGCAGATGACAAACAACTTACTTTAAATACCGCAGCTGAAAACACTGCCACAGGTGTCTCACAGTTAAATGACGAATTAAGTCAAATTTATCTCTGGCCTAGTGCAAATGGACTCTGTTTGAACCCTAAAAAATCCAAATGTATTGTAATTTGCAACAAAAAAAAATATGACTCCTTTTATTTCTGGGGATATCGTTTTGAATGGCGAGAAAATTGAAATTGTTAACAGAGCGAAAAATCTAGGAATAATTGTTAATAACCATTTAATTTGACTGGTTGGTCAGTTGCATTTTAAATTACGAGCGCTCTGGTGTACACAATACTTTACACCCTACAGAATTAGTATCCTACTTGCGAAACATTCTTGGTCCCTTCCTTATTGTATGGGTGTGAATTATTTGCAAACTGTGATTCTGTTAGTCGAAAAAAACTAAATGTTTAATTTAACAATATTGTACGGCATGTGTACGGATTCGGAAGATCTGATCATGTTTCCTCTGTATCTAAAAAACTTTATGGAGTCAGTTTCGATAATCTATTAAAAATCTGCATATAAATAATACATACTCAAACTCCCAAACACAGTCTCCGAATGGCAATTTAATGTACATTCTGCTAGACTTTGGAATAATCTTCCACTATGTCAGCAACTATACAGCAATGCTAATAGTTTAAAAAAATTTTAGTGAATTCTTTTAAATAAAAATTTGTAGGTAATTCTTTACATTATGTTATGTCTTGTTGTACAAGAAGTACACCAATAAATAAGTAAAAATAAAAAAAATACACTAGACTTCAAGGCAGACTGAAAAGAATAAGCAAAATTATCAAAGGCGCTTTTCGAAAGTCTATGAATAAGATTATGATTATCTATGAATGAGATTTTTAAATGAAAATTTAGGAAGAAACGTTAAAAATCAAATAAATTTAAAAGGACCAACTAATCAATTTGTCACGGACGATGTGACAAAATGTGATTTAATATTTTACAAATCCCAAAATCCATGAAGGAACAAATTCCTTACTTTCCTGCTGATTCCTGCAATGGACTTCGGACCCTGGGATACTGTACTAGCACACTGCATTTTAAAAACATTACTTTTGATGAAATCTTTCAGCTTGCGCAAAATCTCTCCAGCTCATGATGGTCTGCCTGCAAAACTATTCAAAAACTGTATCAGTGAAATAACGCCATACTTACTGTATATCTTTGATAGTATCATCTCAACATCTGGATGTCCAAGCATATTAAAAATATCGATAATTATTACTATACTGAAAGTAGTGAATGCTAATACAAAAGACATGTATAGACCTATTGCGTTGTTGCCCGTAATTAACAAGATTTTTGAAAAACTACTGCACCAGCAACTTTTAACTTGCTTGGAAAGTAACCACTTGCTTTATGATTTTTAATATGGCTTCAGGAGAGGAAATGGTAACGAAAATGATGTAATTAATGTTGTAAATTTTATATACCGTGGTCTAGATGAAGGACTTAATAGTGTTGCTAGTATTTTTTATGATTTTTCATAAGTATTTTCATAAGTATGAGATCATGATCCATATTATGGAATAAAAGAACGAGAACTAAATCTTCTCAAAAGCTATTTGAAAAATCGTAAGCAATATGTTAATTTTAATGACAGTAAAAGTTCTTATGGAAATGTTGAGCACCGGGTACTACAGAGCAGTGTCTTAGGCCCACTGTTATTCACAATTTATATAAATGATATAATGAATCTCGGAATAAACGGGAAATATATATGTACGCGGGTCTCTGTTTTACCCGTATAAACATGAAACTGTATTAAAACCGTATATGGAAAGGGATGCGGCTTTGATTTTTGAATATGCTGGAATAAACAAGCTTGTCCTTAATACGTCAAAGGCTAAGGTTATGAGATTTAAGTCGCATAAAAATCATTTGCTGAAAATAATGGGGGTGATATTACAAAGCAACTTATCGTTGAATGTGCATATTCAAGAGCTTAAATCCAAATATTTCCAATGGTTGGAATATTATATAAATTTAAACTTAAATTTAATGAAATAAACAAAGTGGATTCTTTACGAAGCTTTGATACAAAGCCATTTGAATTAAATGGTGTCGGTATATGGTTATAAAAATACTGTAGAACTAATATCTCTTCGAAGAGTGCAAAATAAAGCACTAAAAACTATTTATAACCTACCTCTAACGCACCCTAAGTTAAACTTGTATAAGGAAGTATCCAAAACTATTTTGCCTATGTATGCGGTGCACAAAGTGCAGGTACTAATATTCGTTTTTAAATCGCTACATAACATTGGACAGAACACAATAACGTTTTCTTGCAATCAAACACCTTTCAGTTCAAATCTAAGAACAGTAAGATGCAGATTTGAAACCACAAAGCAAGGATTTGAATATATTGGTCGTTTTCAATTTAACAACTTACCGCAAGTCTTGAAATACTGATGTTATATCGACTTTTAAATCAGATCTAATAACACTCTTGTTAAATAGTTTGGAAATGCTTTTAAATTATTATATACATATGCACATCTATATATTACACCTATTTTTTATATTTGTTTTCTTTTGTTTAAGTATAATATATTAACTTAAGTAATTCAATCAAACAATGTCCTGTGACGCTGGGGCACCAAAGTTAAGAAATTAACTACCCTTTAATAAATTAAAAAAAAAATAAAATAAATTTATAGGAAATACCAAGGAAAAATACAAATATAAGAAAATGCGATAGTGTGCGTGTAATCAAAATATATGAAAGCTCCACATTCAAATACTCTTTTCATTCGAATAAAAATAATTTTGAGAATTCTTTACTCATCACATTTTTGTTGATTTCGTTTCATTTGTATCCTTTAATATCATGGTAGTAATTTACATCTTTTGGGACTAGTTCATTTTGATTCAAACTAATAAATATTTGACAACACGATTGAAATTGTAATCGTTTTTGTACATCACAAACTGTAAATTACGACTGCGTTGGCAAACGTTTGTTTGGCTCAAAGTGTTTTAAAGCTAAAGTGAACTTTAAAACTTAAGTAAAATATTTTTTTGTTGTATACAGCAGTTAATATCTAGGAAAATTGTTTTATATACTCGCATATTGTTTTATATACAGTTAAATCGCATTGGTTGCAGTATAATTTAAAAATATATTTTTGATACGAATGCTGTAATCTTTAAATTTCTTAATAAAAACTACTTAAAAAATAATGAGATGCCCCTTTTATGATTTGAAAAAGCTTTTATTTTGAATAAAAAATTATGTTATTAGAAAAGAATACAATTTTTGTAATTAAAAAGTTTATTGGTAAATTCTTGGTTAGTAACAAAGTTAGAAAAATTGCAGAACAATAACAAACGGAAACGCGGTTAAAGTGCATATTTTGTTTGTTAGTTATTGTATGTGTGGGCTTGTTCGTACGAGAATTTTCTTTCATATCAATTCAAATTTCAGATTATGGTTCCACTAGTCAAATATTTTGGTATGTGCATACGTACTTACATATATGCATACATACTCATATACATATGTAAGCATAATATGCATCAGACATAAGTAGATATTTAAATAGTTAATATAATGAATATCATTTTAATATTCGTCACCTTCGCCGACTTCACCTTCGGCTGAGTCGATACCAACTTCTTCGTAGTCCTTCTCTAATGCAGCCAAATCCTCCCGAGCTTCAGAGAATTCACCCTCTTCCATGCCTTCGCCAACATACCAATGCACAAAAGCACGTTTGGCATACATCAAGTCGAACTTGTGATCTAAACGCGCCCATGCTTCAGCAATCGCGGTAGTATTGGACAGCATGCAGACAGCACGTTGAACTTTTGCCAAGTCACCACCAGGCACAACGGTTGGTGGTTGGTAGTTAATGCCGACCTTGAAACCAGTTGGACACCAGTCGACAAATTGAATGGAACGTTTCGTTTTAATGGTAGCGATAGCTGCATTGACATCCTTTGGTACAACATCGCCACGATACAACATACAGCAAGCCATATATTTTCCATGACGAGGATCACATTTAACCATCTGATTGGCTGGTTCAAAACAAGCATTAGTAATCTCAGCCACAGTCAGTTGTTCATGGTATGCCTTTTCGGCCGAAATAACTGGAGCATAAGTAGCCAATGGGAAATGAATACGTGGATATGGCACCAAATTTGTTTGGAACTCAGTCAAGTCGACATTTAGGGCACCGTCGAAACGCAACGATGCTGTAATCGACGACACTATTTGACCAATCAAACGGTTCAAGTTAGTGTAAGTGGGACGCTCAATGTCTAAGTTTCGACGGCAGATGTCATAAATGGCTTCATTGTCTACCATAAAAGCGCAATCCGAATGCTCAAGTGTTGTGTGAGTAGTTAGAATGGAATTATAAGGCTCCACAACAGCAGTCGACACCTTATGAGAAGAAGAAATCATTAAATTATCAATTCATTCAATTAATCCAATTTAAGTTTTGTGTGGGCATTATTTCATTTTTGTATTTTATAGAAACCAAATATATACAACAAAATTATATATATGTACATACATATATGCACATATACATATGCATGATATGTATATACATACATATGTATATGTATGATACATATACATATGTATGTATAATTTACGAGTATGTATCATGCAAGTGACATACACGTTACTAATTTACACTAAACAACACGTGTACGCTCATATTTAGAGATGACAATAACAAAACAGATTAAATTCAAATGTAACAAAGAATAAATGTCATCAATATTTTGTTTAAACGCAACAAGAAACATTTAACTAATAGATATATGTATGTATGTATCTCTCCATAAAGAGACTCATGTGATAAAGATAATCATAGTTTAATTTTAAGGTTTTCATGGCATTAGTTTATGCACCTAAAAATACAACTGTTTTAAAACACTTCAGCTTATGCAAAAAGGCCTTAAAGACAATTTATAACTTGCAAATACTTTTCATACGCAAGAGCAATTTAATAACATTTGCAATCCAATTTCGCCTATACATGGATTGTACAGATATGAAGCACTAATGTACGTAAATAAATCCTAGCATAATATAGGCTACAAAATTAGAAAGTTTTTAATACTAGAAAGCAGCAAAATCTGTGAATACTAAGATTTAAATTTGAAACCACCAAGCAACGCATTGAATATTTGGGTATTTGTCAGTACAACAGGCTGCCAGCTTTTTTAAAAACCTCCAATAAAATATCGTTTTTAAATTTAATCTTAAATTGTACTTGTGTGATAGTTCAGAAACGCTGCTAATGTGAAGTTTGTCTTACATTGAAATGGTTTTTATCGTTAATTTTATTTAAAAAATTCTATTTAAAAATTGTGAATTATTTGTTGTGGATTTAGCTATTCATATGAACACATTTCATTGGTCGCTAAACCAAATTGTCAGTGAACTTTAAGCACTTTAAAAACATTCAACCTCGTATGTTTATGCTGGAACAAACAAACACAATATGAGAATTCTATACTGTATATGATTATTGCAAAAACAAAAAAAGGCTTAGCATACTTTTATACAAACAACACAGCAAACACTTATACTCAGCGTGAGTCTATTTTATTTCTCTTCCAACATGTATACAATTATTCTAACTGCTTCTATTTTTTTTACCTTCATAAAATTAATCGGTCTACGGGTGACATTAATTGTATTTATTAAACAAAAATTGGCTGACTTCCTAAACGTATGTTTACAATGCATCAACATATGTAGTGAATGCAATGCGTCAATACCGCATTAATGTATTGACGCATTGCATTCATCGGGTATCTAAATTTTAATAGATATGCAATTTGCTGATCTTTCTGTATCGGTAATGATTTATTAAAAAGTTACAACGTATTATTGCAAGGCAACATTATAATGACAATATTCATTGAAATAATTATTCAATATATTCTTCAAAATAGTTGCTTAAAAATTGTTGCAGGTGAGGGGAACCACAGTGATCTAAACTTTACCTTTTTCATTTATATGCACTTATACGTGTATATAAATCGTATTTAATATTATTAATATATTTTCCTTTTGAGTTCTCCGTCTAACCAATCAAAATTGTTATTACAGATCTGTTCTATGTTCAATAAAAAAAACATGTTAAATAAAATTTAAATACATACATATATAAAAAAAAAATTTATTTTAAGAAAATTATTTGTGCACAAACTCTCTTTACTTGTGAAACCGGACGTGATAAGCAGTAGGAGGACCACCACGGATTTAAACAAGGATGAAATTTCATACATCCTCAAAAGATGTGGTAATAAACCAAATAAAATACTGAAAATTGATACGTGTATTACGGACATTGTGCATGTTGATGATTCCAGAAGTAGCAAGATTTCAGCTGGTGAAAAAAATTATCCAATTCATGGCTTCTTCTTTTAAGATGTTTAACATATCATGCCAACATAGAAAAGTCTATTCAGTCTTCCATTTGTGAGTATAAATTGGCTTAGTACTTCAGTTTTCGATACTAAATACAAATTTATGCTACCGCTGAAGAAAAATTTAAGAACTTTCAATTCTTTCCAATTCTCGTACCAAATATGCGAAAGTTCTTGATTCGATCTAATAAGTGATCACAGAAAAAACTGCAAGTGTCATTAAAACAGACTTTAAGAGAACTACAGAATATAAGTACATTGGAAAAGTGATTGGATATAGTTGAAAATATACGAGTATATATGTAATAAGCATATATGTACATACGCATATGTAAGCTTATAGATAAAATTTTAATAAATTACTTGTGTGTATAAATTTCCTAAATAAAAGAACTGTGTTGACCTTACACTATTCTAATTTTTTTAAGTCAACAATGTTACCATACTTTCATAAAATTTCAAATATATTATAGACAGCAAAATGAGAGAGCATTTGCAGCCACGATCGTCTATTCAATTATTTGACAGCGATTGTCACTGAAGCAAAGTTCCGTTTGAAAGTTGAAAAGTTCCTTTAAATACCCTCATATGATTATATTTCTGAATTCTGATGATAAATTGTATCTTAGCTCTAGTTTAATTTTCTTTTGCAGTTATTTCATACAGTGGGTTAAGGTATATTTATTGAGTTAAACCAACTAAATATTTCGCAGGAGCCATCCCAAACATACATACCTGTGGAGCAGGATAAATTGAGAATTCCAATTTCGACTTCTTTCCATAATCAACAGAGAGACGTTCCATGAGTAAGGAAGTAAAACCACTTCCAGTACCACCACCAAAGGAATGGAACACTAGAAAACCTTGCAAGCCAGTGCACTGATCCGCGAGTTTACGAATGCGATCTAATACCAAATCTACAATTTCCTTACCAATAGTGTAATGACCTCTGGCATAATTGTTGGCAGCATCTTCTTTACCAGTAATCAACTGCTCAGGGTGGAAAAGTTGTCGGTAAGTTCCGGTGCGTACCTCATCTAAAGATAATATATTAATTTATTATCATATACCTGTTAAATTGAGATTACGGAATGTAATTAATTGTAAAAAAAGCAGTTTGAAAACATTCAACCTCGGATGTTTATGCCACATAAATCAAATACAATATGGGAATTCACTATTATATATGAATCACAACAAAATACATAACCATAGAAGGCTTAGAATGCTTTTATACCAACCACACAACAAACAAAAATATTTTTTTAAAAACTCTTAATTGTTTTAACAATTAGTTGGGGTGAATATCCCGATATTATAAATTTCAATATAAAATTTTTTCCGAAGAAAGCAATATGATCATAAAAGCAATGGAAATATTTAATTTATGCGATTAAATATATCAGACCAAAAAATCTAGAGAGTGGAGTAAGTTATTAACTCTTTTTAAATGAACATGTCCCCTTTTTTAAATAAATATTTTCATTGCTTATATAGAATGCTAACGTAGACAAGTGAGTAAAATGCTAAGGTATTAATCAGAAGGTTTCCTAGTTCGATCCCTATACATGAATCAAGTTAAAAAATCTTGTTGTGTATATAAAAAATTTATAAAAACATTTGTTCCTCCAATAAAAAAAAATAGTTCATTAGGAAAACAAGTACGAGTTATTTGTTTTATGAATAAAACGTTTTCATAACCGCAATGCAACATTCTTCATTGAACCAATGAAGAACTTCATTTATTGACTGCATAAAGTGTTTTCTTTCAGTGTAATACATAACTGCATGACTACATACTTAACAGCCTATTAAACATAAATAATCTAATTATTACAATTATTCATTTATTAATCATTTTTTAACAGCTGTGCTTATAAGTAATATTGTTTATAAGCACAGCTGCTTAAAAGCAATAATCTTTACTTACCCACCACAGTTGGTTCTAGATCAACAAAGACGGCACGTGGAACGTGTTTACCAGCACCGGTTTCGCTGAAGAAAGTATTAAACGAATCATCTCCACCGCCAATTGTTTTATCAGATGGCATTTGACCATCAGGCTGAATGCCATGTTCCAAACAGTAAAGCTCCCAACAGGCATTACCAATTTGAACACCAGCCTGACCGATATGTACAGAAATGCATTCTCTCTTAATGTTAAAAGAAAAAAGAAAATTGGGGAACGTTTTAATTATTCGTCACGGTTAAGAGTTTTCAAACATTATTGAAAGGCAATTATCTGTGTAAACAAGAAATAAGAATTCGAACTAAATCTTTTCCGATGATACATACATACATACTTATATACGTGAGTATAAATATGTACAACACACATACATATGTATGTATATATGTATGTATGTATCTCTGCCGTTTCAGTCGATTAGTTTCACAATTTTGTAGCGAAGTTTTTTAGAGTATTTTATTAAAGTATACATGCATACAAGCATATACATACATACATACATACACACATACACATAAGTTGCAATATGTAAGTACATAAAATAATTAAAGCATGAAAATAAAGTTGAACACATATCGAGCCTTTGCTGCAATAGCGCCATAACTCAAAATATGGCGTTTTTAAGGTTATATTACGAAATTATTCGCCGTGTCGTTTTTTATATTCTGTAAAAGTTTCTTAAAAATATTTTGTATACCCAGCTCTTGAGAAAAGAACCAAAATTTCTTTTACCATTAAGTTGCGTGTAAACTCAAAACTTTAAACTCAATTTCTGCAAAACAACCTTTTTTGATTTATTACGTTATTGCAGCAATGGCTCGATATGTACATATACCTAGTTATGTCGATATCTAATTACGAATAAGCAAGTACATGTGTACTCGTATGTGTGTGTAATTCTATATACATAGTTAATTTGGCTAATAGCGCTGTTCAGTTAATAAATGTTGTAAGGAAATTAGGTGCGTCCTGCTTTCGAGGAGGACGGTGAAATTCACAATGTTCGTTGTTTTTCTTTTAGCTGCTTCAAATATCCTTTATGATGAATTTTACTTGGCATTTTAGTTACATTAAATAGTGCGATAAAATTGACGCATTTTATTTCACATCATGTACATTTAAAATAACGATTTTTTCATTATAATTTTTACGTTTTACTTTTCTCAGATTTCGTTATATTAGAACCGTCGATAAAGCTTTGTTCTTATATGGTGTCCACAGTCATTCTCAGCTGCTTTCTTGTGACAATTACTTTTGATACGTTATTGATTTTTTGGTGAAAGATTATCCGACTTTAACAAAATAATTTCTATTAGTGATTTGTTACGTTTTAAGATAAAGTTATTTATTTTTAGTAGACTTCAATTCGTGTCCATTTTTTAAACTTTTTTAAAGTTTGTTCTCTTTATCATTTGAGAACGGATTTTCCAAAAAAAAAAAAAAAAATTATTTTAAACGAATAAACAATGTGTCAGTTAAAGCAAAACTCCCATTTTAAAAATTCTTTTAAAAGCTTAATTACATTGGCATCTCCTATAATATTGCTTATAGTAGGCTACAGAATAACATTTTTATATTCGGAAAGGACATTACTTAACCTTACGCTAAGTGCTGTATTAGTCATCAGAAGACAAAATATCGTAGTTTTGTTGTGTAAGAACACATTTAAATCCTTCCTGGGAGTAATATATATATAAACTAGAAATGGATTATATCGTGTCTTAAACTAACCCTTAGTTGTTTCGGTTTTATAATCTGCTCTTTCTATTGAAGTCGTTCTTTTTGTCAGAATTGTTTAATCAAATTATTTCTGTATCTTGCAAGTACATTATTATTTTTTTTTATAATTTATACATATTTGTTAACAGTTTGAAACATTGAAAGTAATTTTCATTAAGTCTTGACTTAATTATTTATTAATTAAAATCGGTTAAAATAACATATTCATATATGTAGATAGGCTATTGGGGGCTTCATCCACCCCAGAAGAAATTCAGTCTCCCCCATAATTTTTGCTTCCTGTGCAATTTCTAATATATTTTTATTTTCATTTATTTGTTTATAATTCAGCTGCCTTATACCAACTGGTAAAAATAAAATAATTGATACCAGCAAAACATATTATTTAAAGCCAATTCATACCATAATACAAGTCTTCACATTTCTACTGGACTTTGTAAGAGAGAAATCAAATGAAAATTGTTAAGATAGTCAAAAAATCTAATGTAACATTACGTTTTATTTTTAGACTATCACACTTCAAGTATAATCAGAAATATGTGTAGATTG
This sequence comes from Germaria angustata, assembly GCA_963681545.1. Taxonomy (NCBI): domain Eukaryota; kingdom Metazoa; phylum Arthropoda; class Insecta; order Diptera; family Tachinidae; genus Germaria; species Germaria angustata. The sequence continues at coordinate 93,884,915 of OY812998.1, forward strand.
TGTGTGATTTTTTGTTCAAATTTTATTTTCGTCCTTTACTTTTACAAAAATGAAGCTTTGGTAGAATGAAAAATCCAAATACTTAGAAAAATTTCTAAAAATGGCTTTGGCTTATGGAATGTCAAATTTCTAGCCGTATTATTTGGCATTTTATATCACACTATCACACTCTGTCGTATTATTTGAGTTTTTCGACAATTCTTAATACTCAGTATTGTAGTATGAAGGCAGATTTACATGCTAAATATGTATGAGATCAATAAAATACAGACTTTTTTTATTTTTTAAAGATCCTTTACACGGTATGTATTCGTTCTTTTAAAGACTTTGTTTTCTGAGTTTGAAAAAAAAATCAGCTACATTTCATTTACAATCGTATTCTTATTATAAAATTGAACATAATCATATTTAAAAAATTATCAATTCATGCACATCTTAAGAATTCTAACGGACCAAAATATGCAGATATGCAAGTAATTTTTGTTCTTTTCACTTCCCTTGCAAGGATACAGGCAACAGGGCTACGCCCCTCAAACGTATCATTACCATTCCGATTAAAAATTAATTTAGAGTTCTCAGGTTTAACAAGTACGTGCATATATACAGACATACATATATGTATGTATGTGCATTCATATATGTATGTATGTATGTATCCATATGCATTAGTCCGTCGAACAATGAACATTTCTTTTATTTGCTACATGTAGCAGTATACGTACATAAAACAAACGGAAAACATATTACTCATTAAATCTGATGACTAATATAATTTTCACGTTCAGCTTTCTCTTGCAAAGGTAATATTTAATATAGTGTACAGAATATCCATTTTTATATACAAACTCCACGAGCCTGCATGTGTAAGCACTTCTGTGTGCATGCACACATGTATGGAAGTATGTATGTTTACATTACTTCGATGCGACTTATTAAAGTTGCAACTGACAAGTAATAGCTTCTCAGATGTAAAACGTTCATTAATCCTTTATATAAAAAAGCGGTTGAACACAGATATTTAAATGATTTTTCATCATTAAATGCTAATCAATGACATTTTAGTGTAAAATTCAATTGGATAGAAGTCAGTAAGACCCAAGGATGGAACATTCTATATAATTGAAACTTTTCAAAAATGTACCTAAAGCTATTTTTAGTAGTGTACAAATAACAATTGTATACAGTCTCGTTGCAAAAGTGCATTACTGCTCGGGCCCACTCGCGCATGTTGTACGCTAAAAGTCTCTGCAGGAGATGTAATTAATACATACTTCATTTTCAATGCAATATGTATGTACAATATTTATATTTTTCATACACTAGTGTATGAATACTCGCAATAAGTGAGTAATTATGCGCACATGCTCCAAAGTAACTACATGAAACTTTTTGTATAATAGACGCTCCTAAATATTCAATTATATAAAACTGTTTGCCTACATATATGTTTGTAGAAGATGCATCAACTCTAGGCATAAATTTTTTCATTTATATCGCTCCTTTAATGTAACATTGGCATATCTCAAAATTTTTAATTTTTTCAATATTTTTTTACTCAGATGTTCTGCAATATTCTATACGAAAAGGTGTCAATATGACCTCTAAATAATACTGTCACTTAAGCAGCATATTCATGCCTGAAAAAAAAAATAAAAATTTTTTACTGACAAAAAATTGTGCTCAAATATCATATTTATTTTTTATAAGTAACTAGCTGACCCGGGCAAACGTTGTTTTGCCTTCAAATTTTAATTTCACTGCAAGTCTGGTTTCGTTGCAAAGTCATGGCGGATTGATATTTTGAAGAAGAATGAAAGGTGCACTAAATCGACTTAGCAATTATTGTTCAAATACCGGTATCGGGCTAATTAATGCCACTACACGCTGATTAAGGACCCAACGCCTTCAGCGAAACAGCATAGGCTTATTGCGCTAATCTCTATCGGGCAAAACTCAAAAAAACTAAATATTGCGCCATCTGTCGGACGAACACAAAAACACTCCTCACGCCCCATATAGCATGTATATAAAATTTGGTCAAAATCAGTGCAGTAGTTTTTGAGTTTAGCGATCACGAACATACACGTAATTTTTATATATGTAGAGATATCAGAATTATATCTGAAGCTATGCCGAAATCATACAAAAAAGTTGCGATAGGGAAGGAAATTAACTTAAAAAACTTTAATCACATATTGACAATTTCGATTTTTTTCGAGATATGGCTATTTTGCATTAAAAGAGTTACACGTTGGAGTTTATCATATATATTTATGTACAAATGTATATGAGCATTTCGAATGAAATATACTTATATTGAAAACTTTAGTTGATATCTTTTAATCTCATGCATACTAATAACATTTAAAAATTCGCTTTCGCCCTTAATTCATTAAATGCCTTACCTATTTATGGATATTAATATTATTTTATGTACATCCGACTACATATTTTCTCCGAATTTCGATCTATTCATATTATGAACATATTTTTGTAAAGTTCATATTTTAATTTTTTTATGAGTATCTTATCTCTAAAATCGCACTGCTTTTACAAGAAATTTTACAAAAAATGTATATGCATGAAGAAGTACTTATGTTTTTGAATATGTATATTATTTCAAATATATGTATGTATGTAGATATGAACATATATGTATGTATGTATATATAAAAATTATACCAGAGAAGAAAAAGAATAAAAATATCAAAAGGTGTGTATGAACTACATACATATGTGTGTATGTATGTACATAAGTATTAGTATGTACGAGTAATCTATTGAAATCATCAGCATTAAAAAGATGCCGTTTGATCTTCAGCAAAAATTAATAATATTAGCAAATAACATAAATCACCAAGTGACGCCTGCACATGTCCATATCGGGTATTTTTTTTTAACGACGGAGTAAAGTTTTTATTTGCAAGATAATGTCATGATATTAATTTTAAAATTTTCTCGTACCATTAAGTACCGATTTTCGACATGCACTATTTGTCTAATAAAAATTTTATTAACCCACTGTATTTTAAGCACTGTAGCGACAAGCCCAAACTGTTAACGTAATCTTAAAGTATATATCTTAAAGTATATATGCACTTATTTACTCGTATGCATGTATGAAGATATAGAGCATTTAATGGTTACGAATATGTACATGTATGTGTGTTTTAAATTATTTTTTATGTATTTTTCTTCTACAATTATCAATGATTGGAAATCTTTTGGAGCAGTAACTAATAAATCGAACACATAAAACAATTTAGCGTACACACATATGTATGTATATACACATATGTACGTGCCACAAATGATCATATTCTAAATAAATAGGTGTGTTCGTTTAACAGTCATTTTTTGATTTTCCATATATAAATATATATCTATATATACATATATATATATATATATATATATATATATATATATATATATATATATATATATATATATATATATATATTTACATATATTTGTATTTGATGTTTAAACAAGATCAAATATATGAACGAACATAAATATGTATGTACATACATGCATATACTTATATATGTTTCTGTAAAGATTCATTTGCATATACACATATACATATATGCAGATTTTTACTAACCCAAATAACTCTGGTTATTATCAGTGAAAAGCCCATGTACATACATACACATAAGAAGAGGGTAGAGTAAAAACTTTTTTAAAATCATATGCTTTCAATATATGCATGTACATACATATGTAAGTATGTATTTTATATCCGTAAATGTATTGCAAGACGACGAATAAAAGCGAAACATTTGTATTTTTCATTATTTTTGCCAACTCCATCGAACTGCACCAAGAAATAAATCTTCACAAAATGTGAACTTAACGATATACAAGTGCATGTCGTATTTGAAAGTACATATATTGATAGACTTATTTGCATATAATTACACATGAATATGTATGTACGTATTTATACGTGAAAAGTAATCCTAGTTTTATCAATTCACATTAGCGTCGGTCCATTGTAAATTCATAAATATATACTTATATGTATGTATGTATATGTTTGTATGGATGTATTCATGCATACGCACCAATACATAGATATTTAGATAACAAATACATACATGTGTATGCACGTACCCATGTACAAAATCTTTCATTGTTTTCATTTTCATTTACAAATGCACGTAAAAAAAGGAATAAGTGAAAGATGATAAATCTACTAATTAAATCATCATAAAAATTTATCTGTGCGCTATAAATAGTGAAGATGTCTTTTAATATAAAGGCAGGCAGGCAGTTAGTCATTGAACTCAAAAAAGCACATAAATAAATACACGTACACATACATACATACATGTACGTATGTTTCTATACGATATGACGTTCAGACTTACCATTTTGCTTAAGGAATTAAGTTGTTTTCAAATGAAAAGAACTATGTAAGTTGTATGAAGTGTATGCTTCTTAATGAATGTATTGCACGCAATTTAATAATCCTTTTAATATGTTTGCAGATGGTATGTATGTATGATTATATTTAGTTTCTTTGTTCTTCAGCAATAGTTTATAAATACGATTATTTTGTTTTGGAGTAAGAATATCCAACGGCTGTCCGCAATGCAACAAATCTGGAAATCAACTGAGCAGAGTGCGTTTAAATTGCCGGCTTTTTATACTAAAAGAAGTAACGTAAAGTAGACTTATACACACAACTAATGTACAATTTAACTATTTGTACGTATGTATGAATGTCGTTCGGGTAAGATTTTATGTACGTACGAACGAATATACGAGTATATTGTATGTATGTATGTGTACGACATTATACATAAGTACATATGCATTCACTAGTAACACTTTCATGTTCTTCAATGTGTGACAGTGGGGCCTTTCACCAAATACTTGATTATATATTTATGAAATTTGGGTATATAAGTATTAAGAAGGTAGATATTAGAATTCAACAATGCATATTTTCGGAGCTTATGTCACCCACATAAATTTAGAAACGTCTCCTTTCCATTTAGTAATTAAACTTGCGCCATTCTTTTAAAATTGCTTTCTTGTTCCGATTTAGCAATTTCACTTGACTTTGACTTTGCTTCAATATTCTTAACATTTTTATACGTTTACACAAAAAGCAGCGTTGTCAACTTTAAAATTTAAAAAGGCACAAATTCATAAAAACCGCGTATTTTTCCTAGAAAAATCACCCAATCTAAAATTCTTAGTTTCGGTTTTATTTTCGAGAAGCTTGTGTTATATATTTTTCACCTGTGCTCCTCACGATATAAAAAATATAAATTTTTCATGAGATTGTTATTATAAAAAATTTTATAGCAACAAAACGGCTAAAATTAACAGAACTTACTTTTAGCAGCACTTTCATGAAACCCAAATTATTTTTAAGTCTATTTTGAAAGCGTACTCCAAATCAATTAGAATAAATCATTGTTTATAACACTCGGTTGGTTAGTTTATTATATTTTCAGATATTGTTGAGTAGACAGAGTGTGGAAAACGTTAAGCGTCCTCGGGCTTTCACCAAAATCAACTTATTTAAAATTTTAGTTTACAAATTAGAATATACTATTATCATTTAAAAGAAATAATAATAAATTAATAATAGGCAGTCAATATAGAAAATAAAAGAACCGAGCACTAACTCGAAAAATATCCTCATCGTAATTTTTTTAACTGAAAACGGTGCTAAGAACACCGAATTAGCAACAATAAATTTAAAATTAAATGCTTAATATGAATGTGAATCTAACTTCAGGCATTAAATTACGAATATGACTTCGAAACGAGTTTTCGGAGTACCCCCTTATACTCCTCTTTCCGCTCTGTCCTAAAAACAAAATGCGCAAGTTTGATTGTCCAAAGTTTTTGATTTCAACGGTGGTATCATAGCTTGATGGTAGATGCAAGGTCAGTAAAAATTGAGTAGTAACTAACTACTTGATATACATACATACTTTATGTTTTCCTTGCTGCCATAAATAAAAACATATTATTTTGATATGACAGTAAACATACTCGTATGTAGTAAATGTATACATATGGAAATAAACAAAGACCTGGCATTTGAATCCCATTTTATAATTGATCATACAAAATTAAAAAATACAGCATTGAAGGAAAGAGCGTCTTATAAGTATACATATGTATGCACATAGATATGTATTATTTATGCTTATGTATATTATGCTTATTTATATATTATGCTTATTTATAAGAATGCTTATTTTAAAATATACATATTTTGATTTTGATCTATTTTGTGTATTTTAGCTGAATTGTATATGTTTTTAACCAAATGACACAGTTTTTCCTCATAGGTTTGAGTTCAAATCTCATCAAGCTGTCTTAAAGAATTCGACTGGGACTGGGGGAGCATGCGCACGTTTTCGAGCCCGCCACGCACTTCATCAGCGCCGTAACCTACCACTTACGAAGGTTTCGTTCAAACACCATTATTATTTAAACTAAGATGCAATGGAAGAAAAACACGAGTAGCTTATATTATTCATCAGTGAAATCTTTTAGCTTTGAATGAAGTTTGTGTGGAAAGCAGAAATAGTAGAGGAAGCTTTGCAGAGTATTAAAACTGCATTCATAACCCATATTCCTCGTCTTTTGCAATGGGGTATAAGCACTTGGTTATAGTGTTTTGAAGAAACAAAGGCATTAAGCTATTGAAGTCGTTATATGTTTCAGCAACTACGAAAGTTCTGGTTAATTTATTTTTTTTTAATTATATCCTTTAAGACTTTTACAACAAGGCAAACAGCACGAAGCAACATCCACTTCGTTATTGAGACGTTCCGAAAAACTGTCAAAATTGTTTTGCAAAGAGCGCAAAGGAAACAAAGAAAGAAAAAAATATAAACAAATATTCACCTGAAACAACAAGAACATATAATCTCACCGAGAGGAAACAATCTAAAATATTTGACATAAGCAGAGAGACGACCGTATTCCTCAGTAAGCACTTGAGGTTACCTTGTGTGGATACGTCCTGAAAGTTCCCTTATTTTTGTCGAATTCTCCTCGCGCCTACCGTACTAGGATGCCAAGCAGTACAACACCCATATATACACACACGTACATACGACTATATATATATATATATATATATATATATATATATATATATATATATATATATATGTATATATATATATATATATATATATATATATATATACATATATATATATATATATATATATATATATATATATATATATATATATATATATATATATATATATATATATATACTCGTGTATAAATAAGTACTTGTAGAAGTTGAGATTCATTTGCTCTTTATTTAGATATCAGTCTCTTTTGATATATAAAGAAAGACTACCCAGTGCCGATAATAATGCATTAATAAAGCTCATTTCGCTGCATTGTTAAGGGATTTAAAGAAAATTGACATTTTCGGAAAAGCGGTGTAGCTGACGTTAATGAGTTACTCGTAACAGTATGGTATTTTGTATCAAATTATGCCGCTCACATATACAATGGAGCCCTCTTCTTCCAAGCAGCATCTTCTTCATCACTCATGTCTCTAAGAACAGAGCTTTTTAACAACAAACTTCTTCAATACACACGACTACTTATGGTATATTATTTTATGAATAAGTATATAAATGTAGTTTTGTTTTATTGATAGGTTATGTTTACTTTTAATTGAGAGTCTAACCGATAAGGATGATAACATTAACCATAAAACATGCAATAATATTGTATAATGTATAGGGCGCTGCAGCCAAAAGTTTTTTTTAAATAGATTAAGGCATATGTATGCATATGTGTAAGTAAAGTAGCTTATTTTTGCTCATTGTACATTATTGACAAAATTAAATTTCAAAACAAAAATATATAATCAGTAGAATAGAACTAGTTTGTTTATTACAATTTGTTTTCCGAAGTGCTCCACTGTACATGTATAGAGTTAATAACAAAAAGGCTTTTGCCTTCCAAAAATTATTCTCTTTGTTTCTCTGGCTTACTCAATTTACTCTTCGAATGGTAAAGCGAATGCACTGTTAAAAACCGTTGTCTCTTACTAAATATGAACACTTTAACCACCACGAAATGTATGCCCTCATCTGTATTGTATAGTGCGTTCTATAACTATAAAGTCAATTTATTTCTTGATGTAATTATTTAGTATGTACTTATATGTACAATATCAACGTTCCATTTTATAAGTTGCACCATAGTACCTTATATAAGTTTTGTGGCTGTGAATTCAAAACAAGAAAAGAACACTAACGTAATGTATTTTTTGAGAACAAAAACTCTTTTAGGGTTTGTGAATTTGTACACAACCAATATACGGTACACAATGATTCTGAGCTGACGAACACAAACACTACTATAATGCACCAAACTTTTTTTTGGCGTTGCGTAGTGTGCTTTTGTTGTACCGGTTGTGTAATTTAGCGCATTTTTTAGTGTGTCCTTAGTGTACCGCTGGGTTATACTTTTTGCTTAATGTGGTATATTTTATATATGTATAAAATTCCTTATCGTATTTTGGAATTGAAATATTAATAAAAACTTTATTCCCGCGACGAATTCCAATTATCCAATGAAAAACAATTTGCAAATATTTCAACATTGTAAGCAGGTGTCGAAAGACACTCAACAGGCGTAATAATTTTGAACCTGTAGTTGCAAAATAGACAGGATATTGTACTGCTGTTACAACTAACAGTCGAACAAATTCCCTCTTATTCTCATTGTCGTCATCGACGTCACATCAAGTCGACATTAAAGAAAAGTTTAGTTCTGTGCTCGAGGCAGACAGTAATTGAGTATTATTGACGGCCATTTACAAATTTGTAAGCCTTAGTAATGGTAATAGCTATAAATGCTATATAATTGCGGCCGACAGCGACAAATGGCCAATTGCCAAATTATTGCTGTCGATTTCGTGTGAGATCGACGTCGACAAATGGAATGAAGGCGATTATGAATATACATATATTAAAGCTACTATCCTGACTGTCCTACACAGTTGTGTTATCTGTTAAAAAAAAATGAAGTACGACAGTGAAGGTCAACAATGAAATAGGTGTGGCAGCTTTTTTTGGCAGACCTGTTCGATTTACTCAACTTTGCGAAAACTTTCATAGAATTTAAATTTCTATGCGATCAGAATTGCATCTTGTGTAGCAGCTAATCAGAAAACAACATTGTTTGCTTCATTTATCTAAATGAAAGACTCTCATATTTTTTTTACTCGTAGGTTTATTGAACCAAACCAGAAGTATGTCAAAAATATTAAGGAAAGTAGGCTAGTGGATAATGTACTAGCCTAAGATTGCGGCCTGCTTCACCACAAAACAATGATGGCCTTTGTTCCTATGTTCGTTATACTCAATTTATAATATCATTTGTAATTGTGGTCATGATTTTCCCCTTCTAAGGCACGTAGTATATCATTGGATTTTGAAACTACTCGTATTTTATTTTTCATTTGAACCTTAAAAACTTATATATGCATTATAAATTTAATTTATAAAAAAACACATTATGTACATTTGCATGTATATAATAAAACTTTTTTTAATAATACTTTATTTGCATATGACTTAAATATATTGTAAGTATTCTCTTTCGCCAGAACTTAAATTCACCATTGCCTTAACACACATTCGCTATACCCTAATATATTTTTAAGAAATGTCTTTAATAATCTAATAAAAATATTGCTTTATGGCTTTGAAATGAAATATATAATAATGTTACTCTACGTAACCGACCACGAATTTTGAGTTTGGGCAAAGTATTTAAAACGAGCGCAGCAAATTTTCTAGATTTATTACTAATAAATGCCCATTTCAGAGATATGCCACTTGGTCGAATTGGGATATTTATACAATAATAGTCTCTAAAAGTATTTGGAAATATACTTAACGTCGATTTTTTTAATCTGCAATCGATCAATTCAAATAAGCATGTCGAAAATCAAAATAGTTTAAAGACATATAATTTTAATCAAAGTGAGATTAAAAGTTTTACTCAGTACGAGCACTCTTAAGCTTATTTTTGTACGTACCGATTGTTTAATACAAGATAGATATATCTCGAAAACAACGAACTTAAATGAGATTAAAGTTTTAACGGATTAAGTGCCACATTGAAGCTTTTTTGCTTAACCTTAGCTTAACTTCCGATACAATACTATTTTTTACATACTATAAAGATATTGCGGAAAACTTTTTCCTGGGCATTTTAGAAATTTTAAGTTCCTGAGATATGACTATGTTGCATTTAAGAATGTCTTATTTTTTAGGGCCTTTTCGACACTTTTCGGTATAAATTTGGTGAAGCTATAGTTATGAATATGATTTTTTCCTGCATATAAAGATGACTTTGAGGCATACTTTTTCATCAATAACTGAAAAATATTCACTTTTGAGATACGCCCTTGTTATATTAAAGAAGTGATATGCATGTACTAGTGTGTAACGAATATGCGCTTATTTCATGAGATTCGTATTCATATTCGCCGAGTTCGGATACATATTTGTCAAATATTTTATATAGAGAAAAAAAAAATAATTGTAATACATTTTTATAATAATATTTCGTACAATCATCAAAAACCATGCTAAAATTGAATGGTGAATTTTTTCACTTGTATGCGTGTATGAAATGGAATATAATATTTTCAAACGGCTTGACCTTCCTTTCAATTTGATTGTTCCTGTAATATTTACAAATAATATTCCAAAATAGTAACTAAATTTAAATCGCTTTTGCAGTGTTGAACGCTCTAATTTTGCCTTGATTTTACTATACAACGTCTATACAAAGATGGTGAAGAAAAGAAACAATATTTTTCCCTTTAAAAATAAAAAAGCTATAAAGCCAGATTCTAAAAAAAACCCAAATTTTTATTCAAAAAAGAAAAGTAAGTAGATGCTTTACGTGGTCTGTTAAAAAAAATGAATTTTGAAATTTCTCGGGCTACGTGCATTCTATTTTTTATGTTGGCACACTTGTTTGGAATATATGTCCTTACAAACGTTTAGTTTGTTTGTAAGAGGCATAAGAGTTAGACGTATTTCGCTGGTTCGGGGATTTTGGTATTAGTTTTCCTTGGCTCTTCCATTAGGACGATTTGACTTGACCATGATTCGTAACCATTTATGATCCTTTTAAGCAAATCTGGATCATTGATAACATCATTAGGCAATTGTTGAACGACCTTCGCTGCCGCACGCTTCATGTCCGATATTGTATGGGTTGAGCTGATATGCTGGCATCCTCTCCAACTTCTTTAATAGTGATTCGATGATTTACCACAATTTCTAACATTTTCATCCGTTTTTGATGTGATGGAGCTTCCAGGACGAGCGTCGTCATTCGCATCTTCTCGAATATCTTTGAAAAGCTTGTACCACTTGTAAAAACTTTTCAGACTCAGAGTACAATCACCATAGGCCACTCGCACCATTTCAAGTGCTCTTGAGCACTCGTAATTCCATTTTTTACACAAAGTTTGATGAAAATTCTTTGATCCATCTGTTTCCACAGCCGAACAAGCAAAACACGTCAAATCAAATTCACGTAGCCGGAGAAATTCTAAAAATCACTCTTTATTTTGAACAGACCACGTATGTATTCTAATTATTGATAAGCATATATATGTACATATATATGTACATGCATCTTTATTTATAAAAGTTAATCGTTGAAATAGGTATGTTATGCGTCTATTTAATCCTCTTACTCCTAAGATGAATATTAGGCACTAATCAAAAAATTCCATTGAACTCTAAGGCTAGTTTTTGCATGAGCTCTTAGTTTGGTATCAGTTTGTCTCCTCCTGTAATCCAGAACCAATCTAGTGATGTCATTTGCTGGTTTTCTAAGCGTATGACCAAGCCATCTATATTTTAGCCACATGAAGTCGTAAATAATAGGGGATCGTCAGGTTCGGTATCACACCGCGGTATTAGATATAGTCGCTGTCCAAAAGACGCGAAGAATGAGGCAGAGACAACAGTTTGCAAATTTAGAATTTTTGAGTCTATAGGCGTATCTAGCAATACTTGTCAACAGTGCGTAAAGCTTCCTCGTGCTAGACATGAAACAATTTGAAATGAGTTCAAAACCGTTCATACATATTTTAAGCATGGAAGTAAATATGATTCCTACTGCTACTATTCTTATAATAGTTTAAGTAATTCTGACTAGGAATTTGTCATCAGTTTGACCTACGAGAGAAATAATGTGGTTTGTCCAAGCTAGATGATTATCCAGAGTTCCATGATAATAAAGTTCCCAGTTAATAAACAATAAAAACATGGTGCTTGTTGGATTATTTTATCAAGTATTTTATTCCCCTTGAAATAAAACTAAACAATTTGATTTATAACTTTTTAAATACGTTTGTTGTGGGTGCGATCCCGATAAATTTCAACATTAACAATTTGATTTATTTTAAAAAATTAAAATTTTTGATACGGAATATTGCTAAAATGCATTTCTTTTTTATGATTACGTATGTGCGCTGAATACTTTTCTTTAAATATTATAAAAATTAATATAATGTAAAACTCATTAATGCTTATTTCCGAAAAATTGCATGTACATATTTTAGTTCATCCATCAATTCATTGTATTAAATCTTTATTCAAAAAATTTATCTTCTGAGGGTTTATTCCTTCTCATAAAATCATCAAGCCAACTCTCTATTACTGGCAAGTTTTCGTCACTCCATTTTTCCTCCTCTTTTATATTCCTCAAGGACTTTTCAATTATATGTAATGCACTACCAAACTCCTCCTTGTGTTCGTCATATAACTTTTGAACCATTTCGTGGCCTTCTCTTGTTGTGAATACGCCAGTAGCCGAGCTTATTAAACTATTCCATAGATTGGCATTATTTTCGAATCTACATACATATTAAAAAAATAAAAAAAAATATATTCCATTTTATTTATTAAGTGTCAATAATCAATTTAAAAGTACAAGACCATTTATAAGTTCTGTATATATAAATTTATTACAATAAATCCGATAATACAATTGTTAAGATCTTTATAAAAAATTTAACGGAAAAATTTTTATATATTTTTATATTGCATAGTCCTTATTAATGGGCCTGGACTTATATATATTTCTATTTAATTACTACTATTGAGATCTTATATATAAGAAATAAATATATCTAGTTAATGTAATAATTCAAGGTAAACTGATATGAACATCATTAGAATTTTAAAGAAATTACAATAAACCACCTTTATTAACCTCTTTGCCAAATTTATCTAACCAATTTTGTTATGTGACTCTCTTTGACATTGCACCACGATGACTCGGACACCGGCCAACTGTCCCACGGAATCTCATTGGGTGTGAATCCCTCCCATCATCGTGGCCTTATCAACCATAACAATAAAAAAATAACATTCAAACCTCTTGCAAATTTCCTTATTCTATCAAATACACACACACCTTAAAGAGGGAGCGAGATGTTTGTTCCAGTCACCCTCCCAACCATGGTCACAAGTGTGTCCCCAATACATTACCCTTTTTTTGTTCACCGCCCGTAGTCTAGCATCATGCCCGTACACCGAGTTTTCTTAGCCAGACATGTTTTTTGTTTTTTTATTTATACATGCATTTTATTTAGTTCTCTTAACCTGATTGTATTTCTATATGGTGCAATGTCAAAGTGAAACACATAACAATTTTCTTAATATTTCACGACTTTAACTTGATTTGTTTTCAAATATAAGTGTTAAGTTTAAAAAATTTAATATTAATTGTAGCAACTAAAATTGTACGTTATAAGTCGCAATATACAATGCATAAGTATGTACATGTGCATCCATATGTATATGTATGAATCCGCAAATTTTTACATTTTTAAGCCTGTTTAAACATTAACCTGGAGCCTAACGTGCTAGTGGACTCTCATGTTAAGAATTATTTTAGTCGATACCGTGCGATATGATCGACAGCAAATGCTTTTCGGTATTTTGCATGAAAGGCTTTACTAGAAAGAAAAAGATGCGTGCAAGTCTTACTAAAATTTTACAAACATTGCATGCATTTTTTTGTCTTAATAACAGCTGTGCATCCGGACTTTAAATTGAACGACCTTGGATCTATGATGTGTCGAATAGCGTCGCCCTACTTTAAAATTGTGTAAATGGAAGTGGTTTTGAGTGCATACAATCAGTTTCATCAAATATACGTGCCCGATTAACGTTTACAACAGTTGTTATTTTAATGTTGTATTTTTTAGAATGCGATTATGGTTTGCAACTGTCGTCAGTACTGTCGTACATTGAGTTGTCTGTGTTCGTTAACAACGATTATCATTTACAACATGTGTATTTATGTGTTGTTTGCATTATCAATAATCTACAACAGCTCATTAGGTGTTGTTTTATTAACATTACAAGTTGAAAATCGAAAATAGATTAAAATAATTAAATATGCATATAAAATTTGTATTGCAAAACATACATACTTGTAAAAAATAATGGATTATAAATATTTCTTAGCAAAATTACAAATAAAAAACAAATCAGAAAGCTGGTTGAGCTGATGAAAATTAATCCAGATATTGGCCGAGCCAAGCTGCCATTGGATATAACAAAATACAGCTCAAGGACAAATGGGATCATTTTACTGAACAATTAAATGGCTTGGGACAGCCAATTAGAAATATTAAGGAATGGCAAAGAATTAGTTTTTAGAAAAGTGCTCAGTTTTTGTATCAACAACAAACAAACAACAAACCATCCTTGTTTATGCGGTAAATGTTTATAAAAACTATAAATTATGTTATTGTAATTAAGATATTGTAATAAGTATATATTTGTTAATTTTTCCGACCTTATGATATGTAATTTTTGTTTTTATTTTTATTCCGGCTCTAGGTCATATATTAAATAAAACTCTTTTTTTTTGTTTTATTTAAATTTTATTTTTTATTCCATATTTCGATCACCATCGATTCTTTTCTTCAGGAATTTAAGTAAAGCAAACTTTATCGTATTTTATAAGGCAAATTACATGTGATAGTTATCAAAGAACAAATTACAACAAAGACAAATGTGTAAATCATTCTCATTCAATGGTAAGACTGTTGTAAGTTAGTGAGGTGTAATTTGAGCTCTTCATTACAAAAAAAGTTTTCACAAATTGTGATACGATGAATCAAGAACAATTCTCGTATTACATTTACAGTGAAGGTTTGTATGAATAGCTGAAATATACATCAACTGACACCACAGAAGTGGACCAAACACAAGAACGCTGATGATGAAAGTGTAGCGGCTTTCGAAAACAGCATGTTGTTCCGTTCTGCTAGTGTTTGTCAGAATGATTTACACATGTGTCTTTGGTGTAATTTGTTCTTTGATAACTATCACATGTAATTTGCCTTATAAAATACGATAAAGTTTGCTTTACTTAAATTCCTGAAGAAGAGAACCGATGGTGATCGAAATATGGAATAAAAAATAAAACTTAAATAAAACAAAAAAAAAAAAGAGTTTTATTTAATATATGACCTAGAGCCGGAATAAAAATAAAAACAAATATTGTAATAACTTTTTGTTTTATAAAAATTATATGTACATACTTATTCTATATATGGCAGTTACAACGGATTTGAAATGTCCCGAATTCTTTTCCGGGTACGTGGCATTTGTGCGTGGGTTTTTATTTTGTTGTTCTTTTATTTATTTCTAGCAAAATGTAGGCTTCTTTAATCTTTCTTTACACAGTTTTGGCATGCAGGTATGTATTTTTACGGAATATGTACTACAAATAAAATGCAACTCTGTAACATAAACAACACCTAGATGTTGTAAATAACTATTTTGGAGAATAACCCGAACCTGCATTTCATTGGCACTAACCAAATCATCAGTACCCTTTAGCCAAATCATGATTGAAAAGCATTCAAGCTCGTATACTTATACCAAAGACTACAATTACTACTGTTTGAATTCTCATATACAGCATTCGACAAAAGTCTACATACGAGCAATATTTTTCCACGATCCCAACAATACTCTAGACAAATTTTCTTATGCAGATTTTTTTGAGGTCTATTTTTATTTATAACATAGAAGACAAACCGTATCAAAATAAAAACTTAAAAAATGGGAAAATGCCTTGACAAAAGTCTACATATTGTTCGAATCAACCCACACAAATCCTCAATTGGCTTTTAAAATGTGGCACTTTTTAAAAATATAATGATCTATTGGTCCTTCGCGATCATCTACAACAGATTATACTCATATGGATAGTAAAGGAAATACATTTTTCTATTTTACAGATTGGTGCACATGTAATGCCATAATTTGTTTTGGTTGCCATTTTCGCAGATGGCTTTAAATGTCACTGTGCTTTGACATTTGTGATGTAGATGTATGGAGAATTACATACATATCTCAAGAAGGTGTAATTGTTGCTACTGCTATTGATCTCCCATTTCGGAGATTTGAACTGGTCGTCCAAATCGCAATATCTAACAGCACCACACATCTTCCTTTGGGTATTATTTAAAAGACCCTTCGTGACCGTGCAAGTGTTGAAGGCAAAGGGTGAAGAAATCGCCAATTTGTATCCAGATGATTTGCCAACAACATTCAAAATTCTGTAAGACGAACGCAATTATGTATCATTGTGGTAGGCGGTCATTTGATCAATACAATGTTTTCCAATTAATGTCATAAATTTTATCATAAAGTTTATCATTTTCAAAATAAACTTTTTATGAAAATAGAATTCTTTTTTTATTTATATCAAAAGGACAGCCAGTTGAAATTCTGACTATTCTGATTATTCTTCTCTTTTATTTGCCAGCATTTAAACACTGGTAACAAACGGTGGATCACCAGCAAATCTATATCCAATTTTTGTACTTCTTTCATAATTTTCCACATGTAAATGAACACATTATATTAAAGATATATATATATATATATATATATATATATATATATATATATATATATATATATATATATATATATATATATATATATATATATATATATATATATATATATATATATATATATATATATATATATATATATATATATATATATATATATATATATATATATATATATATATATATATATGTATATATATGAATATAAGTGGTAAATTACAGCTCCTAGTGGTAAATTACAGCTCCTAGTCGGAACATAAAAATGAGTTTATTGAAACATTTTGGGAATTATTACATTATTTTTTTATCACTATTTTTATTTATTGAAACATCAATTTAATTGAACTAACATTAAGTATTCAAACGGTAAAGCAGAGTAGTCGTCAGCCATCAAAAAAAAAAAAAAAAAAAAACCATGGCCCTAGTATTTCATAGAAAGAGCTGTATTGACTTTCAGTAATTGAGAATCTTGGGAGGCAATACATTAAAAAAATCACCAAGTTCTACTGGAATCCCTCAATACAGATGTTCGCTACTTAGAGGTAATCTTCACAGAGGTCATCTAATAAATAGTGTTTAAGGCGTGATTTTATTACTATTGCCGAGCTACCACAAGCTCTTCCTTGGGAGTCCTTTGTCATTCATTTTAAATCAGCTTCTAGACGTCAGATGAGATTACGTAAATTTTTTTATATGTCATAAAATATTGAACTTAATTTTTGTGTTGGCGGATGCCGTTTGCATTTTAGAAACTTATTTTTAAATTCATGGCTTATTTAATACAACCTGTAACAGTGTAGACTGCATCATGGCTGCCTGGATTAGAGCCTCTCTTGAAGCTTCTATGCAACCTAAGTTAAGGCTATGAGTTTCACTTTCAGGTGCAATTTTTTGCTCAGTGGTTTTAGCATACGAAAAATTTATCGGTAGAAGATTTTTGTGCCACGAATGAATTATACTTCATAATCTTAGCGAACGAAACTTGGCTTGTAAGTGGTTGTTCCAAACTGTGGATAATTTGTGTCTAATAGATTAACAGGCTGTATTGATGATGAAGTAGATTTTTTGGTCATGGTACGCTTGACGTCCGCGTAAACAGCGCAACCTCTGTAGTTGGCGGTGTGGTTGCCTCAGCAGTTCCTGCATTTTGTTTTGAGTTGTAGTTTCGTGAGGCTAACCACATACAACGCAAATAGTACGAAGCATGCAGTAGTGTTTAGTATGTCCGTGTTTCTGGCAGCTGGCACATTGGATGGGTCCAGCATTCTTTTGTGCAACAGGTATCTTAAGTTATAAACTGTTTTTAATGTTAATATTTTTCACTTTATAGCCACAATCCTTTAGGTCGCTCTTTACCTAATTGGGGTCCACGTAAGAATCAATACCTTTTATTACAATCTGAAGATTGTATTTATTCTTTTTGGAATTAATTTTATTTTTTTTTTTAATTTTTTATACAGAAAAAATTATCTCCAGGCCAGACTTTGCTTTCCGAAGCATATCCGCATTTTTAGCCTTCTGTCGGTTGCAAGAACTTCGGTCTGACTCTTTAAAATATTTCTACATTGCTTTATAAAGCGAAGTCTTGTTTTGACATACCGCCGGGGAGAAAGTGATTGAGACCGATTTCGGACATACAATAGAGGAGAAAGTCCTTGCCGTCCAGTCAAAGCCCGGCCATATGAAAAGGCTTTAGAAAGCGAAGCTTGGCCTGAACTCCTTTCTCTAAACTTAACTTTCGGAAGCATGTCGGGTTTTGTACAATTTCATGGGAGTTATTTCATTATGAAAAAGTATCAAAATGTGGGTTTTTCTCATTTTCATTTACTTTCTGATTGTGTTAAAAGTTTTGGACACTTTATTTTCTATGTATTATTTCATTGGGACTTGATATGTTATTTCATACAGTTCATGTTTCATTCAAAGTTAAACTTCTTTAATTATCTGGCAACTGAAAATAAATATTTATTTCAGAATGTTAATCCAATACTGGGGATTTGTTTTATTTCTAAAATTGGTGATTTATTTTGTATATAATAAATTCCTAATTATTGGGTGTTATTTCATTTCTGTCTGAGGTCTTATTTCATTTCATTGATGTCTTATATATAGATTTAGATACATACATATATACATGTGTATGTATATCTATTAATTTACAACTAATTATTTACCTTTGTCTTATGACATTCCAGTTATTGGAGAGAAAAT
The DNA here is from genome assembly GCA_963681545.1 of Germaria angustata. Lineage (NCBI taxonomy): Eukaryota > Metazoa > Arthropoda > Insecta > Diptera > Tachinidae > Germaria > Germaria angustata. Next base: position 93,904,074 of record OY812998.1, read on the forward strand.
TAAACAGCGTCGTATAGCCACTGGAGCCACCTGTCAACATGCTAAATATTAGGAAAATATCATTTTCGGTAAAATTGGTATTGCTTTCCAGGATCGTGATGTTAAGAAGACGGTTTATTTTTTCAGGTTGAACCGGACAGCCCGCCAGTGTTTTTAGTAAATACGTTCGTTTGCTTTGGGTTCCATTCTTGGGAAAATTTATAACACGTTTCAGACCAAACTCCCATTCCTCAATAGTACCCCATTTGAAAACGGGACAAATAAATTGGTTTGGAACACTTTATTGAGGTCACATGTATATTAGCAAAAGAAGTTAATTATTACGAAAAGTTTATACATACGGAACTAGTTTATCCGGGTCTGGACTGTCCATCCACAATTTGAATGCTCTTTGGGCCACTTCAATACATGGCTTGTAACCGGCCCTACATAAAAAGGTTTCAGCGATTGACTTTAAATCGATTTGCCATGATTTGTTGTTATTGGGATGACTGAGCTCTTCGTAAAGAGGCGTCAATAAAACTCTAACGTATGTCTGAAGAAGAAGAAGTATTAGTGTAAATAAAAAAATAAATATAAAAAAAAGTGTATATATCATTAATGAATAATTTTTTTCCGGATACAAAATATTCTGCACATTATTTTTCCTTCATCATATTGTTTCATATTGGCGCACAGAAGCGGAAAACCAAATAAGTCGATATAATCCTGCAGTTTTTAAGGTAAGATTTGAATGAAACAAATTGCGATTCGAAAAGAAGTCATAAGGTTTTTGACTCTTGTATTTTAAGACACCGTGCCATAGCACAGGTGTCTTATACAAGCGCGTGTATAATTTTTATGATAACATTTTTTATTTTGAAATTAGTTACAAATATATTTTGGAAAAAATAGAATCCATCGTCAATCAGCTGCTGTAGACCAGTGAAAAATGCCACTCTCTAATTTCAAGTATCTTATAACTTTACATATACAGACATAAATATTTCAATCACACATTAGTCTTCTATTAGATATGAATAAAATATAGTACGTAAAATTATTAATGACAAATGAAAGTAACTAGCAATTTGGGCCGAACACTCTTCATTATTGGATCAGATTTATGGAATGCCTTCTTCACAGTTCATATAACCAAGATGTCGTTTGCTGCAGAGATAAGTAAAGACTTAAAGGTAAATAGAAAAAGGCGTAGAATTTGTGTAAATATGCCTAGACCTGACATTTCTAACTCAAGAGACAGTAGCGTAGCTCCAGAGCTTCGAGGATTTTATATTGATTACAGTCTGGTAAAAAGTTTTTATTCTACTTTACAAGTATGCACTTTCATCTGGCATCGATATAATATTAAAAAGATTCAACTATTTGTAATAATGCACTTTGACACTGATTCATATGGTGCAGAAGAATGTCAGGAGGCTTCTAATAAAGTGTTCAAGTCTTGCAATTTAAGCACTTTATTAGAAAAACCTTTCGAGAAAACTAAACATTCAAGACAACATCAGATGCTATTATCCAATTAAAAATGAAGAAAAAATTAAAATATACATGTCACCGGAAGCTTTGGAAATGTTGAATTAGACAACTATTTTACAATTTGTTTGTATATGTGAATGTAGTATATGAAAGAGTGAAGCATCCTATTGATAATTTTGAACTAATTTTCATTGATTTTGATTCGTTAAGCAATTTATTTTAGACTGTCTTGTTTTATTCATATGTAAAGTTAAAGAGATTGAGAGTAAAATATATTAAGTTTTTTTGTTAATAGTTTTGTGTGTATGAAATCATAAAAATTAAATTTAATAAAAACTTAGTTATGAAATATTATTTTGTTATATGAAAATCAAAAGAAATATTGTCCAAGGTCATGTGAAGGATTTACCTGCTGTAAAGCCATTTACAATGATGTATAAATCTTTAATATTGAACAACAAATGGAGACGTAATTATCAAAACCTCATGAGTACGATATTAATGGGCGTGGCACATTACTACACAGTACTAAATATTGTAAAAAGGTACTGGGTTTTTGACCGAAATCTCCCACTGTGCAGTGGTGTGATTGAAACAGAGTAAATAAATGTTTTTGTCGAATCTGATATTCGAATTTGTTAGATTATGGCTTTGTAATGCTTTATTGTTCGCTCATCTATACAAGTGGTAAAGTATAGGAATACCAAATTGGTTTTGAATGTATCCATTGCTATCGAGGCAAACAAAAGTATTTTGCCTTTTGCAAGGTTCTATATGCATACGAGTATGCGATCACTGTTGGCATAGTGAGGTGGCATGATCAAATTATTTTCGCAGCTTATATGGTTTCTTATCAAATGAGTTATAAATTGATCAATCCTACTAACTTTGGTTATTCTATATAGTTTTGCATTCGATACACATTTCAAATATTTGATGTACAGGACCACAAACATTTCCTTTCAAAAACTTTGAGTTTCTCTATGTATGATGGAAATATTTTATACCATTATCTGACATCCATGTATTAAATTAGGACGAACAACATAATTTTGATGCCACAGTGTATACATATATTTAGAGCAAAAAATCCTCTATTCATATTGGACGCCTTTCTTGCTTTTATCAATTGCAAACTGAGGTGGCTGTTGTAAAAAGGAAATTTATCGGGATGTATGGTATACCTAAATATTTCAATACTTGCTTTGTTGGAATAATAGAACTGTCACTTGTTTTAATACCAAAGGACTTCCAATTCTTTCTGACTTTGTAAACGCACTGTCCTAAAAGAGAATGGTCTCACATTAAGTGCTATTTATTTTCATTTGTCAATCATTTGCATACTTTTTCGCAATATTGAAATAATTTTTTAGATTATTATTAATTATAGCAAACCCAATAATTGTATGTATTTTATTTAAGAGGTCATGATTGAAAAAGTTGAAAAGAATGGGTTACTTGAAGGTACTTTGCTGCAATCCATTCACAATATTGAAACTTTCTATACTCAAGCTGTGGTTATTACATAAAGATGTTATTGCAGAAAGAGTTGTTTAAATTCCAATAAATATTCGATGCGACTTAACGAGCTCCGTGAATAGTCGAATGCTTGAATTTGAACCCAAATTGATTTTCATTATTAACCCAAGTTTTTCTTCACAGCCGCATTAAATTATTATTATTAAAATTTAAACTAAGCTTAGGTTTTAAGGTTTACTAATATCCAAATAATTAACACTATTTGTTTTCAACCTTTTTTTTAATATATGTATATGATTTTTATATAAATGAGCTTTAGGTCTTTTTTATAAAAATTATTTTTATTATTATTCAATATTTCGACGCCTCTTTGGGCGTCTTCTTCAGGAAAATTTTTTTATTAATATGACAATTTTTTTTGTCATATTAATAAAAAAAAATTCCTGAAGAAGACGCCCAAAGAGGCGTCGAAATATTGAATAATAATAAAAATAATTTTTATGAAAAAGACCTAAAGCTCATTTATATAAAAATCATATACGTTTACTAATATCTCTACCTTTTTAGGCAAAACCATTACTTTTGCTTTTTTCAAGAGTATTGAAAATAGGAACTATTATACTCCTATTGTTGAAATGCGTACAATATTCTAAAGCCAATGCTTCTGGAATAATTTTAAATATAATATTAGGAATGTTTTCTAGACCAGATGATAGTTTGATCCGTAGTCTTGAGAACGTATTATACAAAAGTCTTCAGCAGGTCAGTGGCTCTTATATATGAATAGAATATTGTAAACGCAGATTTATTAATTTCATACTCAGATTTCCTTTCAAAAATCTAGGGAAACAATTTGACACTTCAATATGTACCCTATTATTAGAATCAATTTCTTTAAATAAGTAAAGTATTTCGAGAAATAATCCGTTTGAATTAAAAATTTGGTCCTGACCTCTTAAATGACATTCAACATTTCAAAAAAATTATTACTCAAAGGACGATTAATTGTATAAAGGTGTAAGAAAAATAACACGAAGCAAGTCGATTATAACTGTTTGTTGTGTTGTGTTTGTACAAAAACTTTCGAAAGCTATTATACTGAAATGTTTTGTAAATTACGAATCTAAAAATATGATTGAGTTCTCTTTGGATTCTCATATTTTTGTATACGTATATGAGTTTGAATGTTCTTCAAACATAATTTGGCTGAAGACTACTGATGATTTGGAGATGGATATTAAAGTGCAGGCACATACTCAGCCAAGCCAACAAGTAAATATTACTATTTTCCCCTGAAATAGATAGTCAAAATCTACCGAAATTTGGGGATAAAAATAATTTTTTATTTATAAGCTTTAGAAACACCTTAAGCTCGAATAATTGAATATAAGAAATAGTATAAAAAGTTTGAAAATTTAGGTTAGGTTAGGTTAGGTTAGGTTAGGTTGATTGGAGGGGTGTGATAGCCCATGTCATACGACATACACTTAAGCCAGTGAAGGCTTGTTGTGCGCTCCCTTTATTTATCAAACACAAACTGCCAGAGTTCTGCGGCAGGATTCGAACCTGGGACCTTCGCACTACGAGTCTAGTACACTACCTACTAGTCTACGAAGGTCAGTTTGAAAATTTTATATAAAGAATTTTCACATGTTGTCTATACGTCCGATTATCGTTGGTGTTGATCAACTCATATCTGAAGGACGTTCTTCCAATGACTTACCGATAGCTCTACAGTTAAAGTTTTCACGGGTATGTTGTAATGCGCAATGTGGTATAATGCCATTGAGGAAATGGTGCAAGATGCTCGTAACCATCAAAGCGGATCAACAATGCCGAGAAGTCCGATTTTTTATGAAAAAAAAAAATAATAGATGAATCATTTTGTATTATTTAGTTAAAGTTTCCAGTGTTTCCTTCTTCTTTTTTATAGAAGTTATAGTCAATACGTTTTTTAGTTCTTGTATGTGTATACAACGTTTTCTTTTCAAAATGTGGTTAAAGGTCTACTCAAGAGCTCGCATAGTACCCAGGGAAATGGGCAAATGCGGTAATAAAAGTTAAAAAATGAAATTATCCCTGAGAAACAAATAGAACCTGTTCCTGAGGAGGGTATTTTTTCTTCTTAGGAAAATAACTATAAGGAAATCTGTCTTAAATTCAAAAGAGATACTCATTTCTTCAAATTTTCCTACAAATAATATTATTCTTTAATATTATATTGTTTGTTGTTGGCTTAGCTAGGTATATGCCTGCATTTCATTGGCGCTAACCAAATCATCAGTACCCTTTAGCCAAATCATGATTGAAAGCACTCAAACCTTGTACACTTAAGCCACAGACTACAAACAATATATGAGAATTCAAAAAGAACTCAATCATATTTTTCTATTTGTAATCAACAAAAACACAAAAGTATAAATAGCTTTAGAATGCTTTTGTACAATCACAACACAACAAACAATTATAATTGACTTGCGTCTTTTTGTTTTTTCTTTTTACGCCTTTATACAATTAATTGTACAAAAGCTTTCTAAAGCTATTTATACTTTTGTGTTTTTGTTGATTACAAATAGAAAAATATGATTGAGTTCTGTTTGAATTCTCATATATTGTTTGTAGTCTGTGGCTTAAGTATACAAGGTTTGAGTGCTTTCAATCATGATTTGGCTAAAGGGTACTGATGATTTGGTTAGCCCTAATGAAATGCAGGCATATACCTAGCTAAGCCAACAACAAACAATATAATATTAAAATGGTTATTTTGGAGAATATCTCGAATAACGAATTTGTAAATATTGTTATTATTCTTTAATTTTTAATTGAAACTATGAATTACTTTCACATAAGAAAAATCACGCAAACACGTTGACTGTTAATTATATCATGGTGTCCAAGTTCCAGTCCGAGTTACGTTGACCAAAATAACGATCGAATAAAACTTTAACTTAATAAAAGTATATATATACATATTCCTATGTACATTACAATGTATAAATATACTGTAAGAAAAATAACATTTAAAAAATAGTTTTCTTTTTATAAAATCTTGAACGTGAGTAGAGAATTGGAGAACTTCTTGCACTGACAATCTTATGTCAAAATTATTGGAAAAGATCCGAATTTTCATACTACCGGAACAAAAGTTCTGGATATTATTGACAGTCTTGAATTTTTTATGGATATTAATAATAATAATAATAATAATAATAATAATAATAATAATAATAATAATAATAATGATATACATGCAGGGTGGGTCAACTTGGACTGACTGATTAGCTATGATATGGTTCTGTACGTATTCATGAGGATTATACGTAACCCCTTATATGGCCTCCCTGATTTTCACAACTTAACTACATAGAGAACAGAGAAAGCAGCTTCAAGTTGGGACCCAGTAACGACATAAATACTTTGAAGAACAAAAAATTCAAGAAACATAACACAAGACAAAAACAGTAACAACGTTTGGATGAAATTACCATCTAGCGGTATGATCCAGAGATCCCCAGAAAGAGGTAAAACGTCCTTTTCATTCACTATATCGAAGTCACTAAGAAGCACATCAAACTGGCTATGCAAAGTGATAGTAGCACTCAAACAGCCCTAACTACTCATGAGGAAACAAGAGCATCAGCCCTTGAAGCCCGCATTGGGAGCTCTGCAAACACTTCTCCAAAAAATGCCTTGGCGTCCTCAAAAAAATTAGACATGCCATTTAGAGACAAAGGAACATAAACATGGATGTACAAAATGGAGTATCGGAGTTGGAAGAGATCTTTGATGGTTTTCGCGACTACCGCAAAAACTGGAAAAAGCTGCAAAAAATACTAGCGTCATCAACAGGAGAGAGAAATTTCACTCCCACAATACCTCAAAATAAAAGAAGTGATTCAAACCCAAGTCAAGCAGCGAGGGGAAATCGTAAAATCGCAGACAATTCAGGAAGATTCAATGACAAGGAACTAAGAGGGCCAAACAATCGGAAGAAAACAAGAAACTCTTGGAAGAAAAGGTCGCACTTCAAACTGCCAAGGGAAAAACCAGAAGTGGTAATTGTGAGACCAACCGAAGGGCACAATTATGCTCAAGTCCTAGAAAACGTCAAAGAAAATGTAAGGCCAGATCAAGCGGATATTACTGTCCGGTCCATCCGGAGGAAAAAGACAGGTGTGATCCTCATAGATGTTGCCAAATGAGGTAAGACTGAGCAATTCTGTAATGCTATAAGGGACACACTTAAGGAAGCGGCAGACGTTAGAATTCTAAAGCCAAAAGTTACTGTGGAAGTAGGAGATATAGATAGCCCAAAAGTTACTGTGGAAGTAGGAGATATAGATAGTTCCTCTGCAAAAGAAGAAGTCGTTATTACAATAATAAAGGCAACCGGCACAGAAGAAGAATACGTCTCGCGACGTATAACAAACCTAGAATTTCATGACCAAAAGGAAGGGTGACCCGAACTCGCTATAATTTTTCCGACCACTCTGTTTCCTCGACACCGAAGCCAAATTTATATAAAACTCCTATGGCCTAGGCTGATGTATGCCATAGCAATCGGAGAGGGACACTTAGAAAGCCAAAGTGTTTTTAGACCCGGAAATTCTACCATCGGAGCGTTGAAAGATGTTGTCGATGCGGCCCAGCAGAGAAATTATTTAAGTAGACAAGTCGTTCTTCTTGCAACACTTTATATTAAGAACGCTTTTATAAGCTTAAATTAGCCAGGCTTTTGAGACTTGCTTTCAATATTAGGTCCAAACTTGAGGAATATTAGTTTCAATGAGATACTGAGGATTCAAATACCAGAGGACACCTTTCTAGTTGGCTACGCCGACGATATAGAAGGTGTAATAAAGGCCAGAGACATAGAAGAGCCAAAACGTAAGCTTTGGCGGGTCATGTTCAGGATGAAGGTATAGCTTGATGCACATGGTCTGTAGCTGACGGTTTAGAAGGTTGAACTTCTTCATTTAACCAAAAAGATTATAACTGTTCAAATAAACATCAACATCGAGGAGGTACCGATACGTACAAAGAGATGAGTGAACTTCCTTGGCATCCGACTTGACTCTACAATGACGTTTCGAAATCAAGTCCATCATACAGCAAACAAAGCGGTAAAGGTTACGGCATAAGTATGTCGTTTAATGGCAAATATGGGAAAAGCTTCTAATGGAGGCAAGTAATAGCATTCTTCTGTACGGCAGTGAAATTAGTGGCAGGGAAGTAAATGTAAACAGAATAAGGGAACGAATAGTTTCTACTTATAGCACTGCGTCAACAGCGGCCATTCTTATTACAGCGGGAATGATTCCCATAGATTTGTAAACACAGGAAAAGGAGAACGGTATGGAATAAAGGGACAGAGTTGCAAAAGATTCACGTCAGTACCTGCCCGAAGGCCCAACCTGACGGTGCACTATTGCACAAGGGTGAATAAAGCACGTTCACCACCGCCCCAGTAGCCCCCGCCAAGGGCACATGACGGAGCGCCAACTAACATGTGCCCCTGACAGGGACAACATGGTAGCAAGTTCCGTACAGGCTGCTGGACCATGTACAGACACCTTGCTAAGATGCTTGGAGCTATCTAACCTCCTACTACCCAAATGGCACGGCAGTGGAACTTTTACCCCAATCTGACCTGAAGCTTCACCTACCGTAACCATTAGAGCAGCTCTGTCGAATAGCAACAGCACCTAGAGATATATGGCCTGAAGAGAACATCCACATCATGCCACTAGCCCATGATTGAAGACACACTCATCCAGCCCATACCTCTCCCCGCGTATCTTTGGGTTTTAACCACAGCCACCACGTGATCCCCGAAGGGGCCTCACCAATAACCAGTCTAGGACACGTCCTAGGGGCTACTGGTTCCCGTGGCACCAGATAGGACTCTGGTCAGCCGCGTGTTAAAAGCACCTCCGATTTTAGGTTCCTTGCACACCTGAGGCATCGGTAAAACCTCTACCCAGACTAGCGTAGCAAGCTACTTCCTTAATTACTTATATGCACGCCCGTTACCCTGGTATTCAGGGATTGGGTAGTAACATATTAAGTTTTAGGGCAATTGGCCAAAGGTCAAGGTCTGGAAAGACCAACTACCCCTCCGGACGAGCGAGCGAACCCGCTTTCACCTTTAGTTTACTTGCATGCGCGCCCGTTGCCCTGTTGTTTCAGGGATTGGGTAGCAACATACAAGTTTTTAGGGGTTATCAGCAAAAAGGCCTAGGTCCGGAAACCTGATAACCCTATACCCCAGGAGGTTCAACACCAAGCCACCAAGACAGGATGAATTGACCGCGCCCCCCGGGGGGGAATAAAGGGACAAGAGACCCTTCAAGGATGACAGCCAAGATGTAATGATAATGCAATGGCAAGATAGACGAAGATACTTCTTGTAAGAACAAAACAGCTGACTAGAATGGGGACTCGAAGGAGTAAAATACTATCTGACCCAAATGATGAGTGGCTGCGGGAAATATATTCACAACATCGGAGTGCAGCACACCATACTACCTATATGAAGAAGTAGACATAGTCGATGATGTTGAACATACCCTTTTTATATTACGTCAATGGACCGACGAACGGATTATTATTATTATTATTATTATTATTATTATTATTATTATTATTATTCCTTTATTTATCTCCTTTGAGGGTTTGTACAATAATATCAGTCGGTTACTACGTAACAAGACTTAACATTAGTCAACAATATATACATAATATATTCTCTAGTATACTTAGAACTAATATATGTAAGTATAAATTATATACTATATCGTATAATTTTCAGAATTCTAGCAAAATCGCAGCCTACAATATTCCCACTATATCGAGGCACCTATAAATGCGCGTACTATAGTTTTTGTCGCCAGGATTACTGCTTTCTGAATAGTTGCCACTTTATTTTCAATACCCAGAATTGCCAGGCTTTCGTGCAACGATTTCGGTATAGTTCCAATGGTCGAGACAATTATCGGGACTATATCCACTTTATCAAGGTGCCACATACGCTTCACTTCTTCAGCCAACTGCTGGTAATTTCTTTTCTTTTCTGCGTAATATTCCAGCATGTTGTGGTCATTAGGTACTCCTATGTCTACAAGAAATGCTTTAAAATTTCTCTTGTCTATATATATATGATGTCTAGTCTGTTGCATGTGACAGTTCTATCTGTAAAGATTGTTCGATCCCAGTACATCTTATAGGTACTATTTTCTAGAATCACCTCTGGAGTGTATCTACAGTATGGCTTTTCGTCATTTACGAGTTCACTTTTTAATCCTATGGCTTGGTGAATAATTTTTGCCACAAGATTGTGCCTATGTAAGTATTCAGTACCTGCTAAGCTTTGACAAGCGCCTGTTATGTGTTGTATTGTTTCAGGTTTCTGTCTGCATCTTCTGCAACTGTCTTCTTGGACTCCACTTTTGACAACGTTTTTCAGGTAATTCTTGGTTGCAATTACTTGGTCTTGAATCGCAACCATGAACCCTTCTGTGTCTGCAAAGATGTTGCCCCTAGTAAGCCACATATTTGATGTCCTCATGTCAATATGAGGCTGTTCAAGCATTTTCGGATGGCGTCCGTGAATTGTCTTGCTTTTCCATACCTCTCTTAATTGGTTCATGTTTATATCTTCACTACTTGTTTCAGCGATTTGCAGCCTTAAAGGTGTGTAGCTGTTGTCCGCGTTGCAGATTGTCTGATGGAGCTCAGAGTTCTGTTCTCTAAAATATTGTTTTAGACTCTTCACCTGATTCTGATGCAATTGTGATATATCTAAGATACCACGTCCTCCAACACTCCGTGGAAGGTAAATCCGTTCGGTCGCAGATCCTGGGTGATGAATTTGAAACTTGGTGAATTGCTTACGAGTTTCACGATTTATAATTTCTAGCTCCGTTTTTGACCACTTAATAATTCCAAATGTAAACGTGAGCACGGGCGTTGCAAATGCGTTTATGGCTTTCATCATGTTTCTTCCATTAAGGCACGATTTGAGGACATGTTTAACTCTCTTTAAGTCTCTGAGACTTTCTTTATTATATCTTTATGGTGCAATCTTCGTGCCTGTGATAGGCCTAGATACTTGTATCTGTCACGTTCATTTATGCTGTCTATTATCCGCTCATGCAGTTCGAAATCTCTATTAAGTATTTTTCCCGCCACTACGCTCAGCTTTTTGCATTTATCCAAGCCAAATGTCATCTTAATGTCTCTTGAAAATTGCTCTGTCAAGCTCAGAAGATAGTTCATCTGTTTTTCACTAGATGCATACAACTTAATGTCGTCCATATAAAGCAGATGACTAAGTTTGTGTTGCATGGATTCACATTTGATTAAAAATCCGTATTTTGTATCATTTAATATCGATGATAACGGGTTAATTGCCATGCAGAACCACAGCGGGCTCAAACTGTCACCCTGTAGTATTCCACTTCTAATAGGGATTTGATCGGACGTTATCATATTATCTCGTGTTTCATGTGTAGGGTGACCCTCCAAGATTGCATTAAGTTGCTGAGTACATTAACGATCTTCTCGGATACTTTGTAGATGCATAGTATCTCAAATAACCAAGTATGTGGTACACTATCAAAAGCTTTTTTATAGTCAATGTACGCCATAAAGATATTCCTCTTCTTCTGATAAGCCTGTTCCATTACAACTGAATCTATAATCAGTTGTTCTTTACATCCATGTGAGTTTTTAATGCATCCTTTTTGCTCAATTGATATTATTCTGTGTTCTTCAAGGTGTTCATATATCTTCTGTGAGATACAAGCAGTTAACAGTTTATACACGGTACATAAGCAGGTTATCGGGCGATACTTTGATGAGTCCGTTGTGTTTCCACTGCCCTTGGGGAGAAGAAATGTCCGGCCCTCTGTCATAAATCTTGGAATCGAGGATATGTTACTTAACATTTCTGTGAAAAATTTAGCTAAATAACTGTGTGTGCTGGTAAGTTTCTTCAACCAATAGTTGTGTATGTATATTGTCCGGGCCAGTAGCTTTCCAGTTATGTAGTCTTTTTGTAATTGTTCTTATATCATCCGTTGTAACTATTGGGTCCTCCATTAAAGCTATGCTATTCATTCTATTAATTTCTCTATTTATCCATACTGCATTCTTGTTATTATTATTATTATTATTATTATTATTATTATTATTATTATTATTATTATTAAATACTTAATATTGAAATTTATTATTTTGGATATTCTTTCCAACTAATCGTTGAAACAATTAGAGTTTTTGCAAAATGCATTATTTGTTGTGGCTTTAGCTCTTCATATAACGACATTTCATTGGTCGCTAAACTAAATCGTCCATGAAGTTTAAACAGTTTGAAAACATTCAACCCCAAATGTTTGCAAATTAAATACAATATGAGAATTCATTATTGTATATGAATCATAACAAAATAAATATTCATAGTAGGCTTATAATGTTTTTATACAAACAAAACAACAAACAATTATACTCAGAATAATGTTGAAGCCACCTTTCGTCCCGTTAAACCCTCGGCAAAGGCTGAAAGAACGGTCTATGCCACATAGCCATTCAGTTGGATGTACAGCTCTCAGTTATATCCTGGTTAATGCCTGACCTGGTTCTGTATGCATGAGGAATTCCGTTAATTCTTGCGAGGATGTCACTGCTTGTAAAGGCGGCCTCGGAGTCATTGAAAGGGAAACTGCACAGCGGGTCATAGACAACGGCTCCAAATTACAACACCAACACCAACAACTATGTCACGAAATATAGAGGGTAGATATGCGGGAAGTATTTGCAAGAGCAGCTCGAGAATAATTCGCTCCCTAGTCAACATCCTTCGACCACCCTATGATACCCGGCGAATCGAGAAAATTTCTGATACCCAGAGGGGTTATGTTAGGCAACATGACGGCTCTCATACTCATAACTCACCTCGGAAACAGTACATCCTCAAAATAAGATGCTCTGAGGAAGAGGCATTAGGGCCATACCAAAAGGTGCACTCTAAAATAAGACAGAGACAAACAGACCTGCAACGGAAAAAATCAGATCAACCCACAAGTCTAAGACTCTGGGAACACCGAAGAAGACGCGTAGTATGACCAGACCTGTGAAGACAAATCCCAAAAGGGAACAGAGGGAAATGGTTACTGAGGCCGATGTGAGGGAGAAAATCACGAAAAGTAAGAAGAGAAAGGAGGAACTGGGTGCAAGCAATCCCAAAAAGGAAAAAGATGTGAAAAAACAAGAAGAAGCCAAAGGTCGACCAGAAACAGTTATAATTAATCCGATTGAGGGTCACAGAAACGCCGATTTTTTCAAGGGTTTAAGGAACAACGTGAGACCAGAGGAAGCAAAAGTAGCAGTGTGGTCGATCCGTAAAACAAGGGCAGAGGCAATTCTGGTAGAGATAGGAAAATGGCGGAAATAAAAAGGAATTGTACGATGTAATTAAAGGCATCTTTTCCCTGCTCTCCCGTCCGTATTGTTATTATTATTATTATTATTATAGAGTTTCTGAATTTCTCAACCTCTATGAGGTTGGAAAATACCTATCCCGGGCTGTGCCAAGGGATTAGGCTCTGATGATTTTATTGTACGTGTTCTTGTTCGTTTTCATAAAGTTAATATTACAAATGTAAATACCTATTATTGCATAAACCGTCTCACAATGTTGCAAGTCGCAAGTATAACTGGTCTTTGCATAGGTTCTAAAATGTGCTCCATTTTCCACTTTTTCAGGCTTTCAACAAGTGTCTTTGGCACTAAACCTGTTGCCGAAATAACAGTTAGGTTGATCGTGAGGCTGTTAACCTTGTACATTTTTTGCAGTTCTTTTGCCAAATCCGTGTACTTATTAATTTTTGTACTTATTGTGGCTTGGAACCAGAACTCAGAGGGATCGCAATGTCATATATTTCTATTTTATTTTGTTCCTTACAAAACAACAATATCAGGCCTGTTTGCCAGTATAGTCCGGTCTGTAATTATTTCTATATCCCAGTAAATTACAGCGGATGAATTTTCCAGTACGGGTGGGGGCTCATATTTATAGTATGCCGCCTTCTTTGTAAGAAGCTTAAAACGCATCGCAAGCTCTTGATAAAAAATTTTTCCAACATTGTTGTGTCTGCTTGTATAATCATAGCTTGTCAGGGTGGTGCAGCCAGCTATGATATGCTCAGTAGTTTCTCTCGCGGAACCACATCGCCTACACTCATCACTAGGAATGCTTTCCCCTAGAATATGCCTTCTACAATTCCTTGTCGGAATTACCCTGTCCTGGATGGCAATAGCAAATCCCTCAGTTTCAGAGTATAGCAATCCTTTTTGTAACCACAAATTCGAGCTCTCCGCATCGATATGAGTCTGTTCCAGTTCCTTTGGGTGTATTCCATGTAAGGCTTTTGATCTCCAAGCATCTATATGTTGTGCTGCATTCTGGTACAGTGAGGTTATTTGCGCTGAAATGCAATGGTGTATATTTTTTATCTGCCTCTATAACAACTTTCATCAGTTCTTCGGGCGTCGATGTAAAATAGTTCCTGAGGCTTATCTTTTGCTGATGGTGTAATGCAATTATATCGACTAAACCTCGTCCGCCTTGTTTCCGTGGTAATATCATGCGCTCAACAGAGCTTTTTGGATGATGTGATTGGGCTCTGGAGAATTGTGTTCTGACTGACGTGGTTATATGATCCAGGTCAGTATCCGACCATGCTATCACCCCAAAAGAGTATGTCAGAACTGGAACTGCCCACGTGTTTATTGCCCTAATCTTGTTGCCAGCGTTGAGCTCAGTCTTCAGAATCCTTTTTAACCTGTTGTTGAACTCTTGTTTTAGGCTTTCTTTTATTCTTGTAGAGCATAGACCTTTCAACTGCAGCATCCCCAAGTACTTGTATCCTTCACCATCAGCTAGCTCTTCGATGACTTGGTTCTCATCTATAGGGTATCCATTAGACGATGTCATAATTTTTCCGCGACATAAGTGAACAAGTTTGCATTTTTCAATGCCAAATTCCATGCTGATATCATCGCTAAACGCTTTCACTATGTTGATAAGCCGATGTATTTTGTCCTTGTTTGGAGCGTACATTTTCAGATCATCAACGAACAACAAGTGACTAATGATCTTATTTTGGCTGGTTCCTTTCAGTTCGTATCCGATGTTCGTTCTGTTAATAAGCCTACTTAATGGATTCAGTACCAAGCAAAACCATAGAGAACTGAGAGTGCCTCCCTGAAGTATACCATTGCTTATGATGTTTTCTCTCACTCGATATGTCTGCAGTATTTTTATGAGATACTCATGAGGTAAAGAATCGAACGCTTTTTTATAATCTATGAAGCACATACTCAAGTTTCTTTTCCTTTTAAGTGCTTGTTGTACTATGACCGAATCAATAATTAATTGGTACTTGCAACCTTTCGTACTCCTGCTGCATCCCTTTTGCTCAGATGTTATAATGTTGTTTCTGCTACAATGTATATACACTCTATTAGCTATTATTTTCGTTAAAAGCTTGTATGTTGTATTCAAACATGTAATAGGGCGGTATCGAGACGGGTCATTTCCGTCTCCTCCTTTTGGTAATAGGAACGTATTTCCTATTGTAAGGAAGTTCGGTATAATTTCCGGTCGGAGCAATATATTTGAAAAACACCTCGCTATGTGGGCATGTACAACAGATATCTTTTTAATCCAAAAGTTGTGAAGTTTATCTGGCCCAGGAGATTTCCAATTTTGTGTTTTGCCTATTGCCTCACTTATTTCCTCCATACTAATTTCATTCTGACTCATTTGATCTATGTTACTGAATGTTGTTTGTTCTTCAGTAACCCAACTTGCATTATCATTGTAGGTTCTTGGCTCTGACCATATACTCGACCAATATCTTGCGGCTTGATCAATTGGAATAAATTCTTGTGGCATCTGGTTTCCATATTTAAGTTTACGGAAAAACTTTTTTTTCATCTTTTTTATAAGAAAGGTTTTCCTGTTTTCTACTACGGCATTTTCTGTATCTAGCTAATCTTTTCGAAAGAGCAGCTAGCTGCTGCCTTTTTTTCCTTCACTTCTAGAAGCACATTCGCAGTTAATTCTCGACAGGTGAGTGGATAGTAGTTGGCATACTTCTGTAGTATTTTAACTCTTGGCAGACTTGGTCTTCGTTGAGGGTCTACATTTTCGAATTCTTCCTGAGCTGATCGAAAATTATAAGTCAGGCTTTGAAGCATGATGCTTTCGCTTCTGATTTCTGTATTTGAATTATTATTATTATTATTATTATTATTATTATTATTATTATTATTATTATTATTATTATTATTATTATTATTATTATTATTATTATTATAGAATTTTACATTCTCAGCTTGAGCTGGAATTCACGTACCGGGTCTTAGACCAAAGGTTACGCTCTGTTGGGATATAGTCCACGTTCTATATCCGTTATTCTATTGTTTCCCTCATTATAGTTGTTGCGTTAATGAGGATTGCCTTTTGCATTTCCGTGAGTATCTTTAAATCCAGGTTCAACCTTTTTATTGCACTGGTTGTTTCCTCAGGAATTGTTCCAATTGAACTTATTATAATTGGAAGTATGTTTATTTGAACCAAATTTTGTGTGTTTTGGATATATTGAGCTAGTGGTATGTATTTATTTTTTTTGTGGCTATTGTTTCCCGTATGTTATTATCGTATGGTATTGCAAAATCTATTATTTGGGCTATTTTGTTTTGTTTGTCTATGATTATCATATCTGGTCTATTGGCAATAGTAGTTCCGGTTATTGACTAGGATTGATCTATCCCAATAGATGATATAGTGGCTATTTTCTATGATTGGTTTGGGGTTGTATTTATAGTAGAATGTTGTTATTTCGTTGATCTGGAGTTGTTTTATTACATTTATCTGTATTATTTTCAAAACATTATCGTGTCTCTGCTTATAGTGATTTTGGAGTAATGTTGGACAGCTGTTGAGCAGGTGTGGGATGGTCTCCGGACTGTTACCACATCTACGGCAATTGTCGTTTGTTATCGTGCGGTCTTGGATTATATATTTTCTGTAATTTCTTGTGGGTATTACTCCGTCCTGGATAGCTGTTATAAACCCTTCTGTTTCAGCAAAGATATTGCTGTATACGAGCCAATTGTTGGTTTTCGTCTTATCTACATATGGTTGGTTTATCATGTTTGGGTACTTTCCGTGTAGTGGTTTCGACTTCCAGTTCTGTATAAGGGTTTCTATTGTAGTTGGTTGGTTGTTAGTACTATTTTTTAGGTTGAGCGGTGTAAGATTGTCATCCGAATTTATTATGTCCCTATATAGTTGGGATATAGTTGCTTTGGTTATGAAGTATTTTTTGAGGTTATATAGTTGACGACTACTTAGTAATTTTATACTTATTACACCCCTGCCTCCTAATTTTCTGGGGATATTAATTCTTTCTAACGATGCTTTTGGATGGTGATATTTATTTCTGGTTAGGGTTGTTCTAATTTTCATATCCATATTATTTAAATCCGTATCCGACCATGATATAATACCGAATGTGTACGTGAGCAATGGAATAGCGTAGGTATTTATTGCTTTTACTAGATTTCGTCCATTTAACTTGCTTTTGCATATTTTATTGAGTCTATTTACGAACTCCTTGCTGATGTTTTCTTTGTGTTTTTTATGATCAATGGTGGTATTTTGTAATATACCAAGATACTTGTAGTGCTCGTCTGCTAAGAGTGGAGTTATTTGCTCATTCTCTGTAGTTGTGAAGTTCGCAGTTGATGTATATTTTCCTCTTGTAACATTTTGTGTTCTACACTTGTCTATTCCAAATTTCATTTTTATGTCAACTGAGAACATCTCAACTATTTTTAGGAGGCTGTCTCGGTTTGGTTTTGTGCTAGCGTAAATTTTTAGGTCATCCATATAGAAGCAATGTGAGATTTTGTTGGTATCTGGGCCGAGTTTGTATCCGTATTGGCTTTGTTGGAGTAATATGGATAGCGGATTTAGTGCTAAAGGGCTGAGGGAATCTCCCTGATATATACCACGCTGTATTTTGATTGGCTTGGATATGACGTTATTGCTTTTGTCTCGGATGTGTAGTGTGGTTTCCCAAAACTTCATTAGCCATTTAATACAGTTTATTAAGGTATCATCGATCTTATATATGAGGTGTAATTTGAGCTCTTCATTACAAAAAAGTTTTCACAGATTATGATACGATGAATAAAAAACAATTCTCGTATTACATTTACAGTGAAGATTTGTATGAATAGCTGAAATATACATCAACTGACACCACAGAAGTGGACCAAAACACAAGAACGCTGATGATGAAAGTGTAGCGGCTTTCGAAAACAGCATGTTGTTCCGTTCTGCTAGTGTTTGTCAGAATGATTTACACATTTGATCTTTGTTGTAATTTGTTCTTTAATAACTATCACATGTAATTTGCTTTACTTAAAATTCCTAAAGAAGAGAACCGATGGTGATCGAAATATGGAATAAAAAATAAAAATTTAAATAAAACAAAAAAAAAAAAAAAGAGTTTTATTTAATATATGACCTAGAGCCGGAATAAAAATAAAAAAAACAAAAATTACATATCATAAGGTCGGAAAAATTAACAAATATATACTTAACTAACGGAGGGCACACCGAAGAACATCAATATGAAATTAATAAAATATACATACTTATAGTAACAAACCAAACAAGTTTGTCATAAGTAAAAAATAAAATAAGCAAATTAAAAATAAGCATGTGTATGGTGGGTAAAGAATAGATAACAATGGTAAGACTGTTGTAAGTTAGTGAGGTGTAATTTGAGCTCTTCATTACAAAAAAGTTTTCACAGATTATGATACGATGAATAAAAAACAATTCTCGTATTACATTTACAGTGAAGATTTGTATGAATAGCTGAAATATACATCAACTGACACCACAGAAGTGGACCAAAACACAAGAACGCTGATGATGAAAGTGTAGCGGCTTTCGAAAACAGCATGTTGTTCCGTTCTGCTAGTGTTTGTCAGAATGATTTACACATTTGATCTTTGTTGTAATTTGTTCTTTAATAACTATCACATGTAATTTGCTTTACTTAAAATTCCTAAAGAAGAGAACCGATGGTGATCGAAATATGGAATAAAAAATAAAAATTTAAATAAAACAAAAAAAAAAAAAAAAAAGAGTTTTATTTAATATATGACCTAGAGCCGGAATAAAAATAAAAAAAACAAAAATCTTATATATTCTTAATATATCTAGGAGCCAGGAGTGCGGCACTGAATCGAATGCCTTTTGGTAATCGACAAATGCTGTGTAAAGGTTCTTTTTGTTTCGTATAGCTTGTTTGGTTGTTATGCTATCGATTACTAGTTGGTCCTTGCAGCCTTTTGTTCCTTGACGACATCCTTTCTGTTCTTCTGCGAGTATATTGTTACTTTCGCAGAAATTGCTGATTAATATGGCCATACAGGAGGTGAAAATTTTATATCCTGTGTTTAGACACGTTATTGGCCTATACTGGGAAGCTGATATTGGTTGGTCAACTTTGAGCTTCAGATAAGTCACTCCTACACACATGTCTGGTGATATATGATCTGGGTGAGCTATAAGATCATTAAATATTGTGATCATTTGGCTGTGAAGTGACGTTAGATACTTATAATAGTAATTATGTATTTTATCACATCCTGGTTGTTTCCAGTTATGGAGTTTTCTGATCGCATTTTTGAAGATATCGTTAGTAATTCCACTAGAAATCATTGGTGTGTTAGTGGCTATATTTTCACGGATAGTGTCGATCCATATTGGTGATAGGTTGTGTGTCTCTTCTTTATTCCAGATTTCTTTCCAAAAATTTTCGATATCGTTTATATCAACATTATTAACCTGGGTTGTTTGACTTTCGGGCGGTTTTGCGATCAAGTTGTAGAAACGTTTTTCTTCCGTTTGAAAGAGTCTGTTGTGTTTTGCTCTGTTATAACTTTTTGTGTAATTACGCATTCTTTCCGTGTATTTTGCGAGTTTTTGCCTGACGGTATCACGTATTTGTTCCATAGTGTAGTTAGGTGGATCATACTGCGTGTGCACTAGATGTCTTCGTTTAATTTTTAGAAGTTTTGTTTTGGTTTTTCTGCCAGTTTTGTTGGTTATGTAGCCGGTGAGGAAGCCTAAGTCTTTTCTTAGGTCCTCTATTTTTCCTTGTAGTCGTCTTTGCCATCGTGGCCGTATATCCTGTTGTTTTCCCTTGGATTTACTTTTTAAGTTTCGTTCTCGTGTGCTTTGATTGTTGTCCCTTTCTCCTGGACCATGTTTTGGTGGTTTTATTAACTGTGTTACTGTATATGCACTGCAGTAGGCTAGTCCCACTATATGGCTGTAGTTGCTTTCTGTTGGTATTTCTGCAGGTAATATTTCTTTATTAATCATTTCTGTTATTTGGATCATTTTCCTGCTGGGTTTGTGTTTTGGAAGGTAGGGCCTATATTTTACTTCCATTTCAAGAAATTTAATTTTTGCTTCATTGAAGATTGTCCTGATTGTTGTTAGCGTACTTTCATCTTCTTGTGTTGGGGTGTTTATGGAAGGGATGGTTGCGTCGCTCTGTACATATATTCCGTCCTGGCTGGGTATTGTTTGATTTGATATTGGTGGTGTTGTCGGTATATGTTCTTGATCTGTTGCTATTTGTGTGTGTTGTGGTGATTGCTGATTAATTACGCTCAATCGTATTTCTTCCCGTAGTGTTGGGGGAATCAAATTGGTTCTAATTATTGTAGCTCTTCTATCCGCTAGATTTTGTTGCGTTAGTTGATTCAGGTGAGGGTTTTGTTGGATAAAAATTTCATACATTTGCTGCCTGTAGTTTATTAAACTATCGTCGCGTGTTGCCATATAGTAGGCTCTTAGGACGGACACGTTCATTTCTTGGGTCCACTTAATTCTACGCCTTGGCAGCCCTACTTGGGTGAGCTCAGTAAGATTCTGAGTAGCACTTTCAGTAGGTAGAGTTCCAGTTGTATTTTGACTCCTTTGTGTCATCGACTGTAATTCGGGGTTTCCCCGACCGGGTCGTCGACCGCTCCCCGGCCGCTGACCGCTCGCATTGTCCTCCATTCCAGGACCAGCTCCAGTAGGGGCGCCCTCCTCGGGCAATCGCATTTCACTATTATTTATGTTCATTTTCGTTTGTTTTCACAATGAGAGATGGGTTCCATTTATCCCCTGGGAGGGCCCACGATCCCGCGGGGCACGTGGAAGATAACAGCTGCCCACTATGGGTCATCACTGACCAGGAAGCCGCGCGTTATGGGTACCGTCGCGCCTGGATTTATTAACTAGGGTCCGCGAGGTCGTCACTCTCGTCATACCTTTCATTTGGTATGCCCTTGCGGGCTTATTATTATTATTATTATTATTATTATTATTATTATTATTATATACATTTTGAATTTCTCCTTAATGGGTATAAAAATACATTTTGGAAGCCTTAGCCTAAAACAAAATATATTGTATTAATTTCTCTATATACATATGAACATTTAGTTCATGAAATTCCTGGTAATATGACAGGTATCGATGATGACTGACTTCTGCATGGTATCGATGAGGTTTCGTCGGAGTCCAAGGGTGTTCATGTTTGTACAGAGCAATTTGTCAATTACACCTTCAGCGCTTATTATTATTGGAAGGATCTTGATTTCCGATAGGTTCCAGTTTCGCTTGGTTTCAACTGCTAGCTCAGCATATCTGTTGATTTTTTAGGTGTATGTACGGCTCATGTTTCTGGTAGCTGGGATTGCAATGTCAACGAAGAAGCATTTGCGTTCGTTCTTATCAAGGATCGTGATATCAGGGCGGTTATGGAGTCTCGTGTGGTCTGAGTAGATTGTACGGTCGTAGTATATCTTGACGTTTTCATTTTCAATAACTGTTTGTGGATTATATCTGTAGTAGGGTAGTTCATATTCTTGAAGTTTATATTTGCTGAGTAGGTTTTTGTGGAGGATCTTCGCGACGTTGTTGTGTCTTCTTGTGTACTCTGTTTGGGCTAGATTCGTGCATCCTGATATTATATGATCAATGGTTTCAGTTTGACTCACACATCTTCTGCAGGCGTCATTAGTGACACTTGGATCTTTTATGACATTCTTCCTGTAGTTTTTTGTTGGGATTACTTGGTCTTGTATAGCGATCATAAAAGCTTCGGTCTCAGCATACAAGTTTCCATTCAATAGCCATTTGTTTGACATGAGTTTATCAACATTATCGGCGTTAATGGACCTGTAGAATCGGCCGTGTATAGCTTTTATTGACCAATTTCGTTCCCTTTATTATTATTATTATTATTATTATTATTATTATTATTATTATTATTATTCGAGTTCTGCATAAAGAACATGATAATTGTTTGATTAAGCCCATTAAATATTATGATTAAATGGTGGTTTTTTATTTGTTTAAGTTTTAACCAATAGCTTGATAACCACTGATGAAGATTTTTTTTGCTCCCGTGCATACACCAATGAGTCCCCATTATGGATGCTATGAACTCCCCTCTTCAAAAATTATATCCTTAAAAACTAAAAACACGTGTCAATGAATATTCCTCGAAAGATATAACTCGGTACAGTTAGTCGTGAGAGAGTAAGTTGCAAAACTCTCAAGGGAACAACAATAAAATACAAGCCTTACCGCACTCAAAAAATAATTACGATGACGCGAGAGGCATTCCTCAGCTCAATTTGCTTTGTGACTGAAAACTATATCTTGATATACAGTTTGCATATAAAAAATGCTTTATTGAAGCCAAAAAGAGTAACTTTAATTGCTGAACATACCTCAAACTTTTTGTGGACATCGGACATATCGATATGTCGCCCAATGTGGTCAATAAATGTGAATACTGGGTTCCAAACAATATGATTACGTTCAAACTTCATGAACAGCGTCATGTTCAATGCAGTTGCGAAACTCAAATCACCAGCGTACGCCAAGTTCCAGGCATCATGTAATAATTTTGCTCTGAAAAAAATTATGTATATAAATTTTGCACATATCTGTATGTATGTTTTGAAATGAATCTTATGAACCTTGTATAAGTAGGAATATATTTTAGACCTTCGACAGTCTGCAGAAATGTCGACAATAAATTCCAGTTCAAGTTATCATAGTTTACAGGAAATGGACCGATTTCTTCCGGATTTATTATAATAAATTTATCAGCTTCTGGTAAATCATTGATAATTTGACTTTTCTTTTCGATCCATACTTGCGGTCTTGTGTCAGAGAAATTCAAATTATCTTGCCGTATGGTTACTAAAGGAATCCACCATAACATTTTATCGCGTTCAGGCACATCGTGTGGCCTCTCTCGGAGATAAACTTTTTGACTTACTACAGCCGATTTTTTCGCATAATCGCGTTCAACATTTACAACAGGCAGACGATCTTTCGTGATCCAAGAACCAGCTATTTCTGCAATGCTATAAGCGGCTGGTAAAGCTTGATCCTGAATAGATTGTTTCGTTAAGGCATCCCATAAGTCATCACCAAAGAAAGTTCCATCATGACGATCAGCAATGAACTTTCTTATGCCGGCCTTAAATGTTGACCCACCAAGGGTGTAATTAAGCATTCGTATTACAAGTTCCGTTTTATAAGATGTAGTTTCTTGTTTCATGCCAGTTATTCGGGAGTGAGGGTATCGCTTGCTAAACTCATAATAAAGCGAATACAGTACAGTCATGGGATATTTGCCGTTAAACTCAACGCCATTATCAATCTAGGAAATATAAGGAGAAACGAGAGGTTAGGAATAAGTTAATTAACTTAATATATATTTACCTCTAAAACTATATTGGCCGCCAGAAAGCTTGCTAAAGCCTTATTTACATGAGCATCACTCCACCAGTAAGGGGTCACCCACGAACCCAGCCATTGGTAGATCATTTCCTGAGTCAGAACATAATATCCACGATCAAGTAGTTCTCGATCTCTTGAAACATAAAAGAGCAAAGTTGCTGCCAGTTACGTTTATAATTCAAAAAAATAAATAATTAATTCTATGAACTATTCGCACTTGAAACTTTAGTGCAAGAGCTATGAACTAAAAACATACAAGTATTTTTTAAGAAAATCAACTATTAACAGAATATTGTACCTCGGAGACAGTGGACGCTCCATTGAACGATGTAATCATAAATGGTACATATTTTTTTCTGAATTTTTAAGAATAAGAGGAGTGTGTGCCATGAAATGAAATTTACATGCAGTGAAATTGGAATGATTTTCGCTCATCCCACGTCAAATTTTGTTTGTAAGCAGATCGACGTAGGCTATGTGCCATCTTCAGTATTCCTTTTCCTACTAAATCGTTTAATTGTTGTTCGTTGTTCTTATATAGTTCCTTCGGTTGTGTGTCTACGCTGGTGTATCTGCATAACCCAGATATACTTCGGGGTTTTGTTTTATGCATAAGTTTTCCAAAGCTTCGAGCGATATGTGTCATGCTATGTTTACCTTTTCGTTCCCCACTCCTCCGACTTCTAAAGAAAATCGTAGTAAGAATATACTTCTATATTTTAAAATAAAAACAGATATTTTTTGAGATAGTTATGATTTTTTATTGGATTGTAAAGAAGACACGATCCAATTAAGTATGGAATAAAATATCCGTCAAATGGTCCTTGGCCCTGATGACAGACCATTACTTATTGCTGTAACAAACCGATTGTTTAAAGTCCAGATCCACGGTATTCAGTTGAGGTCACAAGAACTATGGTTTCTTGTTCATGTAACAGTCACTGGAATTTCGGCCTCACCTTCAAACAGGCCCAATCACGCCACCTGACTAAAATTCTCACCAGACAGTTGCTCGTTGTGGGTGCATTTGTTGAGGATTTCTGAACCCCAAATTCAACAATTTCGTGTATTCACGAAGCCATTCAGAAGGAAATGATCTTCATCGGAGAAGATGACTTTTTTCAAAAAACTGGCATTGACTTGACTCCATTACACATTGAACGAATTGCCAGTGCTTTCCATGGTCTGCTGCTTTGAGATCCTAAATAAATTGAGTTTTGTAAGAGTGAAGGTGGAGGATTTTTCAGTGCTTCGTGAGATTTAAAGTTGTTAAGAACGATGCCGAATTGATGTTTTCGGGTTTTTGACGTCACTCTTGTTTATTGCAGCACTGTTTTCTAGAGACCGACGGAATGGTTAACACATTTGGTGCATTTTTCAAATGAAAATTCTTCTCAGTTTCCTCTTGTAGCCTCTTATGTGTTTTCGAAATTTTGTTTTGATCTTCCGTCACATTTGTCCGATGTAATAATATTGACACTTACATATGTATATTTTATGAAAAAATAATTATAAAAAACAAAATTGATATTTTTATGTATAATCAGTGGTAATGTAAGAATTTGTCGATAAAAGGTCATTTATAAACCATTTTTAAATATGTTATGAATCTGATTTCGTGTGCATTATCTATATCAAAGTTACAATTTTGAAAACATTGAATTATTAGAAAAGATTTAATTGTAGTAAAAAGACTGCCCTTAGTACATTTTACAATTTCATATTTCCTATTGTAGAAATGTAACTTCTATAATTATCTCATACTATATAATAAAATATATAGTTTAATCTTATACATGTTTACTTCTTAGAGTCTAAGGGTTTGTTATCAGGAACTTTATACACTTTTATAAGTAGTCTATGAATTGTAATTATACTCATATTCTAATTAATGATAAATAAATAAGACGTTGAATTATTCCTGCTGCACTAAAACTTAAACAATCTTCTACCATCGAGAAAAAAAGCTATTGCTATGATTTTCTTACATATTTGGTCCTTGTTTTTCTACGTAATATGTTTGTATTGGGAGGCCCTATGATCCTGAAAGGAACGACGCACAGTGGCTGAAAAACGTTTTTCATTGGCCAAAATTCTGTAACTTTTGAACCGATCAAAATATTGAAGTAATTCTTTTTTTAATGGATAGATATTTAATTCAGCTTGACTCAGTTTTAATTACATTGAAATTGATTGAGTACTTCTTAAGGACTTCTAGGTCAAAGTTGAACTTTTGATTTTTTTTTAACTTTTGGAGTGAAATATGGGTTTATTTTTTTTATTTGCATATTAAAAAATTTTATATTTTGATCTTAATAATAATTATAATTATTTTTTGTGATAATGGAATTTTTTTAATGTTACACTCAAAAAAATTTTTTACACTGAAAAAAATTTTTTACACTCAAAAAATTTTTTACACTCAAAAAAAATTTTAAAATTAACTGGAAACAAGGTTTAAATCCACTCCTGTTCTTTCAGATGCTGTTTCTGGATCTGAAAAGAATCTTCGTGCGGTATTGCCATCATTTGTATTGCCTGACCCTTGTTTTGGCTGATCTATAATCAATCCAATTTTGCGATATTCATCTTGAACATGTTTCTTTTTTGAACTTCTTAACTCTTTGTTGGTTTTATTGTTTCTTATGGATCCTGAAGACCCGAAATATAAATCATAATTGATTTTTAGTATATGTTCCATAAGTCGTATTCTTGCATGTAGTGGTGATAATCTAAATTCATATGCATCGGTATTATCTAATGATTTTGTCGGAACTTGGTTTAATTGGGTTTATGCTGCTTGGCATATAATGCAGCTGGATGCAGCCTTCGTGTTAGTCAAAGCCTGACCTACATTTCCATTTATCATTGTAAGGACTAATTGGTAGCTTACTTCAATTTGCTGCCCATCTAACTGTAATTGTAATGGCTGTAGTGTTGCAATTTGGGCCTTGATATCACTAATTTCTTTGTTAATGGCATCACGAGTTTCTTTTCTGAATTCAAATTTGATTGGCCTGCAGTATTTCGTAGAAGATGGTGTCTCATTTTTCCAAATATCCATTGTTTGCATTGTACTAGTCGAAGGCTCTGAATCTTCCAAAATTTTTTTAATTGCAATGGTACAATTGATACCATGAACATATCCGAGTCCGAAATATTTTCACATACAACTTGTTTGTATTGGTTTTGTCCCAAAGAACCATCACATCCCCATTTGCAAAAAAGAATTAGCTTTGTGTTTCCATATTTCTTTAACGCATTTCGTGGTATTGATTGTAGCAAGCGTTCGGCTGTGTGATCAAGTAGAGATTGTAATTGTACCTCTGCCGAAATTGGTGTGATTGTAATAGTATCCTTTGATGGCAAACAGTCCATTTTAGCAGCAGTTATGTGATGATATGCTGGATAGATATTTGAGCCATTTCAATCGCACGCAATCTGAGCTTAATATATTGCTGTTTTGTTAATTTCAAATCCAGAAATAAGGCTAATGCCTCCTCATTTGTGCACTGTTTTGCATCGCTCGGAGTTGGTATACTTTTAAGAATTCGTTTTGTTCTCACTGGACTAGCTTTAATAACTTTTTCAATGATATCCACTTTTGTTAATTGGTTCTGTGATCGTAATTGATGTAGGAAAGATTCTTTTATATTTGTACAACCAATTGCATCGTTAACATCTTTAAGTTTCCGCCTCTTAGATCTATCGCTGCAGTTGTCCAATGATTTGCGTGGTCTTCCAACCTTATCTTGCTTTGCTGTTTCTGCAGCGACAGTAAGTTGCCCTTCTAACCACTTTTCACTTTTTATATAAAACTTTTGTTTACTGTAGCTAACTTCTTTGTAGCGTCTTTTTTAGTACTTTCACAAAATTAGATAATTGCTCTTGTATTTCGGTGCTACACGAATTTAAGTTTAATTTTATTTTAACGTAAGTAAGAACATCTTCCTGTTTTTTATTTCTAAAATACTCTTCGGCCAGTTCTTTATAACCGAAGATCTCCATATTTTTCTGTTATGATTTATCACTTGCAAATATATGTACGTACACGTAAAGGATTAACTTATTATTGAGTAATCCCTTATTGAATCCGTAGTTTTATATATTTTTAGATACATGTTATTCACACATTGATCTTCAATTTCATAGCAGGTAGTACTTAAATTGAACAAAACTGCACGTGTTATCCAGACCTTAATATCAGGTAAAACTAATTAGTATCTCGCCAATATGGGGTTCTTTTTATCTTTAGTGGTTTAATGTCGCGATTATTATTATAAAATTGTTTCTGACTTTGGCTGACCCTAATAGTTATATTAGAAAGAGATCATATGTTTACTGTAGAACCTATTGTGATATTTTTATTACTGATTTTTTGCTGATCAAAACAAAGCCATAAAACCCTTTCGCAGGTATTATATTTAATTATTTTAGTTTTAGGTAGTCTAAAGTAAAAAACATAAACCTTCAGGCAAAAAAGTGAAAATTTAATACACCATTGTATACGAGTAATTATAGGGCTGTTTATATTAGAGTAATTTGTTTTTTTTTTTGGAGTAATTTCATTAAAATTAAAAAAGTGTTCTACCGGCGGGTCGTGGCGGGTGCAAAAGTATATATGGGGTGAAAGAAGACACCTTCGCCTTTCTTCGGGTGGTATACGTTTCTTGTTCCCTTTTGTTCCCTAGAAGTTCTATTCCACTAAAGTGTAAATTTTAGAAAAATATAGTAGTTTCATAAATATTTCATAACACCTCTAATATTAAACGCTAGAGCGGTAACCACTTACAACAACTAAAGACTATAATCCTACCAACATTATAAAAAAGACCGCAGGCCATTATCGATGATAGCTTGCGAGTAGTGACCATTTATTTTTGACAAAAAACTGATAAAAAACACCTTTTTCTGAAATAACAAAAAACAGTTGAGTTTGACAGCATGCCACGCCCACAATTATCAATAGTTTAACCCAATTTTTTGGCTACCTTAATATGGATATATTAGCTCCAAAATGGCATAAAAATTTTAAAAATCGGTGACAAAAAAAATTTGACTTTTGGCCAATGAAAATCGATTTTCAGCCACTGTGCGACGGGCTCAACAAATAAATGAAAAGGATCCATTAAGGCAACAACAGATATTTTTTGGAGGCAACTTCAGCCTCTTAACGAATAAAAAAATTGTGTTACGTATCATGTATTAGAAGTTCCATAAGAAGGAGTGGGCTCTGGACAGCGGTGGCATTTTTTCTCAGGGTGATTTATTCCCGCAAGAAACGATTTTATACTTTTATGCAAAGATCCGGTTACTATATAAGTTTTCGGATGCAATTCTTATGAATCAATAAATTACTACTTTTTTCCTTGTCTCTTCCAAAACTTAATTGATTATTCGACTTTGAGACAATAAAATCGGCCTTGTTCCCGAAGGCGCAAAAAATATATGTAAATGACAAAATGAAAGTGGAACCAAATGCTATTATATAAGATAATAGTAATTATGGGAGGTTAAGCGAAGGAAAAAGTTGTATTCTGTTTAATACTAGATGTTGGGTATAGTTTTAAGTTTTTTTGAAGTCTCAGCATCTGAAATTTTAGACGATGCAATAATCAAGTTTTCCTTAAGTTAAAAGGTTAATGAAAAAGCGAAGATTGAAATAAAATTTCCAGCTTTGGAAGCATCCAAGTTTTTTATTTTTATAATAAATATGAAAGAATACTTTCAAAAGCTTAAATGTAAGTATATATTTCAAGACTTTCGAAGCATTTTCGCGAAGTGTCGAGGTCATATAAAATTAATCATTCTTCGTCCTTCATATACATATTTACAGCAGCCCAGTGGCTTAAGAATATTGCCTGCCCTTAACTGCTCACCGACGTCCGGTGAGACATTTCACGAAATGGCGACTAAAATCCTTAAACTTCTGATAGAGAGATAGTTAAGGCTTCATTTTTTTTTTGTTGCAATTGGACCAGTACTCAGCGGATGACCCCTATTTATGCAGTGCATTGTGCTGGAACTAGGAAAATGGGATAAGGTGACGAGGATAGCGGGATTAGTGCTTGCTGACATTCGATTTGAGTCTCTCAATGCTGGGTACGGCAGGAAAGATATCTGCGGGGAGCTCGTTCCACATACGAGCCGTTTGATCAAAGAACGAAATTTCTGTAATGCGTAATGCGATTCGCTGTTATATCGACCAGAAATGGATGTACTTTTAATGAAGGACGTGTTGCTCGTAAGTAAGAGCGGATCTCGGGAATATGTTCCCTTGCTTCATTAGAGCACATTCCATTGAAGTAACGATAAAACAGTGTAACACATCCCACGTTGCGACGATGCTCCAGTGAGTCAATAGAGTTAACTACACTATTGTCACCAATGAGTCTTTTCGCCCTCTCCTGTACTCGGTCTAGTAGCTTCAAAATAGACTTTGAAGCAGCGGCCCATACATGAGAGTTGTATTCCATTTTCGGCAGGATGTAGGTGGTATAAATAGTGGGGATATCAGAAGGGGTGAAATATCTCTTACACCGTCTTAAAAAACCGAGGCACTGGAATGCTTCTTTAGAGATATGAAAAATGTGCTCATTCCATCGAACATCACACTGAATTTTCATGCACAGAACATCAAGAGCTTTTGATACCTCGATTCGAATGACCCCATTCGGAGATTGTTGCAAGATCCTGATTTATTGAGTCAACCATAGTTTGCCTCATAGCCCTAATCTCCAACGGACTTGGCCTATGGTCAAATGAGTAAGAATGGCTTATGCTGCTGTCATCTACAAATGAGTAGATAGGGTAGAAGTTTTACATAAAAGGTCATTAAGAAACAGGGTAGGAGAGAGAACGGAGTCTGGTGGTACCCCTGAATTTATCTTGAACTCGTCAGATGAGATCCCATCTATAACAACTCGTATAGTGCGATGACTGAGTAAGCTCTATATAAACCGAGTAAGGATGTTACCAACACCAAAAGCAACTAGTTTTGCCAGAAGTTTCCCATGACAGACTCTGTCAAACGCCTTGGAGATATCTAGAGCCACCACTTTTCTTTCGCCAAAATGGTGAATGGGATGATACCATTTCTCTGAGAGCAGTGCCAGTAGGTCACCAGTAGAGCGGCCCCTACGAAAACCATACTGGCGGTCATTTAGTAAATTGTTGGACTCTAAATACTTCACAAGATGCAATTTAATCATACTTTCCATCACTTTGGAAAGTGTAGAACATATCGCTATTGGGCGGTAGTTTTCAGGGTTATTAGCTTCTCCTTTTTTGGGGATTAGCGTTACATTAGCAACCTTCCAAAACAATGGAAATTCTCCAGCATGGTAAAACTTACTGAAAAGGTTTGCTAATGGACGAGCTAGTGTCCAACAGCACTGCTTCAAAGCCAGTGGTGGGAATCCATCCGGTCCAGGAGATTTATTTGCATTGAGATCAATTTAGGTACGAAGTGTTCAAATCGGAATGGTTATAAGGGCATGGTCATAAGTAACAGTAACTTGTAAATATGATAAAAAATTTCATAAGTAACTAAATGAATTTTACTAGTCTCGATACTAAGAGCCTGCAAAATTAAGGATTTAGAGCTAAAAAATGCTCTAAATATACATATTTATAATAATATCTGATCTGGCAAAAAGGTGCATAATTTAAACTCAAGGAGGCACTCTACATAACATACATACATACGTATATATATATATATATGAGTAGGTGAGATGCAAAACTCGCTCGTTACACGTTAACAAAATTTTGGAAAAAAGCAAAAAACATGTAGCGGCTGATTAAATGGACCAAATTAGTGGAATACTTTTAATTCTTAGATGTTACCGCATTCTTGATTAAAACTCAAGGGTTGAAAAATTAAAACGTACTGAAGCATAGAAAAATAATAGATTAAAATTTTGAACGAACGAGTTTTGCTACGAACTTTCGACACAAACGAGTTTTGCTACAAACCATATGACATCGCACTATAGCTGCCACTATACCCCACCAGAAAATTTTTTAATTATAATTGATTATATTTTGAAAATTATTTTACTTTATAAAATTTCAGTACTAAATTGGTAATTTAAGTTAATTTATAAAAGTTTTATAAAAAAATATGAATTTTTAAATTGAAGAGTTGAAAACTTCATCTTCACAATATTCTTCATTATTTTCAGGATCTGTATTATTACTATTATTGTCCACGACCATAGCATAAAATCGCAGTTCCTCATTGGTTCTCCAATTTTCTCCAAAATGTTTTGATAAAAGGATTGCAACATCTTTTTTCTTTTCAGTTTTAATCTTCACATTGATGGGAAGCAGATCTGGAATAATTCTATTAATTGTCTTTCCTCGTTTCAAAAAAGGTTTTGGGGTGCAAAAGTTGGTTTTATAATTAATCTCCCCCTGTAGAGTAAACATTCCTTTCCACTTTTTTCTATTATCATTCGCTTTGCACTTTTAAATTTAAAATGAAGTTGACCTGGTGCTTTCACCACAGAAGATACAGCAGTTTTCCAATCATATATAGGAACATCGCTTCCTACTGTACATAATTTAGCAAAAATATCCCAATATTCACTTGGCGTTATTATTGTATCTCTTTTTTAATTTTTTTTTCAATCCTTTCGAACACCCTATTCGGAGGAATGAATGAGTGTCCAACTACAGGATAAGTTATAGTAATTTTTTTTTCAAATTTGTGATTCTGACAAAAACTTGGCCAGGATTCCTGATCATAAAGATAAATTTTGCCAACGTTTTGAACACGAAATTTTGATATACTTAGTATATTAAGAAATGCCATTGAACACACCTGTACCATACCCATTTTAGAAATTCTTCACCATAACTATAAAGAGTGCTTAGAATAGAAATATGGAACCAGCGAGTTTTGCTACGAAACATGAAATGAGAGAGTTCTGCAAACGTCTGATATATGGAACCAACCACTTTTGCTGCTAACTGCTATCTTAACAGATGTCAAAATATAAGAAAGAGCCTACATTGATACAATCTCTATATTGCTTGTCATAAAACTCCAGAAGAACTACTATAATCAATGGTTATCTCGATTTTTTTAATTTTTGTAACGAACGAGTTTTGCATCTCACCTACTCATATATATATATATATATATATATATATATATATATATATATATATATATATATATATATTAGTACAAGTGTTTTCATTAGTTTCACTTAATTTCAATAATAATAATGAAATAAATACAGGTAATTAAAAATATACACGTAGGTTAAAAAAATCTTAATTCATCATAGATAAAACACTTAATAAATTTTCAACTTTAACTGATGCTGGATAATTGAATTAAAACTAACAATTCAACAAGCATAATAACAAAAATTGGAATATTTCAAATTCTAGAAAATTCTACATAAAGGAAAATTCTATTCAAAATATATAAAGAATGGTGCTTAAACCTAAAACTGTCTATCCGATCTGGTGGCACGATCGTGGCCCAATAATAAATAAATATAAACATAAAAAATTAATAAATAACTTTTAGAACATGGGCCCAAAATAGGATCTATGTCTGACAATATACGACAGTATAAGTAAACAATAAAATAAGCAAATTAAAAAAAAATAAGCATGTGTATGGTTGGTAAAGAATAAATAACAATGGTAAGACTGTTGTAAGTTAGTGAGGTGTAATTTGAGCTCTTCATTACAAAAAAAAGTTTTCACAAATTGTGATACGATGAATCAAGAACAATTCTCGTATTACATTTACAGTGAAGGTTTGTATGAATAGCTAAAATATACATCAACTGACACCACAGAAGTGGACCAAACACAAGAACGCTGATGATGAAAGTGTAGCGGCTTTCGAAAACAGCATGTTGTTCCGTTCTGCTAGTGTTTGTCAGAATGATTTACACATTTGTCTTTGTTGTAATTTGTTCTTTGATAACTATCACATGTAATTTAGCTTATAAAATACGATAAGGTTGCTTTACTTAAATTCCTGAAGAAGAGAACCGATGGTGATCGACTTAACTTTCACCGGGTCACTTTTTTCATTTTTGCGGCTACCTAAGCGCTACCTAAACGGTGTTCAGAATTACTCCCAGGAAATTTTTGTAGTTGATTGTTTCCTTGAATTTTGAACGGTTTGCTACCTATGGACCTGAACAAGAGAAAAAGGTAAAAAAATCGAATTTTTTTAAGTTTTTTGCGATTTTTGTCTGGAAGGTGAAGTTTTTTTGATTTTATATGTTCGCAATTTTTGTTCTTTATGACAAGAGCTACAAGTTTGCCTCAGAGAGTAAATCGAAATTCGGAACGGTTTGCAAGATATGAGCCCGAGAAAATGATCACTTTTTTGCGAAAATGATACCGAGGCCCCAAATCTTTGGCGGCCCATAAAAAAAAGTGCATGACTTTGGGGAAAATTGGGAGACACGGGTCTTTTTTTTAGTCTTTTATCACGTATTGGTGTCCGTATATGGTTATTTTGCCACGACTTAAAAAATTACACACAGTGTTATAAACCAAATTTGACGTGGTATTACGGAAAATCATTCCGAATTCAAACAAATCCTATCGTTAGAAAAATACTCGTATAATATGCATTATGTGGGTGTGACTTTTGTTGCACAGTTCTTTGTTATTTTTTAACACCTCAACAAAAATTCCTGTTTTTGTTGTACTTGCACTAGTGCTACCACTTGTAAAATTATTTTACCATGATCATTATGTTTATTTACGGGTATACCCATATTCATTACACCCTCTTATTAAATTGTTTCATTTAAAATTTCATAAATTTAATCAAGGTCTATTTATACAAGGTAATCGCAGCTCTAGAACCAACACAATAATACAAAATTAACAGTCATATAATTTGTGTGAAATCTCAGCCGACTTCCAAAACCAGCCAACTGCAAAATAGTATATCAGGGATGGAGATATTGATACTTTTTTTGTACTCTTCGAAGTACGATACAACTGAACTACATCTAATATTAAGCAATTTATTTTCCAATCACTAAAGGTGAATTCACCCGTTCGTTCTGAACGTTCCGAACGATTTTTTTTATATGTAGTTTGACGTCTCTATTTTTGAGAGAGTGAGAGAAAGAGAGTAAATTTAATGCGGAACAATTTTTGCTTGAATTGGTTTAATTTTAATTATCGTCCCGAACGAATTGAACTGTGCTGCCAGATACATACATTTTTTATGCACAATTGAAATGAGCTGCCACATCATATTATATGTACATATGTATGTACAATAATATACAGAGTATATTTGTAAATTTTTTATATTTATTTAACAAAATAGCTATTAGAACATGCACTCAACTTTTATTCATTTGTATATTTTTTATTTTATAAAAATTTGTTAAATTTAAAACAATGCAAATTGCAATCAACTGCCACTGTGCTGCCGGCTTGTAAAAGTAACACACAACATTTACAGAGTTGTTGCATATGGTAGCTTTGTTTCTACAGAATATTTGTTCGACGCGGGTGAATCTTCTATGAGCAAACTCTCAGTAAACTAAAATTGTCTCTCAACGAAAATTTCCTGCAGAACGAACGGGTGAATTCACCTTAATGCTTACTTTGTAACTGATGTAATTCTATATATGGCAACTAGTTAAATTGAAAATAATATAGTATTTATTTTCAAAATGATTGCAGGAAAAAATAATTTGAAAGCAATTTTCGATTTTAATATTTTAACTCTAAGATGACCGAGTTAATTTAGATGTAAAAACGTAATCCACCAATAGTGCTGCACTATTATTAGTGAAACGGTGTCTCTGCAAGGATTTGGTCACCTCTCAGATCATATTTTGAAAAATTGGGATTTAAGCTATGATAAACAAAAGTCGTAATAGGTATATAGCTAATCTAAGCAAGACACTTTGTTGCTATTACTTTAAGGTCATAAGCACCCCAATGTATTCTTTTTAGCCTACTTCAAAAAAGGAGGGGGTTATAAATGTACTCGTGAATATGTTTTTCAGCGATTTTTTCGTTATGTGTTCACTAATGTGTGATAGGAAAGGCAGCCTTTTAAAATCACAGCAAAAAAATATAATTTACAACAATTAATTGATTTTAGAAACAAAATCACATATATTCCATATAGAAACTATAAAGATAAAAATTTAAATTTTAGCGACCTCTTGTGACGGTAAAAAAAAATATTACTCCTATAAAAACGATTTGCGCTTTTATGTTAGATATTTAGGTACAAATCGAGTGCAATTATTTTTAGAACATGTGCTGAAATATTTTTGTTAAGTTTTGTCTATGAAACAAAGCAAAAAAATTGGACATTCGAGTAACTAAAATATAAACTAAAATTATGACTTGAGCTCTTGTGATGAGCTTGTATAAACAGAGCTGGAGTACGCTTGCTGCTTATCTTCAAAAACTGTTTAGCCTCTTTGTCCAGTTCAGTTGGGGTAGGGTTCCATTTTTGATTCCACTTGAACATGCTTTCCCACATTTTAATTTTTCGTATACGATCATAAAATATG
The DNA here is from genome assembly GCA_963681545.1 of Germaria angustata. Lineage (NCBI taxonomy): Eukaryota > Metazoa > Arthropoda > Insecta > Diptera > Tachinidae > Germaria > Germaria angustata. The sequence goes on from OY812998.1 coordinate 93,940,479, forward strand.
CAATTTGGGATCATTTCGCTTTTGTGTTGAAAATTAATTTTATTAAAGACGTTATAAATTATGAATTAAGCCATTGATTTGATAATAATGACACAGATTTTTCTGTTGTGTTCTATAAATGCTATTGAAAGAGCGCGTTTATACTAAACGTTGATTTAATGGAAGAGAAAGTAATACGGATTCATTTTCGCACTCCCACTCCCCATCTTGCAATTGATATATAACCAATGCCTTTACATATAAACAACCAATCATAAAATTATATTTTTAAAAATAAATAATGGAAATGAAACAATGCATCTACAGCAAAACATCCAATTGAAAATTTTTGAAAATATTTCGTGTAACCTGAGTGATGCCCAGACTCTAAATTGAATCTTAGTTTAAATAGGGAATACTCATAAGCCCAATAGAGGTCCACACAATAAGTAACTGGCATCGCTGATCTTAATAATAGTTGTGGATTTTCAAGACAATAAATTATTTTCACTTGAAAATGATGCAACAATATTTGCAAGAATTTTCTTCAATAGTTCGTCCATTTTTACACAAGTACATACGCTCGAAATTGATCGATAAAAAATTTAGATTTTAAGGAACATCCCTTTGTATGAATATTTTGTTTTTTTGCATTATGAGATTAATTTTTTTTTTAATTTGTTACCCAATCAGTTCCAAGCAGTGAAATACGACTTATCGTCTTGCGTTTGAAGCAATACATACAGTGTACACTTACATATATAAATAAATAAAAATAGGCTAGTCTGGGAATATTTCTAGAGGGAGGGAGTCATGCATTATAAATTACGTTAAAAAAATTGGAGTGAAGGGAAAATTTGTTTTGCAGATGGTTTAGCCCTCTTCAGCCATGCTTATTGCTCTAATGCGAGGATCTAAATACTCTTTATATAAGGCTTTCAAAATATTCAAAATTATTATTTATTTATTTATTTCAAATTTATTATAATTAAAACTATAATAAATAATATACAAAAGCACTAGCTACTACAGGCTATCGGCTTATATTCAAAATTATAATAAAACTTAATTGAAAATAGGCAAATCATACGTTGAACATAATATATCAGACTTTGAAGGAGTAAAATCAGGCCCTTTCAGAACCTTTTTTAATATATGGATCTGAAATTTCAGATGAATATTTAGTGAATTGAAAACTAAGGCGGTGATATATTACAAAAAAATTTTACAAAATATTGAAAGGCAAAAATGTTAAGCGCACTTAGTATTTAAACATTTTCTAAAATAAATTGTGTTTAGAGTGACGAATTAAAAATTAAAATGAATGCTAAAATTGTTGGGTTTCCAGGTGTGCAAGTGTTTGTTTGTTTATTCGCATTAAAATTTTTCAAAATCGATGACATTAGAAAATATTTTGTGTCATACATTGCGCGGATATAAATGTCTTGTCTGCTTCGAAGAATTTAAAGTCATATGCATGTGAATACAAGTGCGAGGATTCTGCTGCTTTATTATCTTCAAGACACTGGGGAAACGTCGTGAGCAGCTCTCATAACCTCTGTATCCTGTAAGGATTCAATGGCGATTATAAGACATCTTTGATTCTTTTCGCCCTTTTATAAAATAAAGCAAAAGCAGAAGTAATTTAAGCCCAACTTTTATTGAAAGGAAAATTAACTAAATACGAATTCAAAAATTGGTCCTAAGCTATATATGAAACGATTTGACATTGGTGTTTTGTTTGGAATTCTCTGTGCATAAGTTCCTTACATATATTTACACACTTTGCAGAAGAATAATATAGAGTAACAAACCAAACAACATATTATGAAGGATATAATAAAAATATTACGAAAAAACAAAAAAGTAATCGACTGCGGCAGTTATCAGGAATGTAAAAAGGCAACACGATATATATATATATATATATATATATATATATATATATATATATATATATATATATATATATATGTATATATATATATATATATATATATATATATATATATATATATATATATATATATATTTATATATATATATACATATATATATATATATATATATATATATATATATATATATAAGCGAACTTACTTACGCTTCGAAGTATTCCTATAAGGAATACCGACTGTGAATGCAGTAATGCATTTTTACCTCCTTAAAAAAAACTTACCTAAACACCAATAGACCCCAGTTGTCAGCCGGCCGAACTGATGAAAGACCTGGTATAGCGAGAACGTCTATTTTCGACAAGGGTAGCGAAACGTTAAAATAATTTCTTATGGCATTGTATACTTTCGTTAGTTTTGAATAAACCTCCTAAAATTTTGAAATTGTGATTACGATTTGAAAGGAATTTTCAACACGATTACCTCTAGTTCAGAATGTAGTTCGGAGGTGGCCCATATAGAAATATTTGGCATAAAATTATTTTCTCTTTGATCAGGCTCAAACTTCTCTAATTGTGAAATGACAAAACCAAACGTAAAGGTTGACATTGGGGGTGTTGTTTCAAAATGGTCCAAAACATAGACGATATTATCGGAGTTTCTCGAAATTCTTGATGCAGATATTTGATATTTTTAGTAACTTTAATACAAAAATTGTGTTTATGTTTTACTCACAGTTCGTCGGTTCTAAGTAAAGGCGTGTTAAATAATGTTTTGTAGTGTTGTGGTCTTGAAATGGAAACAGTAAATGGTACCTTTAATATTTAAACCAAAATGAATTTACGATCTTATTAGATGTTTATTTATTATAAAAGATATATTTTTTACCTTAAAGCTGGGTTCGTCAAAGCAGGGAAAGAGACGTCGTGCATTGTTAGGCCTCATGTATGTCGCGAGGTAACTCACCTTCTCGGTTTGGTTTGCAACTGAATACGTTCCTTTAAATAAGCCCTCTGTTGTCTCCCATATACTACCTTCGAAATCCATTTTTAACTCACAGTGGGCACATTCATTCACGCTTTCTTTTAGATATATGACGAAAACTGTCTTTTTTGGCATTCTATCTCCACGAAGTACAGGAATATTTTCACTATGTGGATCTGCACCACTAAAAGAATAATATATATATATATATATATATATATATATATATATATATATATATATATATATATATATATATATATATATATTAGGTTCTCACAAAATTTTTTTAATGGATGATAAAGCATAATTTGAAAAGGTATGGGGTGAAGTATTTTGGAGATTTTTTTCAGAATTTTCGAAAAAGGTTTAGAGGTCGCTCAAGTCGAATTTTTGCCAAAAATCGGCTTTGACTGCCGTTTTCTTCAGCTTTATTCACAACTTTGTTAAAAACCACGATTTTTTCACTTTTTTAAAATGAGTTTATCTTTCAAACTGCATTATTAGTTTTTTTTCAATTTTATAGCAATTTTAAAAGTTATAAAGCATTATTTACAAAAATTATGGAAAAATGAAAAATTGTAATGTAGGGTACCTAAATAAACAAATGCCTTGCGAAAGCATATAAGTAGTTTTTGCACATATAAATAAATCCTAGACATTTTTCTTTTAAACTGTGTCCTCAAAAGTGAAAAAATCGTGGTTTTTGACAAAGTTGTGAATAAAGCTGAAGAAAACGGCAGTTAAAGCCGATTTTTGGCAAAAATTCGACTTGAGCGACCTCTAAACCTTTTCCGAAAAATTTTAAAAAATTCTCAAAAATGCTTCACTCCATAAGCTTTCAAATTTTGCTTGATCCCAAAAAAAAATTGTTTTGGGACAACCTAATATGTATATATGTATATACATATATATATATATATATATATATATATATATATATATATATATATATATATATATATATATATATATATATATATTCTAAATACATACATACACATGTGATAATAAATATAAGTAAGTATACCTGTTATTAAAATACTTTTTAGCCAATTTAATTGATCTCTCATTGATGAGCAAGTCAAAATGTGCGTGCAAAGAAATCTTTTTGGTTGGAACGCTCCAGCTCAAGTTCATTTTGATACTACCAGTAAAAGTGCTCTCTGCAATATTTGGTCGCAAATCGATTTCATAGCCTGTGGGTAAGACATCCTTGGAAAGACGAGCATCAGGTATGAGTGTATGTGATGCTGACAAGTCTATACTTCTTCTTGTTTTTAACTAAATAAAATAAAGGATTTACCACACACATGTGGTGTAAAAATTTTCGTTAGAATATATGCTAAATTGTATTTGTTGTTACTACAAGATGTTGCCAATATATCAGATATTCACATACTATTCTGTAAATACATATATTATTAAAATTATTCTTCGAATTAAATTAGATGTCTTTATATAAATAAATGAGTACGTTGAAGTTCCATTTTATAAATCAGGAGAAATAAAATCAACAATTTAAACAATTAATTAGTATAAAAGAAGAGATATTGTATAATAGAGTTAATGATAGAGAATTCCCGTATTGTATTTGATTTGTTTGGCATAAACATACGTATGTGCTTGAATGTTTGCCAACTGCTTAAAGGTAATTGCCGATTTGGTTTAGCGACCGATGAAATGTCGACATAAGAACAGATAAAGCCACAAGAAACAATAGAAAACTTTAAAACTATAATTGATACCGTTCTACACTTATGTACTCGTACATCACAGCGCCTCCCTTCGTCAAGAAGAAAGATAAATGATAAAGAGAGGAACAAATGTTTTCTCTATCTTTCTTCCAGCTGAACTACAACATCCGCAATTAAGATTGCGTATTGAAAAAATATGTACGTGTCTGCAGTTTCACCACCTGGTGCTCTCTACACTATCCCTTTCCAAGGAAGGTAACCGGGCCGGGCGCTTGCACGCAAAGTTTTCTTGCTCAAACTTTTGTATTCCTCTCTTCATCTTTGTCCCATCTGAATTTAAGTTTGTACAATTGAAAGGAAAATAAGTGTAGCATAGTGCGATCGTAGGAGTGATATTTGTAAACACTATTACGCTTTCTTCTACAAGTTCAGTTGAGCTTGATTTGTCAGAGTGATCGTTTGGCTAGTGCAAGTAAGTATATAATGGTTTTGCTAGTAAACATTCACAATAGTAGTGTTAACAGGCATTGGTCTCAGAAATAGTGGTACAACAACATCCTAAACTCTTATTGAAAACAAAAAACTGTTGATCGGTAGAGACTGTTCTTCTGGTGACCAACGTAATACACATGCGTATACATATACTCCGCATATATATATATATATATATATATATATATATATATATATATATATATATATATATGTGTGTGTGTGTGTCTCTGCCATAAAATAAATTTAAAGTTGCGATCTTTTTCGTCTATCAAAAAAATGTTCAGTACATTTACAGATGCCAGTTGATAGAACTAATTTGTTTAATCGAAACGATAAAATAACTATTATAAGATCCTGTTAAATCATAGGACCACTTATTAGCGTCTCATTCAATGAAACGTTTGAGGAGATGCAACAAGAGGCGTAGGAGACTACTCTATGCATAGTTGTGGTTGCTTAAGGGCATAAAACGGAATGATGAGGAAGTACGTAATGGAAAGAATTTAAGCGTGACATATGTCCTAGTCTAAGCTACTTGTTCATTAAATCGGAGAGCATCTGTCTTAAATTCAGATATTTAGTCAGCCGTTCTTCTAGGATGGATATCGTCAGCGAATTATATATTGGCGAGCTACCACGTGCCAAACGTATCTGAACCTTTTCACTTGTATTGAAAATAGTGTTTTAAACAAAATGGTCTTTACACTGTTGTTCTTTTTCGGTGAAAGCAAAGGCATAGTAAATAAACTCCTCAATTAGCCAAAAGGCTTTTAGTAATGAGTTTAAGTTTTCATTTCCAGTTATTACATACGAGAGTGCACAACGTGGAAGTTGGCCAATGACCCAGTCAAAGGATGTGCTTATAGAACAGGGTAGCGCCTTTCGGAGAGATAGTTCGCCGTTAAGATGTAAATCGAAAAAAATTTCAGTACTCATCGTTATGTCAATATGCTGGAGTAAAGAAAATTGCGGATCTGCTATTTAAGGACCGTTAAGTATATCCCAGACAACAGCATTAATTTGTTCACCTATGTGTTGAGACGAAGTAGATCTCGCTACCGAAATCAGAAAAACTAGATTTTTTTTCAGACGAAGGCGATTGTCGGTTTTTGGTGTGAACAATATTCCAATAAGGCTTGTAGAGGATTGCCAAAGCAGTACTTAACAACTATAAATAAACTTATATGTGTACAAATTTCACCTAATGATGATGTTTAAGACAATGATAATTTTCTTTTAACTTTAATATAATATAAATTAACTTTAAAATAATATAAAAAATAACTTTAATGACAAATTCTTTAAGTCTAAGTCATCATCTTCAAGATTCTCGTGTTCGGCTAAGAACGATGGAACGAGAGAACAATGATATTGTTGAATACAACGACGATGATCACGATGGGGTTTATATGTATTTTTTTTTGTTGTTATAGGTTTTAGGATTTTCTTTAAAGCCTGTGCGTCGATGTAGAAGTTGAACTAAAACGTACAAAAAATAGTCACTCACTTTCGTTCGATAAAGTGTCCCACTATCTTTCGACTTATCATTCGCCCAAAAAATGTATAAATCACTAATGAATACAATTGCATGAAAATAATTGATTTTCCTATGCTCAAAAGATATATTTTCATATAAAACAATATTTACATTCATTTGTTTTCCTTTTCTATTTTCACTTTTGTTATAAATTGTTTAGAATTGTTTCCGTCAATTTTTGTGGTAATATTAGCTTGACGGATGCTAGAATTTTGATGTTTAAGATAATTACCAAAAATTGTTAATATAATAGGGCGTATGTATTTGCTCCAACTATTTCTTGTGGAATATCTTGCGACAAAATTTCATATTGTTTAATTGTATTTGCAAAAGATTAAAGTGACAGAAAACATATCGTTGGAATTTAATTTACAGACAATAAGAAGCAAAATTTTGGTAATAATACTCGTAAAAGATCTAAGAAAAAAGGTATTTAAATGTATGAATCCATAAATTTATGGCTGACTTGGATATTCACCCATGCGAATTCATACCAGGTCAACTCAACTCACCAGGCAAACCTTTTATTTACAACTCTGTCATTACTCAATGTCAAAAAAGGACTAAAATGAGAAAGCAGGAGAACCAAAATGAGAGCGCAGGGGAAATATTCAAAAGTATGATTTCAGAATATGTTGAATGTTTAGCTTTCTACGCAACTAAATGTCAGTAAGTAATTCTATACATTATCTTCTTTTAATTATTTATATAAGATGTTTGTTATTGGCGTTTGCCAGCAGTTTTAATAGCACTAGCCGCGTCCATTCCTTTTTTGCCGCCTAGAATTCTTACTCAGCGTTCCTCAAGATTAAGGGATTTGCAATTCAAAAAATGCTACTGATCTTAAATTTATTGACCGGTCCCAAGCAGATGATTCTTCCTCATCACATGATCTACACTTTGATCTTCACTCACAGAAAAAAAGTATTAGTTGGAGAACTGTTAGTGAAATGGAAAGTCACACATAAGGACTAATTACCAACCTTTATTATTAACTTTTTCAATTATACAATGTGTTATTGTTTATTGAAATTAAAACAAATTGTTTATTGGAATTAAACAAATGTATTGCTTTTTGTGGCTCAGGGTGTTCATATGCCGACATTTTATTGGTCGCTAAACCAAATCGTCAGTGAACTTTGAGCAGTTTGAAAACATAACCTCATATGTTTATGCCAAATAAACCAAATACAATATGATAATTCAGTATTGTATATGATTATTACAAAATACATAATCATAGTAGGCTCAGAATGCTTTTATACAAAAAACACAACAAACAATTATACTCAACATGAGCCTCCGGGCATTTACAGCAAAATATATGTATACAAAATATATGTAATTCTCATAATGTATTTGATTGTTTGGCATAAGTACACGATGTTGAATCTCCAGAGCAACAAAATTTTACATGTATTTAAACAAGGTATAAAAGGTCGCCATAGAATATTTATATTTGTATGATATGCGCATTGTACTGTTTATTCCCTTGTGTCTATTTCACACTCTAATACTGAGACACTTGTCAAAAACTCAAATAAGGTGGGAAAGTGCGGTAGTGTAAAATCAATATTTTATAAAAATCTTAAGTTGCACAGAAAGAAATCATGGAATTCCTTTAAACATAATCTTTTTTAGATATTATAATAAAATCTCATTTTATCAGGGTCTCGTTTCTACAAAAGTAAAGGAAGAAAATGTAGACTTAAGAAAAAAGACGACGCTGTAAAGCAGACATATATATTTACTTGAATTCTTAACAACAAAACGAAATATAAAACCCTACATATGTGAGATTTTTTTACATCTTGAAAATACATACCGTGAAACCATTTCCAAATTGTGTTACCAACATCAAAGCAACTATTACTGTGTAACACTTCATGATCTGAAAGTGAACAAAAAGAAAAATATAACATTCAATCTTAATATCAGCCACTAGAAGCCGTCAATCTCTTTGATAAAACACATTATTAATACTCGTACATTGGCTTAGTGAGCACTGAAATGTCATTTCAATTATCTCTCTCCTTCTTCTTTTAGATATCCCACAAATTGCAAAGAAACAAACATAAAACAAATATACTAAAATGATGCTGGCATGTGAAAAATGTAGCGTAAATTCGGGACGTCTGTGGAGGTATAAGCCATACAATTCATATCACTAAATTTTTTTTTACCCTTCTTATGCCACGACCGTTGGTACAATATTTGTAAGCAAATTGTTCACAAGCAATACTGTATCGAGTGCAATCTCGTAAACGTTTTAATTTTTGTATCTCTCATTTTTTCAAATTCTACAATCCCGGCATAAATTAAAAATTTTGGCAAGATGTAAGTAACTCAGCAGGTTTGCTTTATCAGAATCTTCTATTTTCTGAAGCACAAGACAGAAATTATGTTGTGCGACCTGCCTATTTACGTTTCGACCAAGTTGTACAAATTGCTAAAAAGTTAAAACTTTTCATCTTTCGTACAATTAACACGAACTTCTTGCCATGAACTCGCATACTTTGCAATCTTGTACTCAACCTCCTCACGTTTACCAACTGCCTATGGCTTGCATTATTATTTTTTGTTTGTTTATTCTGTGTTAAACAAAGTTATATTCTACTTATTTTCATTGCGAGATAATTATTATTATGTACTGTATTTACTTTTTAACGTTTCTTTATTTTCTATAGGAGTTCTTTGATTGCCAGAAATTAAAATAAATTACACAACAGGCATATTTAAATTCATTCTATTTACAGCCTGATAATAATAGCAACACAAAAAACATTTATTTCATAGGGGAACACAATATCACTGATCTTGTTTGCGATGTTAACAGTATGACAATTTTTACGTTACTGTCCCACACTCTACATACATACATATGTATGTAAGTATATTGATATCCATATTTACATATACTTATGTACATATGTAAGTACATATTCAACAAATAAAGACATTTTAAAAAACAAAACGAAAATTCATTTAGATTGAATTTTTCAATGTAGAAGACGACTGTAACGAAAAATATTTTCTTCAATAAAATGATAAGCATCTTATATTTGAAGCAAATATACTAAATATTTTCTTTCCTTTTAGCGAAATTTATGCAGGACGAATGAATTAAATTGTTTTTTCCTTCAAGTTTCAAAATTTTCATTTGTTACGTTCTAATGTAACAGCAAGGAACTATGTATATTCTTCCGTTTAACATTTATAAACGTTTACTCAGGTCCTTTTTGATTGCTTTCTATTTACAGACTGATACCAGTAGAATACACAAATATCTTTATTGCAAAACGCATTTAATAAGGCAATACAGTACATACTCATCTCCACACTGTGCTAATTACATGCCACTTTACATGCGACTGAACTTCAGACGATTTTACGTATCGCGCAGATTACAGGGGTCCAAAATATCCACTGCCTCTCATCAGAGATTTTATAGTGATCATTTGTTTTACTCGAAAGTTGTGGAGCGTAGAACAATATAATGACCGTTAACTTTTAAGTTTTACTCTTAAGGTGAATTCACCCATTCGTTCTGAACGAAATTTTTGTTGTTGTTCCGCATTAAATTTACTCTCTTTCTCAAAAGAGAGACGTCAAACTACATATTAAAAAAAATCGTTCGGAACGTTCAGAACGAATGGGTGAATTCAGCTTTAAGTTATTACCGGCTGCCGTGTTAAGTAATGGTGAATTCACCCATACGTTTTTAACGATCCGAACGCTTTTTTAATATGTAGTTTGAAGTCTCTATTTTTGAGAGAGAGAGAGAGAGAGAGAAAGAGAGTAAAAACCAATTCAAGCAAAAATTTTTCCGCATTAAATTTACTCTCTTTCTCTCTCTGAAAAAAATAAAGAATTCAAACTACATATTAAAAAGCGTTCCGAACGTTAAAAACGAATGGGTGAATTCACCTTAAGAGTAGGTACTTAAGTATCTCATTGGAGCACGGCTGCCAGATTTTACGATTTATCGTCATTTTGACGATTTTTCTTTCAAAATTGAATAATTGACGATTTGACGATTTTTTTTTTTTAATTTGATGATTTTAGTCCTTTGAACAGTGGCAGCTTTAAAGCATTCTTTATGTTAATAAAGTGTTTATCATTTGGTATGTTGTGCGCATTTAGTACCATATTGCTTCAAAAAAGATCAACCATACAAAAGTAAAGAAAAAAGGCAAGGCGAAAAAGTTCACGGTCGTTTTTTTTTGCGGGTATATATAAATGTATGTATGTGAAAATGACTCGGTTGAAGGTATCCTTACGCTTTTATGTACATCATAAATTTTTATTTTTGTACATATGTTTGTATCTATACGATACAATTAAATATTTGTGGATATGTAGGATTGAATTGTAAAGCTTTTTTTATTGCTTTTCAATAAAAATTAAAGTGTATAAAAGTATTTAATAGCCTTTGCAGACTTATCGTTTTCGTTCATTCGTACATTTACATACATTTAAAACAAGAACAAAATTTTGAGTTTTGATTTCAATGTTATTATGCGAACGAAAGAAAACGTTCTTAAATCAGAAAAAGGCAATAAGTATGATTGATTTATGTTTTTTGCACTATTGTTTTTTTAATAATAATAAAAAAGTGTTTAAAAATTACATTTTTATAAGTTGAGCGATTTTTTTTGACGATTTTCAAACACGAAAAACACGATTTTTTATTTTTTCTCAGCAAATTGACGATTTTTCCACAAATTTTTCTGGCAGCCCTGCATTGGAGTATTCTTATTATGTAGTTGTCGTTGTTCCCAATCACTTAATATGGCTCAGCTTAAGGTGAATTCACCCATTCGTTTTGAACGTTCCGAACGCTTTTTTTATATGTAGTTTGAAGTCTCTATTTTTTTTAGAGAGAGAAAGAGAGTAAATTTAATGCGAAACAATTTTTGCTTGAATTGGTTTTTACTCCCTTTCTCTTTCTCTCTCAAAAAAGTACGTAAAGTACGTATTTACCCCAAACACATGTACTGGTGCTTTTGATTTACCGAGTGTAGTTGCTCTACCCCCTCGACCCATGAAACTAATTGCTGAAACCAACCCAAAAAAGGCCCCGGGTATTGATGGAATTAGTAACAAGATGCTGATGAAGTTGCCTCGTATTGCTATTAGAATCCTGTTATTTATTTTTAATGGCATTTTACGACTGGAGTATTATCCACACAGCTGGAAACTTGCCATGATCAAAATGATTCCAAAGCCGGGCAAAGATCTTACCAAGGCTGAGTCATATAGGCCAATAAGTTTATTGTCAACAATTTCAAAGCTCTTCGAAAAGCTGCTAATGACTAAATTGTCCCCAATTCTAACTAATAATGGATGTATACCGGATTATCAATTTGGTTTTAGAAGTCAGCATAGCACCATTGAACAAACTCATAGATTGGTCCATTTCATAAGAATGAGCATTTGAAGAAAAAAAGTATTGTTCTTCCCTCTTTATTGATGTCTCTCAGGCATTTGATAAAGTGTGGCATGAAGGCCTAATTGTAAAATTGAAGACATATCTGCCAATAAACATTGTAAATCTATTGGAAAGTTATATTCTTGCCCGGAAATTCACTGTTGTGGAAGGAGACTTCATGAGTGTGCGCGAAACTATCTCATCCGGTGTGCCACAGGGGAGTATACTGGCTCCAGTTTTGTATTTGATCTATACCTGTGATATGCCTTTAAGCAGTAATATCCTTACCTCTACATTTGCCGATGATACAGCCTGCCTTAGTATGCATGAAAACCCTCACGAGGCATCCCGTTATCTTCAGCAACATATTAACCTGTTGGAATTGTGGTTGAACTTATGGAGAATAAAAGTAAATGAACAAAAGTGTGTTCATGTCACATTTACCCTACGAAGAGACACTTGTTCCCCCATTCGAATCAACAATCAAGTTGTTCCTCAACATTCACAGGTGAAATACCTTGGTATACATCTTGACCGATGGCTTACATGGAAACACCACATTGACTCTAAGCTAACACAAATGAAGCTTAAATTAACTCAGATACACTGGCTGATTGGTAGAAATTCTACCCTCAGTCTAGATTGTAAACTTTTAATATACAAGTCGCTTTTGAAACCCATATGGTGTTACGGAATTCAGCTATGGGGCACTGCTTCAGCTTCAAATGTAGAGAGAATCCAACGAATGCAAAACAAAATTTTAAGGTTAATAACATCGGCTCCATGGTACATGAATAATTCCATTTTACATCGTGATTTAAATATGCCACTTGTGACCGCTGAAATTGCAAAATATGCAGGCAAATATTTAACAAAACTCGAGTCCCATCCTAACCCCCTTGCTCGTAATATCTTGAACTTTACTGGACACATCCGCTTGAAAAAGGGGGACACTACGGCTTTAATACGCTGCACTCCAGATGAAACTTTTTGAAAATATTTTTGTGCTTAACACTACATTTATGTATTATTAATTACTATTACTAAGTTTATGTCCGACACTGATTGGGCCTAATTATTATATTTATACTTAAGATTTGAACACTTATTGTTGGTTCTATTTGAAGATACAATAAATAAATAGCAGTGGAAAAAAAAAACATATAAAAAAAGCGTTCGGTACGTTAAAAACGAATGGGTGAATTCACCTTTATGGTCGTATGTATGTATGTTTGTATGTGTATCACTATAGTCACTATAGTATAGTAATTTGTGTTAAGGGTGCCTTGTGTGGTTATTTATTGTTTGTTGTTGTTGATTATTTAGAATAGCTGTGGGACAGTGGGACAGAAGCTGTTAGCTGCTATCAAATCATAAACAATGCTGATGAATAAGAATGTTTATTTCACAAAACAATTGTCGTAGTAGTATGAGTTCAATGTATGCCAATATGTGTCATTTTCTGTTTCGCAGTTTCTCCTAATTAATCGATATCTAGTGAACACTGCACGTAGGAAGAAATTTGATAACTGGGAGTTCATATACAAATCAGAATGTACAACGAAACTCACATACTAAAAAATAGATGAATCGTACACTTTTCTAAATCAACATGTACCTATGGAAAATAATCCCTACAGGCTAACAAATATACTAATTAAATAAAACATTAAATAAATCCTTATTTTCTAATAACATATTAAAATCATTAGCAGACAATGAAAAGTCTAAGACAATAATATTAGAGATCTTATTTATATTATTCAAAACTCGTAACAAAGGTTCACGCATTGCATAATTAGTAACATGAGTAGATACATAAAATTGGTTATTGGATCTAAGGTGTTTAAAAGGTACACAAACTTTAATCAAACTTAATAGGTATTCACAATCGACAAAACCATTAATCAAATTATAGACAATCCTAACGGAATGAATAGTACGTCGTACATAAAGTGGCTTTAAGCCCAAAAGAAAACAACGAGCATTATATGTAGTCAGGACCAACATTGTAAGATCATTACGTAGTGCACATTTAACAAATTTCTTTTTAATTCTTTCAATTCTATCAGTATGTACATTATAAAAAGGGTTCCAAACAAAAGAATAATACTCTCACTTCGAGCGAACAAAAGCAGTGTATAACATTTTTAATGTTATGAGATCCGAGAAGTTCCGACTGTTTCTTCTTATAAATGCACAAACAGAATAAGCTCTAGGTATAATGCTATTACATCACGAATATTAGACCTATGAAAGCTCATTTGAAAACATTTATCCACATTCAAAGGCAAATTATTAATACTGCACCAATATAATATTTCATCGATGCAAAGCTGAAGAGCGATGACATCATTGTCAGAAGTAATTTTCTTATAAAGTTTCAGGTCATCAGCATACAATAAAAATTGTGAACTAGCGCAATAACTACCAATGTCATTAATGAAAATTACAAACAATAACGGGCCTAATATACTACCCTGTGGCACACCTGAGGTTGAGGTATATGGCAAGGACACAAAATTTTCTAAAACAACAGTGTATTTTCTATTCGACAAATAGGACATCAACCAATTAAGAAACTTGCCATACAAACCAATTTTACTTAATTTAAGGTACAGTATATTATGTGCAACCTTATCAAACGCTTTACACAGATCCATAAAAATTGCATCAACTTGGTTATGTTTTTCAAAAACAGATATACAGAAGTGATTAAGTGACAGCACAATTTGTAGTGGTACAACGACCAGGAAAGAAGCCATGCTGCTCAACACAAATATACCGCTTTAGTGCAAAAAACATCTTTTCCTTAATTACATACTCAGAAATTTTTGAAATATTAGACAATTTCGAAATTGGACGATAGTTAATAATGTTCGATTTATCACCTGCTTTGAAGACAGGAATAATCGAAGCAATTTTACACCTATCAATAAAACATCCTTCATCCAACGATTTATTAAAAAGGTACAGTAAAGGTATACTCAAACTTTCAGCCAGATTCTTTATAAAAAATGAACTCAAACCATCGACGTCAATACCAAAAGAATTCTTAATATTTCTTATGCTATTTACGATATCGTTAAATGTTTATTGGACATAACCGAAGTCAACAATAGGCTCTATACATCTTAAAACATTAGGATCTACAGAGTCATTTACAGCCTGAAAATTAGACTGAAAAAACAACGAAAATTCATTTGCAATGTCATTACCAGATCTTAAGGTATTACCATTAAAATACATGACAGATGGATATCTAGAACTAGACTTTTTAGATCTTATGAAATTCCAGAATCGTTTAGGATTGTATTTAATAGAAGATTCATAATTTAATATATATTGATTATATAAAAACTTATCAAGAAAATTAAATTCACGCATATAATGCTCATAGAATGATTTGTAATGTAAATCACCAGTTTGATTAAATTTTTTATAATTTTTGTTTTTAAGATTTTTTAGCTTTTTTAAACCCTTAGTGTACCATGGAAGTTTGTGAACTTTTGGTGGCAAAAGAGGAACGAAACGATCGATGAGATTATTTAAAGTATTAATAAATATGTTATAACAATATGGTAATGCATACACAAAGTTGGTCCAATGCAGGGTTTGTATCAGAGAGAGCAGCAAGTTCTTTTAACAGCAATGCACACGGTCCTTACGAAACACTTGGTATTGCTGTAAGTCACAAAATTCACCATCACAAATAGCCGGGATTAACCAACTTTCCACAATTACAATAACATCATAATTTAGTACGAATACCAGATGCATTTTGGAAGAAAATTTTTAACTCATTATTGAAAGGACGAGAAAATGAGCAGCAGGTTGGCAGATCAGTTGTTATATTTAGTTTTTTTGATTAGGTGGCACCGGAAGGCGTCCTACATTTCTTCGGTTTACATGTATTCACGCACAAATGTACTAGTTGACCAAAATTTTTGATCAAGTACATATTTAAAGGATTTATCAGGAACCAAAACTTTAAAAGATGCTATGTCTCTCGTGCGGGAGTATGAAGATTTATACACAGATATATTATTAATCATAGAAGTCTTAGATTTTATATAATATTCAACATCATCAATTGTAGTTTCTGATGCCAAGCGAGATACAAAAATATGTCTGCTAGGAGGTATAACCTTCAATGGCTTGGGAGTGACTTGAGGTGTATATGGTACAGAAGTTGAATTTCGAATACTTGCTGGTTCTGGTGTGTTATTGACAGATATTTCTGGCAATGGCGCACTGAATTCTAAGGAATTTGGTGTAACAGCTAATAGTGTCTTAGTTGAAACATTGGAATTTGCAACTGGCAACGAGGAACTTTCGGCTTCCAAATGCCGAGAACTGAGCTCATTGCCCATATTAGTTGGTGATAACGTTATCAAAGAATTTGATGGAGCAACTATACCAGAATCGGAAACAGAAACTATATTTTGAGATGCAGCAGATCTAGTAATAAACATATTACGTCCCAGAGAGCAATTATTTTGTGCGTTAACAAATTTATCTAAATTCGTGTATTTACAGAATAATTAACCATATTTAGATAATTTGGCCTGCAACTCTTGAAACTCCTTGCTAATTTCATAAAATTCAAACTTAGTGTTTTTAAAAAAATTATAAAACTCAGTTTTTAGATTTTTACAGCCCATGCAAGTCCAATGAAGAGATTTGAGTGGATCCGCCAAAGCATCAGCGTCACGCACCTTAAGACCACTGCATTTCAAATGGAAATGATTAAAGCACAACCAGCACGACACCATACGATCAGTGCCAGTATAAGTACACTTTGTATAGAGCACTCCATACTTTACTGAGTAAAACAAACAGATGATGAGACGTTACGGAAGCAAAATGAATGATGATATTATATCGATGAGCTCGTAAGAAATACAAATACAACAACACAGGTAAAATCCACTTATATCGAAGGCACGAACCAAAACACTATGAGCATAGATGGGGCGGTGACAATGTTGTATTTAATGCGTATGAAAGAGATCAATCCTATGCAAAGTTGTAATTTGTTGTAATAAAGACTTTTATCATATATAAACAGCCAAAATCCAATTAGCAAACTACAAATTTTGATGTTATTGCAAGTTTTATCAGTCACAACTACAACACTTCACAATTCCACGACAGTATACAATATCAGCGAACAAATATATGCAGCAAAAAGTCAAACCGGACTTGTGATATAATTAAAAACAACTCAAAATACGAGCAGGCAGAAAAAACACTACTTCACTTTACTGTATCCCAGCAAAATTATTCCATTTTATTTGGGACTTATCACCTTCTTAACAATAAATTTTTCATAAACTGAAATTATGTGAAGGCCTGGCTCCGCTTTCTGAAGCACTTCTGCATTGGCAAGAGCAAAGACTCTTTCCTCCATGATTTCGCTTTCTGAAGTATGTCTGCAATGCCGTACTTCAGTCATACCATATTTCTGGAGGAGTTTCCCTTGTGAGGGATGTAACTTTCTAAGCATTTCTATATTTTGGACTTACTTCATATTTTTGGTGTTTGTTTTTTATTGGGATTTATTTCGTTTTTCGCATGGGAGTTATTTCATTAATAAAAATGTTTCAAAATTTTGCAAATTTGGGAATAAAATTAATTTGCTCTGGAATTTATTGCATAAGTCTTCAAGTTTTTAGGACCTATATCATTGGGTGTTGTTTGATACGGCCCATTTTTCATTTTAAGTAAAATTTCTATAATTATTTTTCATATTTTTTTAAATAGTTTTAAACGTCCCTGTATATTGAATGTTTATTTGATTTTTGCGAGTGCGGCTTTTTTATACGTAATAAGTTCGTAATAATGGGGAGCCGTTTCATTTCTTTTTTGGGAGTGTTAATTCACATCGTTGGGGTTTTATTTCTTATAAAATATGAAAAATTTGGATGTTATTGCATATGAAATCGTTCCACAACTTTTCTTATCTTAAATCATATTTCATTTGGGGAGTTGTTTCCTGGAGAGCTATTTCATGCCGGCACTTTGCCAGCATTATTAAATCGACTGAAATTATTACATCGAATCCCACTTAGGAACAAAAGTATGTGGTTGCGCTCATTCCATCAAATATTTGCATCGTTTAACCGCACGTTGATATTTTTAATTTCTCAGACACAAAATTTGTGGCGAGAACGTGTATGGATGAATGTGCGCGATGCTCAACTTATCTTATATAAATTTTTAGGTAGAGTTATCTACTTTGGATGGTAAGCAGAAATGAAAAAAATGTTATCTCCAGCAGTTAAGCGAACAAACAGTGCAACAATTAATATTTACACAATTTCTGTAGATAGATACGAGTATCTATTATCAAACATTTTGATAAGAAGAGAGAAAGAGGACGGTTGTTGAATAAAATAGACGCTTATACGTACAAAGTCGTACATGGATGTAAATTTTTTTGTATAAATGGAATAGGGGAAATGCCTAAAGATCTTTACAGTTTATTTTTTTGTGTCTTATTGATTCTTGTATTTGATCACTATTCGGTAACATGGAGCTTAAGTTCAGATTCAAAACTAGTCGGTTGAATAAATTTGAAATCCGAAATGTGTGTTAAAGTAGACTCTTTCTCAATTTGTAGAAAACTTGCCCTGAAGAAAAGATGACATTAAACGGAGCATTTGAATGGAAGTTGAATTACGAGGATGGTGTGAGTTACGTAATATCAGAGCCAGATGTGTGTTGGGAGAATGATGAAATCGTGTTGCGGCAATGTGATTTTGAAACTGGCGAATGGTTTCCGAATCAAGTACAGTGCAGAAAGTTTGAAAGCAAAAATCTCAAATGCCCCGACGACTTGATAGAGTTGATTATAAATAATGAATATTTGTGCTTAAAAATTTCAGCAATGAAACAGGCCTTTGATGAGCACTTCTGTTATGGGTCAAACTATATAATTGGATACAATAGGGATTCGTTGGACAATGAAATCTTAAAGTTCCTGCTAGAAAAGTTTCAAATAAGTAGCTTTTGGATGCCTGTTAAAAGATATGAAGAAACCGCTTTTAACCCATTTGTAATACGGCTCCCTGGAGAGCACTGGAATGAGCTGTTCGTCTACAGGGGAGAACTGTTATCAGCAAGCAGTGAAATATTTTCGGATAAACATTGTATTGTTTCTTTTATAAAGAAAGATGCTGAAAGCTTAAAACACGCTGGGTTGCAAATTGACGTTTGTCATTGTACTGAAGTACATTATTCGGTATGTGTTACTAAGAAACATTTCGTTGCAAAATCGGGCTGTGCTCAAGGTTTTGGTGCCTTAAGTCATAAGCCTAATGAGTGCTATGGAATAACTTGGGGTAGTCAGAAATACCCAGAGGATTTTCGTATGCTCAGTGTAACCGAATATTTCAAAAAAGCCAACACAATTAATATCATATACGAAGAGTTCGACATTATCAACGACAAGTACGTGGAAGTTGGGGGTGCTATTGTAATCCCTAATAAAAAGTGGACTGTAAAGCCAAAGAAAAATCATATAAAAATTTTCTCGTCTGAGAAAAAAGTTTATGGCATATGCACTAAATATGTTGAAAGCCGAAAGAATGTTGAAATGCTGTTGAGAATGGACCCTGACATTGACTCATTAATTTTAACAGTCTATAATAAGATTTATATTTGGTCTAATGAAAATCCTGAGAACGCTATATGTTGTTTTACAAATGCGGACTATGACGAATTGTCTAAAGTAGAAGTGAGAAAAATTTGGGAAAATGATTCACAAACTAAAACGATTTTTAAATTAAAAATTAAGAACGATGATCCTGGCCAATACTGGTGTGAAGCGCATACAATTTTCAATTTTAGTCATGTGACAACACAAAAAGTCATCGCCGCCAAGACCACAAAAGGACATGCTTACGCAATGCGTGTAGAAGTCCCTTTGAAAAATCACAATGTTCCATTAAGCTTCACCCCAGATCAAATGAAGCACATGGCCGTATGTATAAAAAAGGATATGAAAAATATTCGCAAAAATCATAAGCACTTTAATGAACTCGCTATACATAATGTCCGTGTAATGGATATTATATACATCCACCCTAATGCTTCATACTTAGAATGCCTTTGCCACACCACTGTCTCAATGAAATCTTCAACGGTGGACACAAGCAAGGAACAAAACGAAGATGACGACAGCAGCATTGAGGATGGGGAAGGAGTGGGACATGACACCGCAGTTCGCATGAGGGCTAGAGATTTGTTAATTGATTTGATGCATGAGTTTCAGTCTCATCTCGCCCATACAGTGCTTAGTACTGAATTTTGTTTCCCCGAAAATGAATGGCTATTGGCGCGGATTGGGGAATCTGCGACCAACTCGAAGTTATGTTTACAAAGGAATGGCTTACCAATTACACGAAAATGCCTTGGTAGCTTTGTTGCAGGCGCCTATTGGGATGAGCTTCAATTAAAAGAATGCATAGATATAACAAAATCTAATGTTATAACAAGCAGTCTGTATAGCATAGAAAAGAAAATAATTTTTGAAAACCAACCAGAAAAGAATGTAAGAAGTGTTAGAAAACTTTTGGAATCCAATTCAAAAAACTTGGTCCCTGCAGATTTACATTATTTGGCCAAAATAATGCGCCGTTGTATTAAGAGTATTCTTAAGGGCCGCTACAAGCCATCGGCTCGAGAAACTCCGCCAAATACACTGGGAGCATTGAGTGATTATACCGTTCAAAAGACAACGATTACACAAGATCTTTCAGAGGCTACTGTGGAAATAGTTCGAATTTTCAACTTTCTACTTGATGTGAGCGAACGGGTGATTCGTCCTTCCATAGCGCTCAATTCCACAAATATTCTATTAGATACATTTGAGTACTTAATGGACCACGTTTCATTATTGGAAATGTTTACGGAAAATGCCACTAATACTGCTGCTCAAGACCTAATACAGGAAAGCAATACCGAAATTGAAGTTATCGAGTATTTGGATGTGGGCGTTGTAGCTAAAATAGCAACAAATTGTTTAATATTTATCATTGACCCCCTAGTCGCCAATGTTACTGGAATCGCACTGTTTCGTGCAGATCTAGGCAGTGGTGAAGGGTTTAATGGTGATGGCAAATTGAATGGTGCCTTTAGGAACGAGTACTATAGATTTATTTTGGCTAACCAAAGCGTTGAAGAGCTATTAAATGAGCAGAACATTTTATTAGGGACCTATGTACCATCTTCGCTATGGCAACGTCTGGACGAGGTTTCAACACTGTCAAATGGAACATGGAAAACGCAGCGACCCGAACCCAAGGTCGTGATGAAGGTTTATGCTAACAGCAAATTGTTTCAAGAAAAAAATCTGACTTCAGCAAAAGTTGTAGGGGGAAAGGTGGTATCGATTTCCATTCCTGGCCACGACAAAGATTTGCCTGAAATGTTGCCACTTATTTTAACCATTAGCAAAAACGTACCCGTAGATCTGGACGAGCTTGAAAATAATAATGATGCCGCACCGCAAAAACAACTTTGTAGCTATTGGAACTATCAGGCTTGGGCTACTGACGGTGTGGCGATAATTAATCGTTCCAGGCTAAACAACAATACTGTTTTGTGCGGTTGTACTCATCTGACACCATTCGCATATTTAATTGGCGGCAGCTACAATTTGTCTGTGGATTCAGATATTGAAGTCATATCAAAAAAAATGCATAAGCAAGCCTTGGACTTAATAACAATTTGGGGCTGCTCCTTATCTTTGTTTGGAATCGCTGGGATATTTGTGACGGCATGTACTTTCCGTTCATGGCGCAAAAAAGCGAATTCAAAAGTTCTGCTTCAACTCTCAGCGGCTATCGCTCTGCAAATGATTCTCTTCTGCTTCGTCAACACCGAAGAGAACTCCCTTCACTTGATAAACCAACAAATTTATACCAGTTGTATTGCTATTGGCGCCTGTCTGCACTACTCAGTACTTGTGCAATTCTGTTGGATGGTAATAATTGCTTATCTGCAATTCAAGCGCTATGTACAGGTATTTGGCAGCATGAGACCAACAAGTTTCTTTATGAAATCAACAATTCTGGGTTGGGGCCTACCCCTCATACCTGTTGCCTGTGTACTACTGTTCGACAGTGACTCATATATTCCTCAACAAAAGAGATCAAGCAATCCCCTTTGCTATCCTTCGGGAATTTCCTTCTACATAGGCATAGTTTTGCCCATTACTATTGTAATCACAGCGAATTTAGTCATTTTCGTCATTATCATATGTAGTATTCTCAAGAACCCCGTAGGAGCTATTCGCCATACAGACAAACGCTTGGCTTTGTCCCAGATACGTCTGTTGGTTCTTTTGTTTTTTCTTTTAGGTTTTACATGGATTTTCGGACTTTTAAACGCAATGAAGGCCGGCCTAGTGTTTTCCTACTTATTTTGTCTAACTGCTACGCTTCAGGGATTTATCCTTTTTGTATATTTCATTGTTATGGATCCCGAAACACGACGCATGTGGCATGGTTACTTTGCAAAGTTGTGTGGCATCAAACTGAAACTTGAAAACTCTTCAAGTGTAAAGGAGGTGACCGAAAGTTTTTAAATAAACAGTTCTAATATCGTAGAACCCAGTATTTAATATTTCAATGAATCTCGATACTTTAGTAATAAAAAATTATATTAAATCAATTAAATGTACTTACATACACACGTCTAAAACTATTTATTTAAATAAAATGAAATGTATTGTATAAAAATTGTACAGTTCTCTTTCTTTAAACATACACGTATTTTTTATTGAGTTTTTGATTTGTTATTAAAAATCACTACATTTTCATCCTTTGCCAACCGTTAATGTTTGAATAGACGATATTACGAGCAGCACCGCTTTTAGTCAAAGCCAAATAAAAACTAACTCGATACGATTACTTTTTGAGACGAAATGAATGAAAGGTTCATAAATTTTTTAATGCGTAAATTCATATATTAAATCAGTTGTATTGTATTTTAATTAATTTAATTCTATCGCACAAACAAAATAATACAATGGCACTATTACGAATATTATTCTTAACCATATTTGTGGCATAGAAGTACATAAGAAAATTTAATTTTTGCATAGTTCATTTCGATCTTTTTTACGTTTTTATGTATTGTAGTAGTTAATTTATTCTATTATCTTTTTACTATAGCTCTATGTAGTGCTACATTTAAGTAAATATGTACATACGTACATAACCTTAAGGAGCTTATATTGTTAGAAATAATTTGTTTACGTTGCTCCATGGAGATTATGAAGATTAAAAATAATTACAATTAGTTCGATTTTAGTTAAATATTGCATGGTATTTAGTCTTGTAATTTTTGGGATAAGCGTCGTCACAAGCCTTCAAAGTAGGAGTTTGTGAAACTTAAGCAGATGCTTCCTTCCACAGACCTAAAACTAAGAAAAGAAAACAAAAGAAAGATGAATCACAAGAAGATATCAATGATCCGTAATATAGACCACATTGTTCAGTTCCGCAGTGTCTTAGCTATTGTTGTAGAACAGGAGGCCCCCCTCCCCTTAGAGGAAACTACCATCATCCAGTGTTAAAAGATCCCTAGGTGTGAAGTATCTAGATCCTTGAAGGGAGCCTACTTCAGCGGACAGCAAGAAATAATGCGTGGCTTTACCATTGTTCAGGGATAAGAAACGTGCGAGAAACCTAAAAACATCTATACTCTCGAAATCAATGGCACACTAGATGGATCTACACGACGGTCTACAAAATCGTAGAATATAAATTGTTTGTATTAATTGTGCAGATTGTATGGAGACACTCTAAGCCAAGTTTGAATACATATTTTATAATTTTCATATATACTGCATGATTGAATTCTCATATTGTATATATTGGTTTCAGCATAAACATGCGAGGTCGATTGCTTACAAACCTGTTGAAGTTCAATGATTCTATTATCACCAATAAAATTTCGATATATAAGCAACAAATTCACAGCAAACAAAAATTATTTAACTTGTTTCTAATGAAGAAATAATATGTACAAGAAGCGTGATGTTTTTTTACTTATTAGCAGCAAAGTTAATACGAAATTCATTAGTACTCAAGACATCGGCTTGGGGTCCATCAAGCTTGGTTCTTGTTTGTCATTTGTTTTTAGTTGATTTTTATTTAAGTATTCAGATAATTTTGAAAAAAGTTAACATGTAGACGCGTGCCAGCATTTACTATAATTTAATTATTTAGATAATTTCTGGAATTGTATTGATTAAATAAATTACCTTGACATAGTTCGAGCCCGGGGGCTAATTCTTTCATTCGTGATCGAAATTGCACTCGAATCGAGTTAAATTTCGATAGTTCGAAATTTTCTAATGATGTTACTCGACTCGCATCGAATCGACATTTTCTTTCAGTGTTGAAAAAGTTTGTATAAATTCACTTTGCAACACTGAATAAATTGTTAACAAAGCCATACATACATATGTGTAAAAAGAAAAAATTCAACAAAATTTCATTTGTGCCAACATACATATTTGAAAAGTAGTGGAAAATTTAAATAATATAAACATGGATCCTGTGTTATTTTTTTATTCATCTTCTTCTGATTCTGACGAGGAGGAAAACATTAACATCACAAGAAAAAAAATAAGAAATAGTGCTGACCTCTTAAGTTTGCCAAACAATGAGTAAGTATATATGTATGTACATGCTATGTATATGCATGTACAAGTATGTACATACATATGTATGTATATGCATTTTTACTTAAAAAAGCTAAACAATTTATATTTATTTTTTAGATTTAAAAAGCGTTTTAGACTCTCAAAAGAAGCCTTCAATTATATTCTTGGAAAGTTAGAATTTAAGGCAGAGCTTTCCACGGCAGTGCATCCAAAAATTCAGTTGGCAGCAACCTTATCACTTTTAGCTCTTGGAGGTTTTCAACATTGTGTTGGAAATGATTTCTTAATTGGCGTCAGTCAAAGTGCCTTATCAAAAATTATAAAACGGGTGTTGGACGAAATAGAGACAAAGATTTGTGGACAATTTATTCACTTCAATCCCAGAAGAAGTGATGAATGCAAAGAATTTTTCATGAGAAAATATAAAATTCCTGGAGGTAATTAAAAAGGGCATATTAATTTCAATTATTATTTAATCATAGATACATACATATCTACTTTTTGCAGTTATAGGGTGCGTAGATGGGACCCACTTTGGTTTGCAGAAGCCTTCAAATGAGCATATGTTTTTCAATAGGAAGGGATTCCACAGTCTCAATTCAATGATTGTAAGTAACCACTAGTTGAACGGCAGAAGTTAACTTACATACTATGTACATATGTACATATGTATGTATGTATTTACAATATTTTAAATATATGTACATATGTATATTTATTCTTGAAGGTATGTGACCATAAATACAAAATTCTGTCCATTAACTCCAGATATGGAGGAGCAGCCCACGACTCCTTTGTATGGAAAGAGTCAGATGTAAGACTTATGCTGGAGGAAGCATACAACAACAATTTGAGAAACTTTTGGCTTTTGGGTAAGAGAAAACCTTTGTTATATTTATTTGTAATTTACAACTAAAAAGTTATTGTTGAAGGTGATGCAGGATATCCATGTGAACCTTGGCTGCTAACACCCTATCAAAATCCGCAAGAAAACTCCATGGAGTCGCGGTTTAATGAAGTCCACTCTAAGGCAAGGTGCGTGGTGGAAAGGACAATTGGCATTTTGAAAGCGCGTTGGAAAATTTTGTGCAACGACAAAAGAAGTCGGTATAGCGCAGAAAAAGTTGCACAATTTTCCAACGTTTGCGCAGCATTACATAATGTGTGCATCCATTTCAATGTGCCAAATTATGAGGTTGTGAATCATGACACTGATGATAACCCGATTGTTGTATTTGATAATGGCAATGAAACGAATCTAAATAAAATAGGAAAGAAGATTCGCGATAACATAAAATTAAGTTTGTGTAATAGTTAGATATGTATGCTTATGTGTGTTTAAATTTATACATATTAGTTAAAGTTTAAATTAAATTAACTTTTATTTCATTATGTATATTTTACAAAACAAAAATAAACGTATTTCGTTTGTAATAATATAAAAAAGAGTTTCAACATAAATTAATTCAAGATTAGGTTCAAAATGAGATCACTATATAAATAAATACATATGTATGTATGCATGTATGTAAATATATTTAAAATGAAATAATTTTTTTGCAGCTTTAGAACTTTTTAGAATTAAGTACTTTAAAAAACGTTATTTTTATTTTCAATATTTCGCTAACAGTTTTATAAAGTACTTTTTTATAAAAAGATCTAAAGCAGTAAAAAAAATATTAAAAAAGAACAAAAAGATGAAAAAATAAGATATATATATATATATATATATATATATATATATATATATATATATATATATATATATATATATATATATATATGTAAAATGTTTAACTAAGTATTCGTTTTAATAATCTTTAAATTTCAGCAACTCTTTCCTACGTATTTCCAAGTCCATTGCCTTAATCTGCGTGTTCTTTTTTGATTTCCAGCAGTTGATTAGAAACGGCTATCTCCTTCTCTTTTAGTTCCAATTTCTTGTTACTAATTTTAAATCAACTTATCAAGTCTGTTGAGCATTTCGTGCTGGTAGCGTTCCACGGAAGTTATATTCTTTTGCAACAAAGTTGTTTTATTTTCTTTCCTTCTGATTTTTGTCAAAGGTTTACATTTTATGTTGGTTTTAGTTGGCTTGATTTTTCTTCCTCGCCATTCGTCTCAGTTTCCATAAACGATGAGAAGTTGTTCTGTACGTGATCTTCACTTTCGGAAATTAAGCAGGGAGATAGACATAAAACGTCATTATTTGGTGAAACATCAAATTCATTAGTGGGTGTGCAATACTTTTCCAGTCCAAAGCATTGAACTGCTGTTAGACCCTCAAAAGCGACATGAATACCTGCT
Organism: Germaria angustata; assembly: GCA_963681545.1. Taxonomy (NCBI): domain Eukaryota; kingdom Metazoa; phylum Arthropoda; class Insecta; order Diptera; family Tachinidae; genus Germaria; species Germaria angustata. Next base: position 93,967,486 of record OY812998.1, read on the forward strand.
GCAACCATTATTTGTTCTTCTACATTGGTTAGCACTTTTTCCTCATAGGGCCCCCCACCTGTTTGCTTCTTTGACGAATTATTAAAAGAGAGCTTCTTCCTCACGTTTTGCTTTTGATCGGCATACACCTTTATAAAAAAAATTTTGAAAAACCTATTATAAAATATTTTTTTATTCGGTTACCTTGCGCCACGATTTGGAATCTTTTATTGGTGGCCCAGAAGCATTTAGTTTGGTTTTTAGTTGCTCCCGAAGTTGGTTGGCTTTTGCTTTTCCCTGGGAACTGTTTGTCAAAATATTTTTTGCCAAATCACTGTGCTGCAGCATAAAGTCAGCTAGGATTTCTTTTTGTGAATAATTTATTTTAGACCTTAATTAATTAAAATACAAAAATTTATTTAATTTACTTTTTACTTAAAATTTATATTAACTTACATTTTATTTGCTCTGTAACGATAAACGTTAACTCGATTGTCTTTTTGATTGCGAGTAAAAACACGCACGGTTGCATTCGAATGAATGCTCGCTATCGAATGACGTCATTAGAAATTTCGATACATTTTGTAAGATATCGAATGAGAGAATCCCAAACCTGGATAAACTCGCACGTTCGAGTAAGAAATCGCACGCAAACGAATGTGGGAAACAGCCCCCTGAATTTTCAAAGCTCAGATTAATATTTTATTTAAAGTATTTTTATTAAAATCTAGCTAACCACACTAGCGATCATCGAAAACAGTTCCGCTGTTAATAAAATACTAAAAATATTACCTTGGGTCGACTCTCGGTCATTAGACATGTCTATTCTGCAACATTTTCATTCAAAACTTAAGATACTACAAAATTTAACTCTACAAAGATCATTGTATTAGCAAGACGATTAATGCACCAAAGAGGGAGGTGGTAGCAGTATGAACTAAATGCATCTAAATACAGCTTTACAAGCCATTGCTGCGCCTTAAATTAAAAGTATTATTGCAGTGCGCAAAGCTCCAAAGCCTGTCTGCACAATGAACTAATTGCTAATATTCATTGCATTGCAAGCTAAAACAAGACTATAGAAGTATTCATATGTAGATACAGAGTAGATATTCAAATAATATTTCTGAATGGGTTAATTTTTTACAATATATTTCTTCAATATAATAATATATTTGAAAAAACTGCCATTATAAAAAATAATATGAACTAATTTTATTTCTCCTTTTTTAGGGGATGAACTCTACTCATACAATGTGCAGTGCTGGAACTAGGAGGGAGATGGAGTGAGTAGTGTCTGTGGACATTCAGTTTGAAACCTTCTACACTGAAAGTGACAGGCAGGTTATTCCTCATACGAACTGTTCGGCCAAAGAACGAATTTCTCTTTAATGAGTAGTACAATTCGCTGACACATCTACCACGATTGATATGCTTTCCGTGATAAATATGTAGTTCATAAAAAGAAACGGATTGGATGGATATAGGTGGTATAAATAGTAAGGGGATCAGAAGGAGTGAATTATCTCCAACAAAGTCTTAAAAAATTGACGCACTTGAATGCTTCTTTAGCGAAATGAAAAATGTCCATTGAATATCACACTGGATTTTCATGGTAGGAACGTCAAGATTTTCTGGATCCTCGATATCGATATCACCCATAGTTACAAATGGAACAGAATGTTCGATCATACGGTATGGGTCTTATGAGCATTAAAGTCGGCCCTATTCGCATGGCCCCATTTGGAGAGTGTTACAAGATTGTGATTAAGTGTATAATTCATATTCTGCTTCATCAATGTCTGACAGCCTTGACATTTGGACAAATGAATATGAATGGCAAATGCTGCTGTTATCCGCAAAAAAGTAGGTAGGACTGGAAGTTTTACGAAAAAGGTAAATAAGAAATAAAAGAAATGGTGTGGGAGAAGGAAAGGAACCGTGTGGGTACCTCTAAATTAATCTTTAACTCATCTGATATGATCTCATCTATAACAGCTGGTGTAGTGCGATTACTGAAAAAGCTCGATATAAGGCGAAAGAAGTCATCGCCGACCCCAAAAGCAATAAGTTTTGCCAGAAGTGCTCTATACCACACTTGGTCAAATGCCTTGGAAATATGTAGAGCCACCTCTTTATTTTCGCCAAAATGTTGCATGTAATGACATGACTTCTTTGATAGGAGTGCTAATAGGTCACCCGTAGAGCGGCCTCTATGGAAACCATACTGGCGGTCACTAAGTAGGTTGTTGGACACTAAATACCTCACAAGATGGTAGTTACCCACGCTTTCGTCACTTTTGAAATTGCAGCACAAATTGTAATTGGCCTCTCCATTTTTGGAAGCTCTTCAGGATTGTACAGTGTACTGAAAAGTTAATGGATAAGGTAGCGTCAGGGAGCATTGTTTTCAGACCAATGCTGGAATTCCATCCGGAAGACTTATTTATGTCGAGTTCAGCTAAAACCCTTTTAACCACAAGTGCTCTAAAGTATATTGTTGGCATAGTTACAGATCATTTTTTAAGCTCAGGCGTTGGTTGAATGGGAAGCGTGAATTACTTGCAAGTAGAATCAGCCAGTAAGTTAGCTTTATCTCTTAAGAATTGAAGAACTAGCATTAACTTTAGCACGAAGGTGCTGTATCCTCTTTAGATTTGACGGCATTTTTGTACATCTGATTAAACCAAGACTTCAATTTGGGCTTGATCTGGATTCACTTTGATGAAATGATGGTGTTTATTCCCAGCTGAATCATGTTTTCAACCATTTCTGCCATGGTATTTGCATTATTGTCAAGGAAACATAGTTTCCAATCAAAATACCTGAAAAATTTTTTTGTGCTCTTGAGCTTCTTAATATATAAATTTTGGCCGTCTCGTAGATGACCGTAAAGTTGTACGAAGTTCTGAAAAAGAAGAGAAGCGGAAAAGGTGCAGTGTTCCAAGTTGCCGAACGGTACTTACTTCATATTTCTAAGAATGTCCTCCAGCACACTTAACACATATGTGCTGACTCATTTACTAGCGGCGCGAGGTGGTTGTGCATGGTGAACAACTCAACATATGGAACTTCTGCAGTTGTATGATCCGAATAGCGATATCTAGACGACTCGTGAACATTAAAGCCACCAGCAACATCAATTTCACTATTCGGACAACTCTCAAGGATTTACATTATAGAGTTGGAAAAGGCATCGAATGCGGTTATAGCTTCATACCTTCCTGCGTTCTGACTTCTCTACAGAAACCCTGAGTGTGACCAAATTTTAAATTTAACAAAAATTAATAATAGCTAAATTCAGAATCACAAGTACCTCGTGATTCCTGGCACTGGTCAATATCTTCATAGAATATGTCCAATACAAAAAAGCTAAAAAGCAATAGAAGGGGATAGCCAGGTAAGTGAAAATCCTGCGGATCAGAATCCTCATATATCTTGATATAACATAGGCCAAAAACGTTCGGTCAATGGACACAAATATGAGCGTATACGTAGTAGTTCGCTCTTGTCCCGCGTATATTGTAAAAGTCAATTCTGAAATTCCATGCCATGCTAAAATTGGAAAATTTTAAATAGGATATCAATTGTCAATTACGGATTTCTAACAACAACTGTCTGGTGGCCAGTGCTATACCTTTGTCACGAAACAGTCAAATAACAATTAACACGGTGTGAAATTATAAAAAAAAGGTTAAAAAAGGAAATCAAAGACTGATCTATATGATTTGAATGAGTACATGTATTCAAAAGTTTACTTCTATTTGTTATATGAGCTGATTTTTTTGAAAGTGGTATAAGTCCTTTAAAAAAAACTAAGTTAAAGGTAATTTTAATGAGCTATAGACACCTTCTCCCCATTGTTACAATCACAATTTCAATAGATTTCTATTTTAACATAAAATAACCAAAAAAAAGTTTTGCTGAGCAATTCAGTCGCACAAATATTTCTTTTGAAAGTGGAATAAGTCCATTGCCAATAATTATAATTAAAAAAAACTTTCTTATTGCGATAATAACATAAATGTTATTGACCACAAATTGCTACTGTCGGATTTCATTTCTTCCAAACGAAAGAGATTTTACAGTTGTGGACACAGCATTAAAGAAAAACGATCAATTATACACTGTCCAAGACTATTATAATGCAATACCGAAAAAAACAGCTTCATTATGTATGAAATGAAAAGAGAACACTTTGTCTCAACCTAATCTCTAGAAGAGGCAGTATCAAACAGAAAAACATACGAACGGAGAAATTCTAAACTGGCTTAAAATATTTATTTATTTATTTATTTATTTAATCATGTCTATGGATAAATCATCCTTACAGACAGAAGTTTTAAATTTACAATTATGAAATTTGACATACAAACATACATACAAAATTGAAAACATTAAAAACGTAGACATTATAAAGCATTAAAAAATGTAATAATTTGAAATTTAATTGAATTTAGATTTAAAGAAAAATCAATAATTCTGTAGCATTTGTTAAATTGGCTGCACATTCTCCGAAATGGATCAGCATTTGCATAGTTAGTCCTAAAGTATTTGATAGAAAGCAACTCATAGTGTCTTGAAGGTCGGTAAGGTACATTCAATGCAATATTGTTGAGTAGGAAAAATTAAGAAATATCACCATTAATCAGTTTTAAAATAAAAGATACATTTAACATAGTCCTCCGGCTTTTAAGGGTTGGCAGTTTAATGAGTGCTAGACGACTGGTATATGGTGGAAGGTCTAGTGGATTCCAGTGAAGAGTACGTAGACAGAATAACAAAAATTGTTTTTGCACAGACTCAATTGAGTTAATATGTGACGTATACACTGGGTCCCATACAACGGATGCATATTCAAGGACAGGCCTCACTAAGGAAATGTACAACTGTTTCGTAACATATGGGTCCTTAAACTCCTTAGCCCATCGTTTTATAAAACCCAGAACTCCACGGGCTTTATTCACAGTCAAAGAAATATGATTAATAAAGTTAAACTTAGAGTCCAACAGAACACCAAGGTCCATGATTGGAACTACTCTCTCCAAACGATGGTTTCCCAAATTGTAGTTTGCGTTAATGTAGAAACCTCTGTAGAAAGTTATATATCTACACTTGCTAAAATTAAGCTGCATCAAATTTTTATTGCACCATATATTAAAGCAATCCAAGTCCTTTTGTAGGAGAGTGTGATCTAAATACTTATCAAAGCTTAGGAAAATTTTAACGTCGTCAGCATACATCAAGATATTCGAGAATTTAATTACTTTTGGCAAATCATTTATAAATAAGGTAAAGAGAAGTGGTCCAAGATGGCTACCTTGAGGCACTCCCGAAGTTACGTCAATTAATTTTGAACAAACATTTTTGAAACGAACACATTGCTTCCTATTTGTTAAATAAGACTCAATCCATTTTAAACATCTGTTTGAAAATCCCATTAAGTCAAGTTTTCTTAAGAGCAACTTGTGATTGACTTTATTAAAAGCTTTACTAAAATCAGTGTACACGACGTCTGTTTGCTTGCGCTGAACGAAGCCTTGGTTAACAACAGTTGTTAGTTGTAGTAAGTTTGTTGTCGTAGAGCATCCCTTACGAAACCCATGCTGGACAGAACTGAATAGAGATGATGCATGATGAGAAATATATTCCGTCACTAATTTTTTAAATAACTTCGGAATAACACTCAGCTTAGCAATACCTCTATAATTTACAACATCCGATTTTGCACCACTTTTATACAGAGGTATTATGAAAGATTTTTTCCAAAAACTGGGAAACTCACACTTAATTAATGACATATTAAAGATTCTAGTCAATGGTTCAGCAAGAGCATCAGCACAATTAATTAGTATACAGCTGGGAACATTGTCAGCACCACGGCTATATGAGAACTTTAATTTTTTCAAATTTTTTGAGATTTCAGATGTATTGAAAAGTGGAATAATAATATTTTGACTGGATTCAGTGTAAATAGGGAAAGTATTTTCATTATAAACTGCATCAGAGTAGGTTGTGGGAAAAAATTCAGCAAACATATTACTTATATTAAGGTCTTCTCCGGACTCAGAACTCTGGAACTTCATAACAGCAGGAAAAGCAGTAGATCTTCTTTTGGAGTTCACAAAATTATAAAAGGATTTAGGATTATTTTTGAAGTTATTCCTCATACAAGATAAATAGACTGCATAACACGATCTGTTTAGCGTGTTGTATTCGTTCCGAGAAATTACATATTTTCGATAATCACATAGGAGACTGGTTTTTTTGTAATTTTTATAAAGTTTATTTTTCTTATTTTTTGCTTTAGATAAACGATTTGTACTCCATGGAGGTCCGCTTTGCCTGCGTAAAGGTTGCGTTGGAATGCATAGCTCAAACAATGAAAATATTTTAGCATAAAAACGATTAATAATTTCCTCAAGCGTAATATTTGATGGTGAAAATAATTGATTCCAATTTGAGTGTTTTAATAAATGATTGAGCAATCGATAGTTCGTTTTATTAAAACTAAATACATTGTTTATATCAGCGGGTTTCTCAAAAGACTCAGGCGAAATAGGGAGGTTAACCTCAATTGTAGGATGATATAGATCTTCCGGCATGACAATAGGTGAAGAACGTTCAACAACAATGTCCATAAACTCATTAATGAACATTAAGTCTAATAATCTGTTCTGATGATTAAATATTCCGTTCATCTGGTATAAATCCAAATCCAAAAAGGTCTTAAGAAATTGTTCATATATTCCGTTATTAGTTAACAAAACAGGTATCCAGATACCATTCTCGGTTGAAAAGTTCCATTTAACAGAAGGCATATTGAAATCACCAACGGAGACACATAAATCATTTTGTTTTCTACTGCTAACTATAAAATTGATAGCCTTAGCGTGTTCAACATAGGTTAGAAGAGGTGATGAAGGAGGAATGTAAGAACAAGTAATGACGATGTTTCTGTTATTTAGTTTTATAACCACGGCAATAAATTCAATATTAGATGAGGATTCATAAGTGAATGGTTCTGCTTGGAGAATATTTGAAACGGCAATCAATACACCCCCCGATTTTTTACCATTACCACGGTCTCTTCTAAAAATCTGAAATTTGTCACACATAATCTCAGAGTTAATTATGGTATCAGCAAGCCAGGTTTCAGTAAGGGCAACAATATGATGTTCAATGTTAAAACTGTCAACAAAAAGCGAAGACGGCTTAGTATTTAGTACACGTACGTTTTGGTAAACAAAAAGAAATTTTATCCACTGTGGCGGTAATTAGTTTTTTGAATTGATTATATTTCTCACCGGAAGACGAGCAGTAGAACTATGAGTTTGCCTAACCATAAATTCACGCACAAACGTATTAATAGGCCAGAATGTTAAATCAAGCAGAGTATTGAAGAACTGATCAGGAACAATAACTTTAAAAGATGCTATTTCGCGAGGCTCAGAATAGTTAAATTTATAAGTGGAAATTTCAACATTCAATTCAATTTTAGACTTTATATAGAAATTAACATCATCAGATGAAGTTTCATTCGCTAGCCGTGATATAAAAATAGCCCTTTTAGGCGGAATGGCTCTAAGCGGGTTATGACTAATTGTTGACACCGACTGTATTGAAGGACTATTTGACAGCTGAACATTTAGAGAATTAGTATTGGATGCACAGTTTTCACTAATTATTAATGGAGCTTGAATTTGTTCTGGCGTATTGAAATTAAGTGTAGAGATCACGTTTAACGGCATATTATTAACGGTCGTTGGATGAGGTTCAAATAAAATGAACCTCACAAAATTTTTTATAAAATTAATATGGACGAAACTGCTCCATTTAAAACTATTTTTTTATTTGGAAACAAGGGAGACCGAAAAGCCTCAGCAAAATTAATATGTTACCACTTTATAAAACTTCAAGGATCATAACAAGAGAGAAATATAACGATACGATAAGTTTATTACTTTTTTACTATTCACCATAAATACTTCAATATGAAAACTAAGTTTAAAATATCTATTTTTTAAATACTTAATATTGAAATTTATTATTTGGGATAATCTCCCCAACTATAGAACTGGCAAACCATCGATAGCACTATTGATAGTTTTGTTTGCACGGCACTATCGATGGTTTTTTTATAGCGATGCTATCGTTAAAATGTGTTTTTTTTCTAAAATTTACATAGTATTTAGCGGCGGCATAAAGTTAAAGGCAGACGATGTAGAAGTTTTGCAGGATCTAAAAGAATTGCTTACGCCGTTTGATGCAGCTACGGTTCAAACCTCCTCGAGTGCTTCCGTTACCATTTTCTTAATAATTCCTCTTACATTTGGCCTTTTTAATGCTCTTGATCAATTAAATAGTACCTTAAAGACTCCTGAAGGCCATTAAGCTCGTAATTTTCCGATTGAAAAAGTGAAAAAATGTTATTTCCCTACGAAGGTCGCACAGCAACAAGATTGGGAACATTGTTAGATCCCCGTTTCAAAAAAGATGGATTTCTTTTTTCAGGCAACGCAGATATTGGGACACAGTTTTTGCAGAATGAGCTGATTGGCATGAGTAAAATGGTCACTATACGGTACGATAATGCAGAACCGTCAACTTCAAAAAATACTCAGAACAAAACGCAGCCAAAGCTTCTGAAATTTGTAGAAGACAAAATTGCCGGTAAAGTAAGGACTAACCAAGTGGATGCAATTATTTCTCTTAGGCAATATTTTAAAAATGCAAATTCGCCATTAGAAATGGACCCACTGCAGTACTGGAAGGTAAACAGTATCGTAAAAAGAATCATAAAGTAATTGTTACATCTACTTACAGGACAATGATAACCAGATGTCGCTCACAAAGTCATGTGCCTTGCGTTATTTGTGTATACCAGCAACATCAACGGAGTCTGAGAGAATGTTTAGTAAAGCCGGGTCCATTGTTTCTGAAATTAGGTCATGCTTGAAACCAAAAAATGCTCTTTACTAACAAAAAGAGTTGGATAACAAAGGAACTATAAGCACAATACGTTTATAAAGAATTCTGTAATTCTGCCGACATTTCATTGGTTGCTAAAACCAAATCGTCAGTGAAGTTTAAGCAGTTTGAAAACATTCAACCTCAGGTGTTTATGCCACATAAATCAAATACAATATGAGAATTCAATAATGTATATGAATCGTAACAAAATACATAATCATAGTAGGCTTAGAATGCTTTTATGCAAACAACACAACAAACAATTTACTCAACGTGAGTCTATTTCATTTTTCTCTCAACACCCATACAATTAAACGCCCGTTGGTCGTTAATGATTGTATTCAGTTGGGCAAAAAATGAAAAATAAAATCTTTATTTTAAATACTTAAAACTGAAATTCATTATTTGGGATATTCTTCCCAACTAATCGTTAGAAACAATTAGAGCTTTTGCAAAATGCATTGTTTGTTCAGTAAATTATTTGTTGTGTTGTTTGTATAAAACATTCTAAGCCTAACGAAGTAATTTTCAGTAAAGCTTATGTCTAAGAAAACTTGGACTTAAATTTGCTCCTATTTATGTGGAGCTAAAAAAATAGTTTATTTTTCCAAATAATTTTAGTCTTTAAAAGCTGATTAAAGTTGGACAATATTTTTAAATTGATTCAAAGGCAAACCCTTAAATATTTCAATATATGAAAAAATGTACTTATGCCACTTTAAGAAAAAACCAGCTCATATAATAATATACTCGTATATACAAATATATTGTGTTTCTTATAATTTTTTGAAACCTTTTATTTTATTAACGACCTACAGCTCGTTAAAAATTAAAAGATATATTAAAAAAGATCCAAAAAATAGTGTTAATTAAAATATTTGAAAATAAAGAATTTCAATTTAAATTATTTTACTTTAATTTCGAATAATACTAAATTATGTTCATAAAACCTTTTTGTAATAAATGACGATATTTTCTTCTATAAAACAAGTAATTAATTTAGCAATGTCCTGTGGACCAACTTTCACTTGACAAAAGCTGGGCGAAATTATAGTCAACTTTACAGAGAAGCATTATCTAGTGGACCTCTTCCCAGAATATTTCATCAGGACAACAAAGTGACAGCAATGACGCCTGCCAGACTTTTACGTTATGCATCTTTCCTGCAGAGATTTAGTTATAAAGAAGATCTTCGAAAAGCTGAAAAAATTGAAATGCAGTTTGCCTATTAAAAAAACACATAAAATTCGAACATTTGATTGATGAAGAAGATAAAATTATTCAATAAAAACTTTTAAATCAATTTTTAAATTCTGGACTTGGAATTGCTAGCGAGATCGACCGCGAAAGAACTGTCACAACTAAAATAGATTTACTCAAAGGAGACAACATCTCTACATATATAAAAATTACGTGTATGTTCGTGATCGCTAAACTCAAAAACTACTGGACCGATTTTGACCAAATTTTATATGCATGCTCTATGGGCCGTGAGAGTGTTTCTGTGTATTTTGAAGTTCGTCCGACAGATGGCGCAATATTTCGTTTTTTTGTGTTTTGCCCGACAGAGATTAGCGCGATAAGCCTATGCTGCGTTTTTCTGAAGGCGTCGGGTCCTTAATCAGCGTGTAGTGGCGTTAAGTAGCCCGATACCGGTATTTGAACAATAATTGCTATGTGCACTAACCTTTCATTCTCTTCGAAATATCAATATGCCATGACTTTGCAACGAAACCAGACTTGCAGTGAAAATAAAATTTGAAGGCAAAACAACGTTTGCCCGGGTCAGTTAGTTGTCTATATTTATTAATTACAAGATGGTATTATTTTTAAATTAAACCCTCTCGTTATAAAAGCAACATGCGGCCTAAGATTTTAAAGGAATTATATACAAAAAACTCATCCCAAGAATCCATACAGACCATGCAGAACTTTTTCAGTATCATTAATTTTTAGTGCTGGTAGATCAAAATGGCCTAAAACTCTCTTAATTACAGAAGCTCCCTCTTTTGAAAATGAAAAAACGCTTTTCCAAGATATATTCTTTACTTACGGTTTTCCTCAAGTGATTATCTTGGAATATACTCTATTGTTCAAGAGGCCATTGTTACAAATTATTGTATAAGAAACGGCACAATGCGGAAATTTACAACATCCTGTTACAAACTGATCTACAGAATGCAGATATTAAAAACAAAATTTAAATCTATGGAAGAGGATAGTTCACCTCGTAATATGAAGGTGCAAGAAACTTCCTTCGTTGTAGAGCAACTCCACTAGCTAATGGGCCGACGTCCGTAAGCTTAGCGTGGTAGATAGCGTGAATTCAAGTGCAATGGCATAAAAATAACGAACCAGTGTGATATTGGGTTGACTAGATTATTCAGTGAAACATGAGAGTGGTCATATACTTGTATGTATTAATCAAATGCTTAAATCTGATAAAAAGTCTGCTCCTTTTACTGAGCCTCCGATGCTACAGAAATGAGAAATTGGGGATACACAAGTAGAAAATCGATCTGTCAACCCAATAATTTTTCTTCACGAGCAATTACAACATAAAAAAATTAAGTTGGATACATCAATTTTGCACTAGCCATACAACTTAGTGCAAAGGCAGTTAGTAAAAACACATATTCTATAAAAAAAAACTTTTATCCCTTAAGCTCTTTTGGCGGTTAAAGCACGATATGTTCATTTGTATATCGACATTTCAGTGGTGCTAACCAAATCATCAGTGAACTTCAACCGAGTTTTAAGCATTCAACCTCACAAGCTTGTATATAAACTTTGAAATACAATATGAGAATTCTATATGAAATCCCACTACACACAATAAACATTTTTAAACTCTGTGCAAATGATTAGTTGGGGAGAGTATCGCAAATAATGAACTTTAGAAATAAATATATAGTGGCTCACAGCTTATTTCAACCAGTCACTTGTAAGAAGATAAATTGCTTACAATTTCGAAACAAAATAAGATATTAAAAAAATGTGAATGAGAATTTAAGAAATATGTTCCAAAATAAAAAGAAAAGAAGTTTTATTCAGTCTTGAATTTAAAGTTTTAAAAAGTTAGAAACTAAATATCAAAAACGTGGATATATTAGCAGTCACAGCTTACTTCAACCAGTTAATACAAATATATATATATATTTAAGTAATTTTTTATTTTGAAATTTAAAATGACCTCTTCTTTGGTCAACTACCGTGAATTTTGTCCGCAGAGTAACTCTGCCATTAAAAATCATGATTTCGGAGAAGACGACAAATAGTTTCTGCACTGCACGTTTTGTTAAACTTACTTTTAACTTCTCCACCCAATTTCGGAGCGGACGGCCTCCATTTTCCCCTTATATTCCTGACATTGTAGCGCTCATCACTTTAATTTTTTCTATTTTCGAGATGTTATACTTTGAACTATCGAATCACTAAGGCAAACTTTGTCAGCAGTTTTTCGATGGGAATAACTAATCACCAGTTTTTTCGGTTCTATGGCAGTACGTCGTCCTATTGTCAAAAAATGCAGCTCCGGTTCAATTATATGCCATATATCTTCTTAAGGGCATTTCCTAAGAACCCAAAATTATACGCCTATCCGGCAAATAGGTTGTGTTATGCAAATTGTAAATAAATATAAATACATACTTATATTCGAGTGAAGTCATTATTACATATGAAGCCGAACTTAATTTCGTTTGGCAGTTGCTAAAACACTGTGTCTGTTCTACAACGATAATGCAGTGCATCAAATGATATTGCAGGCCATAAAACATGAAGAAAATATGATGACGCAGAACACAACTGGAAACTACAAATTTATGGTTGCCCAATTGAAATCATCAAAAACTCTAACCACAATATAAAACGAGGTGTACCAAAAAAAAATAATAAACAAAATAAAATGTATTAAGAGCTCGATAGTGTTATGGATTAGTGACATCTATTGGAAAAAATGGCATTCCAATAGAATCCAAAAACAACAGTAGCTACGACAACAACCGGAACATACTACTGACCGGAAAAAGAATTATTTATATTGAGGAGAAAACCGACAGGAGAATCTTAAATTATATTTGAAAGGATATATTGAAAACTTAGAATGTGACTCTAATATAAAAGAAATAGTAAAGGAAAAATCAGACCTGGTATAGCAAAGGAAAAATGCCAATGAAACAGAATACAAGTTCTTCAGTAAGTAATTTCGTTTAGGGTTTTGAGAATTAATTAAATCGTTTTTTATAAAACGAATTTACATTATTTATGTTTTTTTTACTGTCTGTGAAAACCTTTTAGAACAAAATATTTATCAAATTTGTTATTCGAGATATTCTCCAAAATAACTATTTTAATATTTTACTGTTTGTTGTTGGAGGGTACAAAAGGATGTGTTTTATTAAATATAAATTTAATAATAATAATATTTTTACCTGGAAACAATTGCTGAGTATATTTATTAAATTTAAAGGACTTGCGAATGAAGAGATAAAAGTTGTAATTCTGGCGTACGATTTATATCCGCGGCAAAAAATATTTTATAAGATCTAAGTAACGATATGAAATAAGGAATAAGAGATCCACATACTGAGAAAGACGTGTCATGTTTTTGTGTTGCAACTTTTTGTGTGTGAAGGCGTAAAGTCGACATAGATGGTTGAATAGTATCAGTTAAAAGTTATGTCCGGTTACAGGTGTCATGGGTGTTTATGTTGTTGGGTTCGATTTAATTAGTTTTTGTTGTTGCAAATTTTAAACAGTGTGTCAGCGGGTATGGATCCCATGTCTCTAGAAGAGCTAGTCGATATGGCTGCAAATAAACGAACGAAGTTCCATCTCAAGGCAAATTTTTCATCTCAGTATCTATTAATTACAATAATACTACTGGTACTCATGAAGATGATATCTCGAGATACCATTTTTTAGATGGAGAATAGAGTTTTTTCTGTGAAAAAATAGAGCATAAAAAATGTAATCACATATTTGTTTAATAAATATGAATTTTAATTCACATACATTGTTTGTATACTAATTATATGCCTAAGAATGGCATATATAAAAATTAGGCCTATAGAAGTATTAGCGATTTAGTCCACAATTTGCGTGCAACTAAAGATTGTAACTATTAGCGAAAAATAGTGCAGTTGATAATAAAGTAAGTGCTTGTAAATTTAGATTTTGTTTATTTTTAGGAGCACAAACTTCTGTTTGAAGGTGGAACAGATTTCGTTTTAGAATAAAAAGTCATATGAACAGTGTCATACCACTATCACTTCAAAGAGGATTTGCCGAAGGGCACATAAAAGAAAACGCATGGAAAAAGATTTCGAGACAAGAAAACATTTTGTGGAAATCGGCAGCAAACAAGCCGATAGTTTAAAGATAATTTTGGTTTAGGTTTGTATAATAATTTATTTATATTGTTACGAATTTGGTTGTGAACAGTCCCATTATAATAATTCTAGAACCTACTGAATTGTTGATATTCGTATTTGCTTTTATTATTCATCATAATTACTCTAGAACATACTGAAATTGTTGTTATTGTTATTTGCTTTTATTATTCATTGTAAATGAGCACATGACAACTACACACACATACATACATGCATACATAAATACTTGTTAAGCGACGGTGGCCTGAATGTACACAAATACACATGTTGAATACGCATGGCTGCTAAGTGATTGAAACAAGAAATAAGCTCATGATTATTGTTGTTGTTGACACCCCCGGGGGACACGGATTATACATCTTGGCTTGGTGGCTTGGTGTTGTGCTTCCTGGGGTATAGGGTTATCAGGTTTCCGGACCTAGGCCTTTTTGCTGATAACCCCTAAAAACTTGTATGTTGATACCCAATTTCTGAATTAACAGGGCAACGGGCGCGCATGCAAGTAAATTAAAGGTAAAAGTGGGTTCGCTCGCTCGTCCGGATGGGTAACATGGTCTTTCCAGACTTTGATCTTTGGCCAGTTACCCATAGAACTTAATATGTTACTACCCAATCCCTGAAATAACAGGGCAACGGGCGTGCATATATGTAAGTAATTAAGGAAGTAGCTTTGCCTATGCTTGTCTGGGTAGAGGTGCTACCGATACCTCAGGTTTATACGGGACCTAAAATCGGAGGTGTTTTTAACACAAGACCGACCAGAGTTCCTATCTGGTACCACGGGAACCAGTAACCCCTAGACGTGTCCTAGACGGGTTATTGGTGAGGCCCCTTCGGGGATCACGTGGTGGCTGTGGTTAAAACCCAAAGATACGCGGGAAGAGTTATGGGTCGGATGAGTATGTTTGCAATACGGTGCTAGTGACCGGTTGTAGATGCTCTCTTCAGGCCATATATCTCTATGTGCTGTTGCTATTCAACAGAGCTGCCCTGATGGTTGCGGTTGGTGAGTGCCTATTAAGATAGGGGGGCATCTTACTGCTGGGCCATTGGGGTGGTAGGAGGTTAGATAGCTCCAGCACTTTAGCAAGGTGTCTGTACATGGTTCTGCAGCCTGTACAGAATTTGCTACCATGTCGTCCCTATTGGGGGCACATGTAGAACCATTACCCTGTATGTACCTCTGGAAGGGACGACGGGGACGGTGGTGAACGGCTTTATTCACCCAATATAAGATTAAACGTGTGCTAATAAATATGTAGATATGTAGTTGAAGTTACTGTTCAATTTAGCCCAATGCTCACAGGACACAGCGGCATAAATTAAAAGGCTCCAAAGGGAGATAAATAACTGCATTGCAGTGTTAAAGCTATATAATGTAGATATTAGTGCATGGGGCCCAATTTTCATTTTCCAATGCTCGATGCGGCTTTCAGAATGAACTCTAAGTCTTTGGGAGCAATCACTTAAAATTAAACGGAGGTTTCCAAATGGGAGGAATTGAATAGTTTTTTAACGGTTAGATTTCTTGCTCGTGAAAGTGTTTCTGATATCATTACGCCGAACAATAATGTTAGTAGCTCACAAACTTTTTCTAGCAATAGTAAATCTCAGACTTCAGTAAAAGTAAAGCAATTTAAGACCCATCATACCAAAGTGGAGCCAATGCAGAGCAAATTCTGTAAAGAGAACCATAAAATTAGTTCCTGTAACAAGTTTTTAAATATGGACTACAAAAATCGTGTTTCTACTCTAAAAAAGTTTCAATTTTTTTCAATTGCCTTACTATAGGCCACTTATATAATGATTGCAGTAGTGCATATGTTTGATCCAAGTGTAACAAAAACATTCATACACTGCATAAAGATTTCGTGCAGACAAATAGAAACAAAACAAAGTATAGTGGAAATCAAAATAAAATCGAGAAAATACCGTCCACTAATACTTCCGACATAGTGCAAGCACACCACACTACAGTTGCAAAAAAGGTATTGTTAGCCACTGCATGGGTACACATTGTTAGTTCTGGTTCGACATATAAAGTTAGAGCTCTTATTGACCCGAGTTCTGATGAAAGTTTCGTTTCTGAAAAATTACAAAAATTATTGAAGTTGCCCACTTCCCCGATCTCAGCTCAGGTCACAGGCTTAGGCGGGGAGGTAATAGGTAAATCTACGAAAATGGCGGATTTCGTAATTGTATCACTTTTCTATCAGAATGTGTCTCTTAATGTTCAAGCTCTTGTGGTTCCGCGAGTTACTGGTAATGTACCAACACACTCTTTTACACCTTCAGAGGATTGGGGCTTACCGAAACTAGATTATGCAGGTCCAAATTTTTATACCAGCGGGGAAGTGCATCTTTTACTAGGAGGTGATTTTTATCGATTTTTGTGATATTCTTCCGACGGGGTTTGTTTGAATTTGGAACGATTTTCCGTCATCCCACGTCAAATTTGGTTTATGAACAGACCGGTTTCGGCTTTGTGCCATCTTCAGTGTTCTCAGTATTCGAGAACACTGAAGATGGCACAAAGCCGAAACCGGTCTGTTCATAAACCAAATTTGACGTGGGATGACGGAAAATCGTGATTTTTATCCGCTAATTCTTCATGGTAGAGTTCGACATGCTGTTTTTGAGTCAAGAAACTATTTTCGGCTGGATTGTAACTGATCCAATCTCCAGTGTCTCTCCACGAGTCCTTACGATGTCACACTTTACAAAGGTCTCAATTGACGATCAGTTGACAAAATTTTGGGAGTTAGAAGAATTTTCTAGTAAGCGAATATTATCAGAAGAGGATAAAATTTGTGAAGAAATATATAGTTCTACTACCACAAGCGATGCTAAAGGGAGATATACTATAAGTCTGCCCTTTAAACATAATAATCTGTCACTTGATCCCAATAGGCACATAGCTGTGAGTCAGTGTTTAAGGAACGAAAAGTCGTTAATGCGCAATACTGAGTGCAAGGCTCAATATGATGAGGTCCTAAAAGAATATTTAACTGTAGGAAACATGGAAAAAGTTGAGAATTCCAGTAGCCCAAGTTATTATTTACCCCTTCATTGTGTTTTTAAGCCAGAAAGTACAACTACAAAATTAAGAGTCGTGTTTATTGCTTCTAGTACAACTCCAAGCGGCAAAAGTTTGAATGATTTGCTGTATACTGGTCCCATTCTTCAAGCTGAAATAGTCAATTTGGTTCTAAAATGGCGATTTTTCCAGTTTGTTTTCAATGCGGATATATTAAAAATGTATCGGCAAATAATGGTAGATCCTGAACATAGGCGTTTTCAAAAAATCGTCTTTCGTAGTTCAAAAAATAATTCAATTGAAGATTACCAACTAAAAACGGTCACTTTCGGCGTAAATTGTACCCCATATTTGGCCTTGAGAACTATTCTTCAATTAGCCGATGATGAAGAGCGATGTTTCCCTCTAGGCTCTCGAATTTTACGTGAATGTATGTATGTCGACGATGCTCTAATTAGTGCTCATTCCATTTCTGATACCTTAGCGGCACGTGACCAATTAATTGGCATACTTGGTATGGGAGGTTTCGAGTTGCGTAAATGGACATCTAACTCAAAACAAATTTTGAAAGGCTTGCCCAGTGAGCATTTATTAAACTCCCCTTTTTTTCGTTCGATAACAAAAGTACCACAAAAACGTTAGGTATCCACTGGAATGCTGCAGAAGATTTATTTTTCTTCACTGCGGTGAAAATTGAATTAAAACCATCCTATACTAAAAGGGAATTTCTGTTAATAATTGCTAGACTGTGATGTGGCTCGATAATATAGGATGGGATGAATATATAAGGCCAACGGCTCTACAGAAATGGCAAAATTTTGTTTCCAATTGAAAAGATATTGAAAATATAAATCTACAGCGATGGCTGCAATATTCACCTAGTTGCAAAATTGAGTTTCACGACTTTTGTGACTCATCTGAGTTAACATACATATGCGGCATCATTATACATATGTACGAGTGAGTTTTGAAAACAAATATTGCAAAAATTTACTTGTCTGTAAGACAAAAGTGGCTCCAGTGAAAAGGCCATCCTTACCACGATTAGAATTATGTGGAGCAGTGTTATTAGCAAACTGTAATTTCCGCTTTGAAGCTTAGCTCTCAATCAGTTTAATTGTGATCCGACTCGACAATTGTACTGGCCTGGTTACGAAAACCGTCTTGTAGGTGGAAAACTTTCGTGGCCAATAGAGTGGCTACAATTTTAGAAAAAGTCGGAAATAAGAACTGGTATCATGTTTCATCCAATGATAATCCTGCCAATCTAGCAAACCGGGGGCTGACTCCTGCGGAGTTGTGTGGGAACAACCTTTGGTGGCCCAGAGCATATCATGTAATAGCATACTTATATGTTTAGATTTTTTATTCTCACAAACACAGAAAGTCTTAAGAGATATAATTTTAACTCTTTAAGGCTCAGTGCCTCTGAATTAGGCTCTGCAAGAAATCAGCTTTTTTCTTTGTCCCAACAGTTTTGGTTTCCGAATGAATTCAACTGCCTAAAATCTAAAAGGAAAATCGACTCCCATAGCCCTTTGCTAACCCTGACACCCTTTTTGGATGAACAGAATATCCTACGCTCTAATGGTCATCTTAGCTCTTCCCGTTGCCTATCATATAGCGAACGACACACTATTATATTGGCCATAAAGTCGCACTTCATGGAGGCCCTCGTCTCACGCTGTCAGTCGTCCGTCAAGAATGCTGGATAATAAAAGCCAGAAATCTTATCAAGACGGTCATTCATAACTGTAAAATTTTTGTTCTCCATCGGAAAAAGCTTCAAGGCCAAATTATGGCACATTTGCCTGAGGAAAGGACCACTGTGAGTCGCTCTTTTGCTAATACAGGCATTGATTTCGCGGGCCCATTTGAAATAAAAAGTATGTGTACCTCTTTGTCTGTTTCTCCACGAAATTTTATGGGAGCTGCTAGAGTTAAAAAAAAATTAACCAACACGTAAAGGAGCTACGTGACTCGGCAGTCGAAAAATATAGCCACCAGCGCCTCGAATGGAGTTTTATCGGTTCTTACTCCAGGGCATTTTCTGATAGGCTCGTCAGTTCTTACCCCGCCGAACCTGAAGAATTATGCTCTTCCATTAGTATCAGAAATCGTTGGCGCAGAGTAAAGGGTCTCCACCAAGAAATGTGCCGTCGGTAGAAGGAGGAATACCTAAAGGAGCTACATAAGCGTAACAGGTGGAAATTCGATCAGGTTGACCTAAAAGAAAATGACCTAGCAGTCCTCAAAAATGAGCCAGGGTGTCTCACAGAATGGCGTTTTGGGCGTATTATAAAAGTTTACCGAGGTACCGACAACAAAATTCGGGTAGCAGATTTGAGAACTAGAATTATCACTCGACCGATCCACAAATTTGTCGTTATGTCCGATTGTGTCTCATGACACTACACTTCCATTTTCCATATTTATTTCCTACTAAACTGTATCTCTTATTCAACAAATATACATATTCTTTTAGTACACGATGAGTAAAAGGGATTTCAACCAAGAGTTTCGATGCCCGCTGTGCAACCGTTTTCATGCCATCCGCCAGTGCTCCCGGTTTGTGGTTCTACCGGTTGAGAAAAAGGTACATGTCGTTGCTAAAAAGGGCCTGGGCTACAATTGCTTGGCCCAGTCGCACATCTTGGCTCAATGTAAAACTTTGGATCGATGCCACTTATGCCAGCTGGATCACAACAGCTTGCTGCATCCCATGCCAGCGGATCGAGTGTGGGTCCAGACGACCGCACTCATTCGGGTTCGGGCTGGGCCAGGCAAGAGGGACTACTGGACCAGAACTTTGATCGACCCCTCAGTGGCCAGGTCCACAATAACGCTGAAGGAGGCTGAAAAGCTAGGTTGCCGAGTAAAATCCGGCCGAACAACGTTGTCCCTCTACAATCGTGATGACCCTCATCACCGCACAGAAGTGAAGCTCGTGGTGGAAAACACATCTTATGGGCGGAGCCCTCCCTGTGATATCGACCGCGACTACATGGACACCTCAGCCTGAAGCATTATATGATCTTGGGGGCGGATGAGCCGCATTTTGATTGGTCCAGCAAAGGTTAAGGCGGGCAGCCTGTACGTGCAGAACACTGTATTCGGGATGGCGTACTTCGGGAGGCAATGCCTAGCTCCAGTGAATAAATGAATTTTTGTGGTCCATATTTTTGAATTTTTTTATATACATACATATGTACTTTTCTCTTCCCCCCGGGGGGCACGGTCAATACATCTTGTCTTGGTGGCTTGGTGTTGTGCTTCCTGGGGTATAGGGTTATCAGGTTTCCGGACCTAGGCCTTTTTGCTGATAACCCCTAAAAACTTGTATGTTGCTACCCAATCCCTGAAACAACAGGGCAACGGGCGCGCATGCAAGTAAACTAAAGGTAAAAGCGGGTTCGCTCGCTCGTCCGGAGGGGTAGTTGGTCTTTCCAGACCTTGACCTTTGGCCAATTGCCCTAAAACTTAATATGTTACTACCCAATCCCTGAAACACCAGGGTAACGGGCGTGCATATAAGTAATTAAGGAAGTAGCTTGCTACGCTAGTCTGGGTAGAGGTGTTACCGATGCCTCAGGTGTGCAAGGAACCTAAAATCGGAGGTGTTTTTAACACAAGGCCGACCAGAGTCCTATCTGGTGCCACGGGCACCAGTAGCCCCTAGGACTTGTCCTAGTCTGGTTGTTGGTGAGGCCCCTTCGGGGATCACGTGGTGGCTGTGGTTAAAACCCAAAGATACGCGGGGAGAGGTATGGGCTGCATGAGTGTGTCTTCAATCATGGGCTAGTGGCATGATGTAGATGTTCTCTTCAGGCCATATATCTCTAGGTGCTGTTGCTATTCGACAGAGCTGCTCTAATGGTTACGGTAGGTGAAGCCTCAGGTCAGATGGGGGCAAAATTTCCACTGCCGTGCCATTTGGGTAGTAGGAAGTTAGATAGCTCCAAGCATCTTAGCAAGGTGTCTGTACATGGTTCTGCAGCCTGTACGGAACTTGCTACCATGTTGTCCCTGTCAGGGGCACATGTTAGTTGGCGCTCCAGTCATGTGCCTTTGGCGGGGGCTACTGGGGCGGTGGTGAACGTACTTTATTCACCCTTGTGCAATAGTGCACCGTCAGGTTGGGCCTTCGGGCAGGTACTGACGTGAATCTTTTGCAACTCTGTACTTTTCTCTTTGAATTTGAATTGCTCTACGAATTGTTTTATAAATTGTTTTATGCTTATGTATATAAATTGAATTTTTTTCATGCTCTAAATTTATTCTGTTTTACCTGCCAAAAACTTTACAATTCTATAATTTTGAATTTACACTAGACCCCGACTTGCGTCGTTAATGGGGACCGGAGAAATGCGACGCAAATCGAAACGACGCAAATCGAATCACCTTTTTCTATATAAATGCACTGAAATTTAATTTATTGGGGAAAATATTCAAAACAAATCAAAAAATTTTGTATTTTTGATAAAAACAAGAATGAATACATTTGTATTGATTTCATTTACTTCAGCAAAGTTTATAATTATTATAAAGAAATAAAACAATAAATTAAGAAAAAAATTAAATTCATTTACATATGTACATATGTATATTCATAAAAAGTACTATATATGCATTAAAAATTTTAATTTATTTAGCTTACATTGAGCTCTCTACAGATGATAAATCTAAATCAACAACACAACATTTGAATTCTTACCATAACCAGACTAGGCTTGCCAGATGGCCGGGAATGAGCTTGATTGTCAAGATATTTTAGTGCATGTCAAGTTTCAAGCTCAAGCAATATTTGTCAAGCTGAAATTGAACATTTTCAAAATTAAAATTTGCAGTTGGTTACATCTAAAAAATTTCGTTTTTTGGCAGTAAAGTTTAATTGTTGGCAACATATAATTTTATCCCTGTATCAACACACATAATTTGACTCATCACTGTATTTAGTACGAACTAAGTCCATTTTTTTCCAAATTTAGTTTTCATTGAATTGAACTCGAACGGAAAGAATATAAAAGGTTTTTTAGTTTTATTTTTTCTAAATAAATTTTGTTATCGCTTTTAAACAATATTAAGAAATAACTTTCTATTTTTGTTGCTTTTTTATTGTTTAAAACATAAAAGACATTTCTTTTGGCGCTTACTGTGCATACACCTATGTATGTTAAAAATATACAAACGTACATTTATAAGTAACGAACTGAATGAATTTTATGTAATTTTCCTGTAAAGAAATGACTGAATTGTTGAACTTTTTATGTTATTCTTGTGTTTTTTTTTTGTAAGTAAACAGCCTTTATTTCTGTTTTTAATAAATAAAGAATTTTTAATAAATTAAAAAAATTTATATTATCCCGTATTTTTAGTTTTTAAGCAAATATTTCAATTTGTCCAGTTCTCTTCTTAAAATCAAGCTCATTTGCACTAAATGTCAAGTTAGTGCTCATATTGAATCTGGCAACCCTAAACCAGACAGTTGTTATTAGCACCACTTATATAACAAAGAAAAGGGAATTCCCCTTACTTCACGCAATTTCAAAACTTCTTAATGTACAGGCCAGAAGTTGTGAAAATGCTAAAGGACAGAAAATATGCTATATCAGGCACTACAAATGCTAAAAATGGTAATCCACAATGCTGCAGTAAACAATTTAACGAAATCAAAACGACGCAAATCGAAATCAAATCAAAACGACGCAAATCGGGGTCAAACACACGCAACTGGGACCGACAGAACTGGAAATTGCAACGACGCAAATCGAATTTTTCCAGTTTTTAAAAAGCGACGCAAATCAAATCGACGCAAATCGGGACGACGCAAGTCGGGGCTCTAGTATATTTAGAAATTATACTTAAAATTTTGCAATACTGCTGCAAGGTGGGCGGTATGTTGACCCTACGACACTTATTACACGGTATCGTGTCACCACGAGGCAACTGTCCGGAGATGCCCTAATGAACCAGTCTCGTAAAGATAAAACGTCAGAAGTTCTTTTCCAATAAGAAAGTCAAAATTACCGATAACGATTCCAAGAGAGGCGGAAAATCTTGCGGCCGAGTGAATTTCTCTAGACCACCGACCTATCAACGGCAAGAGATGTGGTTCAGCTTCAACAAACATCATGATTGTTCTAGAAATGATCATTAAGAGTATATAAGCTGAACACATCAACGTTGAGAGTAGTTTGGATTTAACCGTAATAGTGTAAAGTGTCTTAAGTATAAAGAGTGGCTACTATGAGCATTGTACTGTGGTATGTAATTCAATAAAGTAGTAGCTGTTAAGTACAGTAAATTGAAGTGTTGTGCGTTTAATTTCATTGCAATTAAAGAACCCACGGAAAACGTTTTTAAAGAGATAAAAACGTAACAATTGGTGTCAGAAGTGGGATTGCAAAATGAAGTTCGACGAGCTTATGAGGCCGTGAATGTGAGGGTTCACAGGAAAGTTCACAGCGTCAATAGAAAATTCAATGTGCCAGAAAAAGATGTTCATGAGAAGTTTGATATGTTGGAGAATGGTGTCGATCGGAAGCTACACAGCCTGGAAGCAAGGGTACGTTATCTTCAACCGCAGGAGGAGCCAATGCTAGTTATTCCGGAAGCTGCGAGTAGATTTGATACTGTAGCCAATACAAATGCATGGGTCGCGGAGGAGAAATGCACTGAGTTAATCTTGGCTTTAAAAAGGCGCTGCTGCACAAGTCCTGGAAATCTGTGCCCGCTACAGCAAGAAACCACTATGAAAACATAATGGCGGCTCTGCAACGTAAGTATGTTGGAGAGCATAAAAGGGAGATCCACAGAATGGACCTAAGCCGCAAAAGCCAAGGAAGACTACGAGTAAGCCGTCAAAGAATTTGAAGCCAATGGCAGCAGTACAGCGAACGGTGGTGGCAAGAAGCGAGGAAAGGCTGGCAAAAAGACGGCGAAAAAGAGCAAGAAATCTGATTCCGAGGAAGAGGAAGAAAATGAAAGCCAGGTACGATAGAGCTGCAAATTCTGATGGATTCCGCGAGGGACATCTGGTTCTACCCACAGAGGAAGAAAGGACTGTCTCCCAAACTATTGGGAGACAGTCCATACAAGATGTTAAAGAGATTCAACGATATTGTGTATAGGATACAAAAGCACAATAGCCCCCGATCTAAAATGAAGGTGGTACACGTAGAGCGAAGCGCAAAATACAGAAGCAGTGGTTCTGTGCCTGTTCGGGACGTATGTATGTATGTGCGTATGTGTATGTATGTATGTGCGTATGTTTGTTCGAAAATTATCATTAAAGGTGAATTCACCCGTTCGTTCTGAACGTTCCGAACGATTTTTTTTTTATATGTAGTTTGACGTCTCTATTTTTGGGAGAGTGAGAGAAAGAGAGTAAATTTAATGCGGAACAATTTTTGCTTGAATTGGTTTAATTTTAATTATCGTCCCGAACGAATTGAACTGTGCTGCCAGATACATACATTTTTTATGCACAATTGAAATGAGCTGCCACATCATATTATATGTACATATGTATATATAATAATATACAGAGTATATTTGTAAATTTTTTATATTTATTTAACAAAATAGCTATTAGAAAATGCACTCAACTTTTATTCATTTGTATATTTTTTATTTTATAAAAATTTGTGAAATTTAAAACAACGCAAATTGCAATCAACTGCCACTGTGCTGCCGGCTTGTAAAAGTAACACACAATATTTACACAGTTGTTGTATATGGTGGCTTTGTTTCTACAGAATATTTGTTCGACGCGGGTGAATCTTCTATGAGCAAACTCTCAGTAAACTAAAATTGTCTCTCAACAAAAATTTCCTGCAGAACGAACGGGTGAATTCACCTTAAGAGTATATAAGCTGCGCACATCAACGTTGACGGAAGTAGTTTGGATTTAACCGTAACAGTGTAAAGTGCCTTAAGTATAAAAAGTGGCTACTATGCTTTTGAGCATAGTACAGTGGTATTTAATTCAATAAAGTAGTAGCTGTTAAGTAATCGAAATATTGTGCGTCTAATTTCATTGCAATTATAGAATCAACGAAAAACGTTTTTAAAGATTTAAAAACGTAACAATATGTACTTACCTATGTATATATGTCGTTACCAGAGTTGTGAAAATTCATGTAAAAAATAATTTTTTACGTTTTTACCGTAAAAAATGCGTATAAAATGTAATAAATATGTAAAAAATTAAAAAAAAATTCCAAATAGTGTAATAAATATAAAAAAAATCGCAACACTAAATGTGAGTAAACTGAAACCCTTTTATACTTTTTTTTTACATAGGAACACTGAAATGAAATGGAACAATTAAAATAAAACACAGAAGCACTCAAGGGGAGGTGAGCGCGCGAGCACAGATGACTTCCCCCAACTTAAGTGCCAAAGTTGCTTACTTTGCTTTGTTTTTATTTTCACATTTCTGACTTTATTTTCTTTTATTTTTTCACATTATATGACATTTTATTTATATTTCAATCAGATGTGCTTGACAGCACCGTTGGGGAAACCAAAAAATCTCTCTTGTTGTTGCGTACAAAAACTCCTGCTTTTACCTCTAGTAAATATATCTTGAAATGATATGAAACCATTCGTTAATAGCTCAAATTACCAAAGTTGATGCTTCCATTGCTAATTTTTTTTTTTTTTTTTTGGAGACATACCGCAAAATTGAGTCCACGCATTTTCGTGAAATGGTAAAAACACTCCGCCCGGCTTATGTGAAAAATATTCCAAACAAGAAAACGTTGACTAACCGGCTGTAGTATATGAAGTCTGTCTAGAGCAGTCACGATCTATTTTACACAAGAATTCAATTTTATTGATCGGTGGATGGAAAAATACATCCAGTAATGGCAAAACGGTAGTATGCATGATTCACAACACGACTTCTTTCAGTGAATCAACGCCTGTGATTGCACTGGAGAATCAGAGACAGCGGATAAACTGTGCAGTATTGTAACTGAATCTATCGATATGGCCAAAACTTTATATGACACCAATGTATACGCCGTAGTGTCAGACAATGCACGTCCTACGGTACGCATGGGATAAAATTTGCATGACGTTCTTTGGCATAACACCTGCAACAGTCACATAGCAAATTTACTTGCAAAAGATGTGACATGGCGACGTCAATTCATTTGATTGAAGCTAACTTGTTAAACCGGCTGGTGTTCTAACCGCTTGCCAAAGCCTTCTCTCGAATTTGCAGCATATGAAACAAATTATTATAAACGAACAACCCAGAAAGGTTAAATCCTCTGTATCTAAACTGGTATTTGATGATGAATTTATTGCAAATGTAAACAAAGAAAAAGATTTATTAGATCCCATTTGCGAAATAATTAATGTATGCCAGAAAAAGGAAGCTTACGATAAAGATATTACAAAGCGATGTTTTTTGGGCTACAGCTGAAATTAGACACGAAATCTTAGCTTTGTTAGCCATGAAACTGCTTAACATTCCAGCATCGTCGGCGCAAATCGAGAGATTGTTCTCCAATTGGGGACAGGTTCATAGTTCTCTCAGGAACAGATTATCTCTTGAACATTCCAAAAAATTAATTCATACATACTTTTCGTAAACAATAATAACATCTACGATGATGACTGATTAAAAATTAAATTCGTAAAGCTTCATCTATACAATAGATTTTTTTTAATATTTCTTCAAATTCATGTGAACAGTAACTTTAGTTCGAATTTATTATAAATTAATTACATTTTTATCTACAAATAAAAAGCATAAATGATAAAAAAACAAAAATAATTTTCTTTGATTATATGTAGTTTTCAAATATTCCTTCATTTTACGAGCGCATCATATCAGGTGTTTGTTAAGAGCAATTATTTACTGCCCCAATATAGGGAAAAGAATACATAAAATTGCTTTAACATAAAATCTATCACCAATTATGTTTACAATAAGGTTATTAATTTTTTACATTAATTAAATTTTTTATCTAAAAAATGTAAATAATTCAGCACCTAAAAAATTGAATTTTTTACATGTAAAAAATTACGTAAAAAATTTAATGTATTAAATTCGAACAACTCTGGTCGTTACCAAGTATAAAATTAACTAGGGAAGAGAATCATACATATGTACATACAGTTTGTAAAATATATCTTTGCAAAGATAAAAAAACATGTAAAATATCTTCACTCAAGAATTAAAAAAAAACATTTACATACGGTTTATTTTTTGCACACACCCCATTACGGTACTTGATCGCGACTATTAGGCGCCAATACTTTTTAAATGGAAAAATTTTGTGCATTTGGGTTTTCTCATAAATGGAATGGAATAATAAAGTTTTAGTTATAAAATAATCGTCTTTAATGTAACAAGTGACCTCATATTTGCATATAAAAAATGCCAGGAAAACGAGTTTCAAAAGATGTTATACAATTCCTCTATTTCAATCACTACAAAGGCAAATCTGATAAGGAAATAGCCGATATGTTTTCCTTGAAAATCAGAACTGTATATAACAGAAGGACAACTAGAATTAAAAGAATCAACAGGCAGGCCGAAAGGTGACATAGCGTGTTGAAAAAAATAATTAGAACTGTTTATGATAACTCCCAATCCAGCAAAAGTACATTAGCTCTTCAAGTGGAAAAAGACTTTGGGTTACGTGTTTCTCATGCAACAATCAGAAATTTTCTTCAAAGCACAAATCTTCGCCAAGATATTGAAAAGAGGTTAGGATTTGCTATTGAACACGTTTCATTTCCTCCAGAGAACTGGAACGGTGTTTTCTCAGATGAAACAAAAATCATGCTTTACTATCATGACTGACCGCAAAGAGTTGGACCTAAGAAAAGATCCCCAGCGAACAGCAACGAATTGATACGGTTTATTAAAGAGTGGAAAAAATAACGTTAGAATACAATATTCCGAAACGAAGACGTCTGCAAGCGGTAATTGATGCTCGACGTGGACACACAAAATATTAGAAACAAAAATTCTAAAATTTACATCAAACTTAGTTTTATCCAGTGTGAAAAAAATACAGTAGAGATACTGAACTATTTTTATTTTTTAATATCTAACATTAGAACTTTTCATTGTTATAAAAGTTTTTTATACTTATATTAGTTCTGTTCCACATGCATAACGAAACAGTCCGAACTAGCCCAAAGTTACCCAAAACCGTTCCACATAACAATTTTTGTGCAAAAAAGAGAGAAATTGAGAGAGTAATTTTTTTCATTTCCTATACAAATTTGCACGAACTTTTTCTTTGGGTAAGTTCGGACAAGAATTTAACAATCAGCTGTTTTTTTGTTTGCATATGAAACTGATAGATTATCAGAAAATTTGCAAGCAAAAGAAAAAGTTTAGTTTTTATAAATAAATATATTAAAAAGCAAAATGGAGAGTTTCAATGAAAAAATTAAAGTGGTAAATACGTTAGTGCATAAACATTTTCTTTTTATTTAATATTTAAAATGTTTTTATAGCTACATATGTATGTGAAGAATTTTTTTGTTTTTCAATTATTTTACAGTTGTTGACAATGATGCAAATGTTTTGTTTTTATAATTTGAAGACTTTTAAGCGTCTAAAAGCACTTAAATAGACTTTAGTTAAAAAAGTAAGCACCATTAGTATTTCAGGAACTACAAAAATGGTTTTTTGCGTTCCAGCTATTTTGGGTAACTTTGGCAAATTTAGAGAGTATTTTTCATTTTGCTTTCAATAGTCCGAACTTGTCCGAGATCTTGTGGAACAAACCCATTTGTCGCTGGCTGCGATTGCAGTTCATAAGGGGGCGAATTTAACAACACCAAACAAAAGACAGTACATATACGTTATAATATGCGTGCGTGTGCGTTTATTTCTATTAAAATAAAATATGTAGTTATAATTCGAATACACTTAATTTAAATGCGCGAACAACTTACCGCAGTGCCTTTCCCTTAAGGCCATGTCACATAAAACTTTTGCTTCGCGTTGCGTTACAGCTTCGCTTTGACATTTAAGTTGAAATGTACATACTTATATGAAACATGCCACATACAAACACAAACACTTTTAACGCAACGTGACGCAAAAAGTTCGGCAACTCTCAACTTTTTGCGTGCTTTGACAATCAAAGCTATGTATGTATGTATGTATGTTAGAATATGATATGAAAATGTGATGTGATATGAAAAATACTTATTTTTTATTTTTAAAATTTATTTCCTGTTGAAGAATATGAGCTTGTTTTTTTTAACTAATTTATAAAATAGTACCTATGTTTTTGCATGCTATATGTAAGTGTATAGCATAAGATTATAATAATCAGTGGCAGCCTATTATTAATAAGATTTTACCTTTTTATATGAATATGTTTGTATGTATGTATGTATTTGAAAATCCAAAAAACATTTATACTGTATAGTGGTGTATTTTCAATAAACTACAATAGGTGATAACAAAATAAACACACAAAAGCAAATAATATTTTGACTTTAATTTTTATAATAAAAAATAATTAGCAAAATTCATAACCACCTTTTTGGTAAACATACAATGCGCGCGTTGTGTCAAAGTTTTCATTGTGTCATACACCTTTTGCGTTACGCTTTTCGGTCAAAGTTAAAAACGTCACGCAACGCTACAAAGTTTTATCTGACACGGCCTTTACAAACTAAACTTTACTTCAAAAACATTTTCAGTTGAAGTTTCAAATATGTATTTCTTTATGTATGTACGCATGTATGTATGTACATATGTATGTATGCAAGCGCAAACATACAAGAACCAACGGTACTAACTTAACGAAACAAAAAGCACTGCCGTAAGATCAATTTTAAAAAGAACAACAACATTTACATAAGCATCACAACGTTTTAAGTATATAAGACAAATAAGCATACATTAAGGTGGCTCAAATTTAGCCGTGCAAAAAATAACAAATAAATAATATGAATTCAATTCTAAGTATATAAAAATAAATGAAATAAAGTACATTAAATAATCTTTCCAAACGCCGTTTGGCGACATTCCCACCCCCGTGGATCGGCGACGATTCACTACTCCAAATCAAGGACAGCAAGCTTTGACACAGGGCGCTTTAGAACTCCACTATCTGTTTGAACATCGGTTCTTCTTATAGCACCGTCTGCCCCTGGATACACCTGAACGACTCGTCCTCTTTTCCAATCTCTTCTGGAAACTGCTGGGTCACATACCAGTACAATATCACCGGCAACTAGTGGTTTTGTACGTTCACACCATTTAGAGCGTCTAGTAAGCGTAGGTACATATATATTCAATAATCCACCGCTTCCAGAAATGGTCACGTAATTGACGAGCAATACGCCACTGTTTCTTCACGACCATAGGTTTAGTGATTTCTCTGCCTTCAGGAGTCTGCGCTGTATTAGCTGAGCCAAGCAAAAAATGGTTGGGCGTTAGCGGCTCTTCATCTTCATGACTGACAGGCAAATGAGTAAGCGGGCGAGAATTCACTATATTTTCTGCCTCAATCAAAAAACTTTGAAAAGTGTGCTCTTTCGGGGCTACTTCTTTTAATTGTCACCCTTAGTACCCTTTTAACGCTCTGAACCATTCGCTCCCATATGCCGCCTTCCGCAGGATTTAGCGGACAGTTAAACTTCTACACAATACCTCTCGATGACATTTCATTCTGAAACTTGATCACGTCAAAAACTTCTTCGAACCGTTTAGCTTCCTGGTTCACTCCCACAAAATTCTTACCGTTATCGCTGCGCATCTTAGTCGGTGTACCACGGCGATTAATAAAATTTCGTATGGCTAAAATACATGCATCGGTTGAGAGGTCAAAGGCAACTTCCAAATGCACCGCTCTGACTGTCAGACACGTAAACAGTGCAACCCAACGTTTCTCGTGACGTCGACCAATTGTTATGTTAACCGGACCAAAATAGTCAACACCAGTAAAGCTAAATGGGCGAACATATGGGGTCAATCTGTCGTTTGGTAATGAGCCCATAAATGGAGGCACTGGAACGGCACGTCAGAGTTTACAAATATAGCAATTTTGAACCGTTTTTCTCAACAGGCGTCGCAAACGAGGGACCCAAAAATTTCTTCTTATTTCACCAAGCGTAGCTTCGAAATTCTGATGTTTTATCTTCTTATGAACATGAGCTACAAAAAGTTCTGCAAATTTGTGAGCGGGTGACAAAATAATAGGCCTTTTTGCATCTATAGGTAACCAACTGGCAGCATCAACACGACCACCCACTCGCAGCAAATTGATCTCATCAAAATATGGAGAAAGTGTATAAATCGTTGTCCTTCTTCAATACACCTCCAGATTTTAAAACTTCCATTTCAACGGCAAAACTTTCCTCTTGCGAAATGCGACACAACACAGTTTCTGCAACTTTTAGTTCCTCTGTAGACAAATAAACAGGTCTGTCTGGTTGCACTCTTTTTCGGCAGTAATTTATAAATTTCAAGACCCAAGCCATTGTTCGAATTAGTCTGAGAAATGAAGCAAAACGATTAAACTCAATAATTTTAATTGTACTAACCAACAAAGCAAATTTTGGTCGCAGCTCCTCATCACACATAAGAGCAGTTTTGTTTGGACTATACTTCGGCCAGTCGTCTTCATGTTTATATAGAAATTGTGGTCCTTGAAACCAGCGATCTTCATTCATAAATTTTTTTTCCACTGCTATTTATTTATTGTATCTTCAAATAGAACAATTGAACAATAAGTGTTCAAATCTTAAGTATAAATAAAATAATTAGGCCCAACCAGTGTCGGACATAAACTTAGTGATAGTAATTAATAATACATAAATGTGTTAAGCACAAAAATATTCAAAAAATTCAATCTGAAGTGTGGCGTATTAAGGGGATTAGGATGGGACTCGAGTTTTGTTAAATATTTTCCAGCATATTTTGCAATTTCAGCGGTCACAAGTGGCATATTTAAATCACGATGTAAAATTGAATTTTTTATGTACCAAGGAGCCGATGTTATTAACCTTAAAATTTTGTTTTGCATTCGTTGGATTCTCTCTACATTGGAAGCTGAAGCAGTGCCCCATAGCTGAATTCCGTAACACCATATGGGTTTCAAAAGCGACTTGTATATTAAAAGTTTACAATCTAGACTGAGGGTAGAATTTCTACCAATCAGCCAATGTATCTGAGTCAATTTAAGTTTTATTTGTGTTAGCTTAGAGTCAATGTGGTTTTTCCATGTGAGGCGTCGGTCGAGGTGTATACCAAGATATTTCACATGTGAATGTTGAGGAACAACTTGATTGTTGATTTGAATGGGGGAACAAGTGTCTCTTCGTAGTGTAAATGTGACATGAACGCACTTTTGTTCATTTACTTTTATTCTCCATAAGTTCAATCACAATTCCAACAGGTTAATATGTTGCTGAAGATAACGGGATGCCTCGCGAGGGTTTTCATGCATACTAAGGCAGGCTGTATCATCGGCAAATGTAGAGGTGAGGATATTACTGCTTAAAGGCATATCACAGGTATAGATCAAATACAAAACTGGATCTAGTATTCTCCCCTGTGGCACACCGGATGAGATAGTTTCGGGTTCACTCATGAAGTCTCCTTCCACAACAGTGAATTTCCGGGCAAGAATATAACTTTCCAATAGATTTACAATGTTTATTGGCAGATATGTCTTCAATTTTACAATTAGGCCTTCATGCCACACTTTATCAAATGCCTGAGAGACATCAATAAAGAGGGAAGAACAATACTTTTTTTCTTCAAATGCTCTTCTTATGAAATCTATGAGTTTGTTCAATGGTGCTATGCTGACTTCTAAAACCAAATTGATGGTCCGGTATGCACCCATTATCAGTTAGAATTGGGGACAATTTTGTCATGAGCAGCTTTTCGAAGAGCTTTGAAATTGTTGACAGTAAACTTATTGGCCTATAAGACTCAGCCTTGGTAAGATCTTTGCCCGCCTTTGGAATCATTTTGACCATGGCAAGTTTCCAGCTGTGTGGATAATACTCCAGTCGTAAAATGCCATTAAAAATAAATAACAGGATTCTAATAGCAATACGAGGCAACTTCATCAGCATCTTGTTACTAATTCCATCAATACCCGGGGCCTTTTTTGGGTTGGTTTCAGCAATTAGTTTTTGTACATCACGCATCTTAAATTTCATGGGTCGAGGGGGTAGAGCTACTACACTAGGTAAATCAACAGCACCAGTACATGTGTTTGGGGTAAATACGTACTTTAAATGCCCAGCAAATATGTTACCTTTTTCAGTATTACTTCTTGCCCAACCTCCGGTAGAAGTGCGCAGGGGTGGTTTAGACTCAACGGGGGTTTAAAGTTTTTTAGCAGCGCGCCACAAGGAGTAATTAGATGCTGCTGTGACATCGAGACCTTCCAGGTAGTTCTTAAGAGAAGCAGATTTTTCAGCTGAAAGCAACTCTTGGAGTCGTTTAGTGCATTCTCTAAGTCTGATTTTATGTTGGGGCGATCTGTATTGTTGCCATTCCCTTCTAGCTCTTCTTTTTTCACATACGAGACGTTCAACATCCGCAGAATAAATTCTATTGAACCCAGTCTGCGGATGGGAGGTAGTGGCATGTTTAGCAGCCTGTTTAATATTATCGGTAATATTGGCAATGTTAAATTCAATATCATCGGGAGGTCTAAGCCTGATATTTTCCGTACAATGAGTACTGAGATATTTTTTGAACCCCAGCCAGTTAACACGATTTATCATCTTCATATATGGGTGAGGTAAGTCACTTCTTAGTGGGCTACAAATTGTAACGATCGTGGGAGAGTGATCGGAGGAGAGATCATGTGAAGCTTCAACATGAATTAAATCCCTAGAAATATTTTTCATGACCCCAAAATCTATAACATCCGGAATTTTTTGTATGTCAGTAGGCCAGTAAGTGGGCTCCCCGCTAGAAATGACATCCAAACCCATTTTTGAAATTGTGTTGAACAATGCTCGACCTCTAGGTGTAATAAGACGCGACCCCCAGAACGTATGCTTTGCATTGTAGTCGCCAGCTGCTATGAAACAAGGGCCAATAGTTTTATAAAAATCCTCGTATTGATCCTCAGTGATTGAAAATCTGGGAGGGGAGTAAATGGATGATATCACGAGATTTGAACAAAAATTTTCGATACAAATATTCGTTGCTTTTAGATGGTTTTCACGAGTGTTCTCAAGAATATAGTCTTGACTTTATTAGAACTGCTGATCCTCCGCATGCTCTTCCTCTCGGGTCCTTTGTATCATATAAAGTGTAGCCACTCATTTTAAAAAGGCTTCTCGAAGTCAAATGAGTCTCAGATACCAACATTATATCAATATTTTTTACCGAGAGGAAGTGCTCAAGTTCATATTTGTGTTGGCGAATGCCGTTTGCGTTCCAGAAACATAGTTTTAACGTGTTCATGGCTTGTTAACTAATGCTAGAAGCAGTGTATTCTGCATTCGCAGCATTTCTTGCATCATGCCAGTCATATTTGTTGTAAAGTTGTTTATAGTTTGCACCAAATTGTCTATAGTAGCTTCAAGGCGACTGAAATTAAAGCTTGGGTTTGCATTTGTTGCATTAGTTGGTGGAGACACTTTTTGAACGGGAATAGAGTTCATCTTCACAGCGTCAGCATACGATACATGTGAAGTGATTGGTTGGGCCATTAGGGTAGGAGTAGCGGTGAACGTATTTCCTGCTTGAGCTGGAGTTACTTTAGGCTTTTGGCTCATAGCTTGTTTAACAAAAGAGAATACAGGACATCCTCTGTAGTTAGCAGTGTGATTACCTCCACAATTACTGCACTTCTTTTCCTTCTGGTCCTTCGACTTATTGCAAATAGCAGTGTTGTGTAATTCACCGCACACAACACAAACAGTAGGTAATTTGCAATAAGTTTTCGTATGGCCATATTCTTGACAATTATGGCACTGTACGGGTCCTGAGCGCTTGTGTGGTTCTTCGACTGTAATTTTCCGGTATAACAGATATTTTAAATTATAAATTGGATGGGTCTCATTTTTCTTCAATTTTATATCATTTGGCTCCAGTTCAACACGAAATAAAGGTTGGGGGATCTTCTCCCTGTTTATAATGTTAGAGACATTTTTTACCTTAAAGCCTTGGAGGATGAGAGCATCTTTTATTTCCTCAGGAACAACATAAGAATCTATGCCCTTCAATACGATCTGTAGGCCTTTAGCACTCTTAAGCTGGAAAGTGTAGAAACTTGTTCGAGTTTTTTTGTCTCAGATAGATTGGTGGTGGTTTTGAAGTTTTTTTCGAAGATTCTTCGGGTTTATCGCTGTCATCTTGTAATATTTTAAACCGGTTTTGACGATTAGCTGAGGCGGCGTCGTTGTCTCTGGATATTTTCGGAACAGATGAGATTTTGGATGAATTTGGGCTTCGCCCGCGCTTTACTACCGTTACATATCTGTCCATTCCGACAGGCACTTTAGGTTTTTGAATATTATCGTCCATTGTGATAAGTGGGTTAAGTGATGAACAAGAGCCCGGAGCGGATAATGGCGCAGACTTAAATAGAGAAGAACTAGGTAACGGTAATGTTAACGAATCACTACTTGGCATTGGAGTAAGCGAAGTTGATCGCTCGCGTATAATTGGCTTTGCCGTTAGAAAAAGACTGTCATCCAATTTTTTGTTTTTATTGTTTGCATTAAGAGCTTCAGAACTCACAGTAAAATAGGCATTTCTGCCGTTAGAACTCACTTCACAATTTTTTGTTTTTGAGGTACTCATGCAGAGTATTCCTCAGTCACTTTGTTTGTGTTTTTTTTTGTTTTCTGTTTTTGTTGTTTCAGATTATATGCAAAATTATTAATGCAAATAAAGCAAATTTCACAAAAACTGTACTTATTACGAATCAGTACTTATTACGAATATTTTTTTTTTATTGTTGTTTGTTTAGTATGTAAAAAAAAACTCCGCTAACACGTCTGTTCACTACGAAGGTTCAAAATATATATCATTTTCATAAATTTAACCTTCCTTTTAGTTCTTGTAGTTTCATCGGCAACATTGAGATCAGTAGATAACCATCTCCAATCATTCGGGCGTGTGGAATCTAAAATTTCTGTAATTCGGTGGGCCACAAAAGGTTTGTATCTTCTGCTTTCAGAGCCAATCCAGTTTATAACAGTTGTAGAGTCGCTCCAGCATATTCGACGAGAAACAGCAATCTCGTGCTCATTTAGTATCGTACACATTAATCTAGTTCCCAGAACAGCAGCCTGTAGCTCCAATCGCGGTATTGTCATAGTTTTCAGTGGAGCACATTTTGTTTTGGCCGCAATAAATGATACTCCAGTTTTCGCATCGGACGTAATATATCGCCAGTAAGCTACAGCACCAAATGCATCCTCGCTGGCATCAACAAAAATATGTAGCTCAAGACCAGAAGGCAAACCCTTCTCAAAATAGTATCGTGGTACTTTTAGCGAGACTACATTTCCCAACTCTTGGCGTTAATTATTCCACATTTCTTCCAACGAATCTGGCAGTTTCTCATCCCACAATATACCATGTCTCCACACCTCTCGCATCAATAGTTTTGCTGTAATCATATAGTTGCTCAAAAAACCAAGTGGG
Organism: Germaria angustata; assembly: GCA_963681545.1. NCBI lineage: Eukaryota > Metazoa > Arthropoda > Insecta > Diptera > Tachinidae > Germaria > Germaria angustata. The sequence goes on from OY812998.1 coordinate 94,004,498, forward strand.
TCGAAAACAGACATAACCACACTTAAGAGCTCACGTTTTGTGGGGCACCTTTCGCCACCCAGAACTTCAGCATTCACGTTGTGGAACCTCAAAATAAATCTGAATGTATCATCCTTTGATTGCCAATACATTCCAAGAATTTTCTCTAAAAGCGGCTTATTAGCATCATTGAAGAAAGTCATGGGCCCATCAACTGTGCCTCTGAGATTTTTTACGAGCTCTATTGAGTTTGATGAAAAATTACGTAACTCAAATCCAGCTGCTTTTTGAATGTCACGAACCTGTGAGGCAACTTCAATAGCTTTTGCCACTGTTGGAAAACTATCGACAAAATCGTCCACATAATGATGATCCAAAATGGACTTTACGGCTCGGGGATATTTATCACAATAAGTCATGGCATTCGTGTTTTTGACATAATGAGCGATGCAAGGCGAACAAGCCGCCCCAAATGTCATGACCAGCATTTCGTACGAATCAGGTGGATTTCTATCATCTTCACGCCATAGAAAACGTTGAGAACATCTATCTTCCGGAGCCACGACAACCTGGTGAAACATTTCCTTAATGTCCCCACATACTGCTATAGCACCAATACGAAAATTGAACAAAACCGATGGCAGCGGTCTATATGCTTGTGGACCTTTCAGCAGGTTGGTATTTAACGACATACCTTCGACAGAAGCAGCAGCATCAAAAACTAGGCGAATTTTTCCTGGCTTATTTGGATTAACAACTCCAAAGTGAGGGAGATACCAGGTTCTGGGGCACACATCAGCATATTCAGTAGGTGGCAATTTACGTATATACCCTTTACACAAATAATCTTTCATAATAAATTTATAGGCCGCGCCAAATTCTGGGTTTCTTTTAATTTTTCGTTCTATACCGATCAACCTATTTAAAGCCATAGAGTAGCTATCCGGCAGTACAACATCGTCACTGCGCCAAAGTAGCCGAGTTTGAAACCTACCATTGATTTTAAATGTAGACTCGCTCATAATCTTCCGAGCTCTTAAATCGTCTTTTGACTCAATAACTGGCAAGGCCTTTACACCAAAATTTTCAATTTCAAAATAATTTTCCACCAAGTCATGAAGTACTTTCCCTGGCTGCACTAACAATAAACACAAGTGGGAATTCAATGACTTACCCTTCGTCTGACCAAATACCACCCAGCCCAACGGGGTATTAGCGGCATACGGACCATCTTCCTCCAGAGGCACGATTTCATCTGGAAGACCCAAATGACAATGTTCTAAACCAATTAAAACTTTGGGTGTGACATCATTATATAATTTAATAGGCAAGCCAGGGTGAGCGCTCAAATCAATGTTCAGACTTTGAGCCGGCAATTTCAGATTAGAGACTCCATAAACGTTCTTTAATGCATATTTTCTTCGACTTACAATACCACTTATGTGCATATTAACCACTGTTGTCATTTCTTGTGACGCCTTTCTAGCATACCAATTTAAATTTAATCTACTTTGTTGCCCCTGAAGCCCCAATTGCTTCACCAAGGAACTGTCCACCATAGTAACCGAAGAACCCTCATCCAACAACGCATAGGTTTCAATTTTGTTACCAGGACCATAAAGTATTATTGGCACCACTCTAAACAATAGCACACCTTTATCTCTAGCTTCAGAGACACAGCTAAGAACAGATTCACGATTATTTCTTGAGCTACTTGTAGTGGCGAATTCAGACGATACAACATTATTAACTTTCACATCGTGTAACAGTTTGTTATGCCTTTTCAAACAGCCATCCACTGAACACGGCTTACGAACTCGACAAAATCTGCTTGAGTGTCCAGTACCGAAGCACGAAAAACGTAACTTAATTTTCTTTACTTCATCCCAACAATTAGTTACATTTAATGCAAAAAATTTTCCACAATCAACCAATTTATGGTTTGCCTGGCACATAGGGCACATTTGTTTACGCTGATCATCAGCAGCATGAAGAACAACTTTTCTTTTCTGATCGCTAGCTGGGCGACTGACAACAGCATTTGACGTTTGTATACTTCTTACCAAATTTGCAATTCGCTGAAGCCAGGTGCTAAAGTCCAACACAGTAGGCCACTGTCGCAAAGTTGAAGCAAATTGAGCCCAATCCAAACGTTTGCTCATTGGCAGCTTCTGAACTAATTCTTCCATCAAGGTAGGGTTCGATAAATGTTGTTGGTCATTTGCATTTTCCAAAAATGCCGCTAAATTTCTCACTCTAATAGAAAATGGTACTAACTTGTCGACAGCGTTTTCCCCTATAGGCTGAATTTCCCTAATATGTTGTAGCTGGCATCGGATTAGAACTTCGGGGCGACCATATTGAAGTTTCAGCTGATCAATTGCTGTTGGCACATTATTTGGGTGAATGAGCAACGACTTCACACACTCTCTAGCTTCACCTTTAAGAGCCTTCTGTAATCGTAAACAATTTTCAAAATTATTATAAAAATATGCGGCAGTAGAATGTTCAAAAGCAGACAAAAACATAGGCCAATCCTCAGGATTGCCATAGAATTCGGGCAAATCACAAATTTTACGCTGCATGTGCATAGACGAAACGGAAGGTTGAACATTAAAAGGTTGAGCTGTCAACAGCTGATGTTGGCCACGATAACTTGGGGTTGCCGTAGAATAAGGCGTTGGACTTCGGCACTGAATTACATCTCCGTTGGCGAAATTACTTCCGCTCATAACTGGCGTGTTGTTTCTTGAAGCCGGCATATTCTGTTGAACATTAATCATATGCGCGCCTTCAACAGCTTTCATTGCTCTTTGAGCGTCAAGCAATTGTGCCTGCAAACCTTCCATTTGGCGTTGAAGGCATGCCATGTCATTACTTACGTTAGTTGCTGATGCAACTTGCGGCGATTCAAAACTCACACCAGGACGAGCCACCAACGGCGGTAGAGTTTCATCACTAATAATATCAAAAATATTCCCCGGCGGCACAGTTGTTGTTGTCTTTGCAGTACCACCCGTGGTAGTTGTTGTTGTTTCAGCATTAGAGACACTATCGATTTTCTTCGGAATAGGCACACCATCAGCTAAACTAAATTCATAATTACCCTGACTTGCGGCCATTTGGTGTGGACTTTTCTTTGTTGGTGATCGTATTATCATCAAACTTGTGTTTTCGTTCAGGTGGATGAACTTAGACAAATGTCCAAATCGTTGTTCAGCAATTAATAATTGTTTGCAGTTTTAATGTCCCGGCAGAAAAGGAACCATAAGCACAGATAAATTTATTTAAATCAAAATGTTCCGGCAGACAAGGAACCACAAGCGTTAATTAATTTATCTTTGATATAATGTTCCGGCAGACAAGGAACCACAAGCACAGATAAATTTATTTAAATAAAAATGTTCCGGCAGACAAGGAACTACAAGCCTTAATAAATTTATCTTCGATGTAATGTTCCGGCAGACAAGGAACCATAACCGTTCGCCAATTACAGGTGCGAAATAAAATTTGTCGCTGGCTGCGATTGCAGTTTATAAGGGGGCGAATTTAACAACACCAAACAAAAGACAGTACATATACGTTATAATATGCGTGCGTGTGCGTGTGCGTGTGCGTTTATTTCTATTAAAATAAAATATGTAGTTATAATTCAAATACACTTAATTTAAATGCGCGAACAACTTACCGCAGTGCCTTTCCCTTAAGGCTGGGGCACATAGAATCCGTCATCCGTCGACTTTTTCAACTGACAGCTACGTTAAAATACAGGTTTTGTTATGAACTTGGTTACATACAATACGTCTCCTTCAACGCAACGTATGAAAGTTGGGCAACTTTTAACTTTTGGCGTACGTTGAGTACTTTGACAACTATCAGTTGATTTTTTGGTATGTTTTGTTTTAATTAACAGTTGATTTTTTGGGTCTGACCAAAAATCTTCGACTTTTATCCATTATATCAAGACAGCTTGAGCTTTATAAAGCAAAATTATAATTAAAATAAACTCCGTAATTTCTTCAAAATCCATAGAAAATTTTTACTCTCTAATAAAAAGAAATGTTGCAAACATGTAAAAAAAACAACTGATTTTCTACACGTTAACATAGTACTCATTGTGCCAACCTCATCCGTCATTGCGTTAACGTCAGTTGAAAAAGTCGAAGGATGACGGATGACAGATTCTATGTGCCCCAGCCTTTACAAACTAAACTTTACTTCAAAAACATTTTCAGTTGAAGTTTCAATAATGTATTTCTTTATGTATGTACGCATGTATGTATGTACATATGTATGCAAGCGCAAACATACAAGAACCAACGGTACTAACTTAACGAAACAAAAAGCACTGCCGTAAGATCAATTTTAAAAAGAACAACAACATTTACATAAGCATCACAACGTTTTAAGTATATAAGACAAATAAGCATACATTAAGGTGGCTCAAATTTAGCCGTGCAAAAAATAACAAATAAATAATATGAATTCAATTCTAAGTATATAAAAATAAATGAAATAAAGTACATTAAATAATCTTTCCAAACGACGTTTGGCGACACCATTATATTAGCAAAACATATGTTTGTAAAATACTGTTCGAAAAAAACAAAAAAGTGTCTATTTTTATTAGAAATCAATGCATTTTTTAAAAGTTTTCTTTATTTTTCTCCATGTGCAAAGATATACATACTTATGTACAGTTAAGGACAAAACTATCTGTACACCCCATGTATTTCGTAAATCTTGAAAATTTTTAAAAATTATTAAAATTGTTATATGAAGTTTTATTTCAGATTAAGTTTTATTAAATTAACTGTTAAAAAAAATATTAATATGTAACACATTCATTAAAAAAGTACTAAAAAAATATAAATCGTTGGGACAAAAGTGTTTGTACATCAGACTTTGTACAATTTTTCGTGTGTGAGAATTCTGTCTGTTTGCATTTTTTAAGTAACGTAATTTTTTATTTTGAGCATTGGTTTCTTTATTTTTTGAAAATGACTATTTAGTGTTGAAGTTTTGAGCAACAAGCAGCAATACATACTAGTTTTAAAATGGGAAAGCGAAAGGAGTTGAGCTTGGATATAAAAAATGTAATTATAGATGAACAAAAGAAAGGAATATTAGTAAACTTGTAAATTTACAACATTCCACAGTGCAATATATTGTAAACAAATACAAAAAGAGGGGATCTGTTGAGAATGCGCCAAGAACGGGACGGCCAAAAAAAATTTCTAGACGGGAAGTGAGCTTGGTGTTAAAAGAAGTGGCAAAAAATCCAAGAGTAACGCGGGCTAATTTGGCAGAACAAGTCGCTGACGCTTCCGGAACAATAGTTCATCCAAAAACAATGGGGAGGATTCTAGATTCCTGCGGATACGCAAGCAGGATCCCTCGCAAGAAGCCGCTTATCAGCATAAAAAATCAACAGTTGCGCTTGGAATTTGCCTAACGGTACATCGACAAGCATAAAGAATTTTGGAAAAGAGTATTATTTACTGATGAAACTAAGGTAAATATCTCCGGAAATGATGGCGGAGGAAAAGTGTGGCGTAAAAAAAATGTAGCGTTGGATGTGCAGAATTTGATCCCAACAGTGAAACATGGTGGGGGAGTGTAATGATATGGGGAGCAATGGCAGCCAGTGGAGTAGGTCGAATGGTGTTTATAGATGGTGTAATGGATCAGCACCAGTATAAACGTATATTGGAAGGCGATTTAAAGGATTCCGTAGATGGTTTGGGTCTTGGTCAGAGTTGGATATTCCAACAGTACAATGACCCAAAACATACAGCACGTTCAGTGAAGGAATGGTTGCTTTACTATGCATCAAGACAACTTAACTCACCTCCCCAATCACCTGATCTGAACCCCATCGAGCACTGTTGGGACATTCTAAAACGTAAAGTTGGTACCAAAAACGCCCGGAGTAGGGATGAGCTCAAAATTGCATTGGAAGAAGCCTGGAAAGAAATATCTCCAGAAGAAACAAAAACTTTGGTCCGATCGATGTCGAGGATATTGCAGGCCGTGATTGATGCCAAGAGAGGGCCCACAAAATATTGATTTTATTTAATATAAGATATTTAAGTAGGTGTGCATTATATGTACGAACACTTTTGTCCCTATGAGTTTTTATATTTTTTTAATTTTTTTAAACAATGTGTTGGATATTAATTTTTTTTATAATTTTATCAAATAAAAATACATTTAAAATAAAATTGTATATAACAATTGTAATCACTCTTAATATATTTCGAGATTTAAGAAATACATGGGGTGTACAGATAGTTTTGTCCTTAACTGTATGTATTTTACAAACTGTCTGTAGAAATGAGTAGGTTTGTAATTTTTTACATAAACAAGAAACGTTTGCCGTTGGAAACGTGTTACAATGTGTAATAAATGATTAACAATTTATATTTATTACATTACCTTTATTATACAAATTAGTGTACCAATGTTCTAATTTAAAAAAAGACACAAACATACTACATATGTATGTATACATTTGTATTTGTAATGTAATGGGGGTTTGGCCCAGGATGGCCCTTTGCACTGCGACCATTGTTGATCTATTGTGCTTCCCCTGTCCCTATCAGTTTAATACGCTCGCAAATAGGATCAGCTCTTTCAATGGGAGCATTAGCAGATCCTCTTCACTCAGGCTTTTCCTGTCCAATCTTAGAGCCAGATCTGCCCTTCCAGCATCAAAGCGTAGGAATTTTTTTGAGTGACATAATCCATTGATGTTATTCCAATGTTGTGCAATCCTGGACGATGTCCATTTCGAAATCTCCCCTTTAAGGAGACTTGTTGAACCCAAAAGAAGGGGTGGGTCCAATGAAGTTCCCCTCAGCCCCTCTTCTCGCACAGATGTCCGCCATCTCATTCCCGGCATGCCCCTGATGCCCTGGTACCCATATCAGAGTAATCTGATTATGAGTCGCCAAGTCATTGAGCCTGTTGTGACATTCCAGTAATAATCTAGACATGTACGTACAGCCTCTCAGGGCCTTAAGAACCTTTTGGCTGTCCGAGAATATCGTAACCCGTATTCCCCTGTGTCCTCTCTCGGATAGGATCCCCACAGTTTCCAGTATCGCGTAAAGTTCCGCCTGGAAAATTGTCGTATCCCTGCTCAATGTTATAGACCTGTGTGCTCTAGGCCCCACTATTCCCGCCCCAACTCCTTGGAGCGTTTTTGAGCCGTCCGTGTACCACATTTGCGATCCATCTCTTAGCCATCTTGGGTTTGCGCACCATTCTTCCCTTGTGGGGAAGAGGACCCTGTATTTCCTGTCGAAACAGTATACCGGGTCCATATGGTCGCCTGCCTGGGAAATATCAAGGGTTATAAGGTTGCCCGCCCTAAGGTTCTCTTTCCCGTAGATAGAGATTGCCTTTATAGCTGCCTCCTCCTGTATAGTCAAATTGAGCAGTGCAAGGTTCAGAAGAGCTTCCATACCCAACGTTGGGGTTGATTTCATGGTCCCTGTGACGCATAGGCATGCAAGTCTTTGTAACCTGCACAGTCTCGATATAGTTGTCCATTGCTCAGTCTTCCTCCACCATACCAGAGCCCCGTACAGTATGGTTGGTCTCACCATCTGTATATATATCCAGAAGATCATTTTGGGGCTCAGACCCCAGGGTCTACCAAGTAGTTGCCTCGCTGTCCAAAGGCTCCTCGTGGCCTTTCCCAGTACTGACTCGAGGTGCAGTCCCAGGTGAGTTTCATATCCAAGACGAGACCCAGATATTTTACCTCTCTCTGGGAATTATCTCGATGCCACCCATCCAGAAACTGTGTAAATTAATCATCATTTTCCTGGTAAATGGTACAATGATCGTCTTCACTGGGTTAACAAATAGCCCTTCCGAAGTGCACCATTCATACATCTTGTCTAGGGCGTCTTGCATTTGGTCCGCAATTGTCCCTGCATGGTTCCCCCTGATTATTACGGAGATATCGTCCGCATAGCCGATGGCTCTGTGCCCCCTCCGGTTAAGTAGCCCATAGAAGGGGAGATAATACCCCACCCTGTGGGCATCCCTTAACCGCGGTGACTGTGAGATCCGTGGATCCAAGTTTGGTTCAGCATGCAGCTGACCCATCGTACTATCACAGGATCAGCTCCTCTAGTAGAGAGTGCTGTTTCCATTGCGAGGAAGTTCGCATTGTCGAAGGCACCCTCAATGTCCGTGAATGCACACAGGGCTATTTCCTTCGATTCCATGGCCTTTTCAATATCCCGAACAATATTGTGCAGTGCCGTAGTAGTTGATTTGCCCTTCTGGTAGGCAAATTGGAGCCTATTCAGAGATCTCATGGAAAGTACCTCCATCTTGAGGTATTGGTCCAATTGTTTTTCAATCGTCTTCAACATAGAAGATGATAGACTAGTTGGTCTGTAGGACTTGGGAGATTGGGGGTTCTGTTTCCACCCTTGGGTATGAATATGATCCCTGCCGCTCTCCAAGTCCTCGGGACATATCCTATTGTTAATCTTGATCGAAATATGTTAACCATCTCCCGATAGAGGATGTATTTTATTTTTCGAAACGTCAACGGCATAGATCAGTGTTGCCACATAATGCAAACCATCAACATTTTTTTGTTTTTGTTTTTGCTAATATGAATTTATTGTATCTTCAAACTGAACTAACAATAAGCGTTCAAATCTTAAGTATAAATATAATAATTAGGCCCAACCAGTGTCGGACATAAACTTAGTGATAGTAATTAATATTACATAAATGTGTTAAGCACAAAAATATTCAAAAAATTCCATCTGAAGTGTAGCGTATTAGGGCCGTAGTATCCCTCTTTTTTAAGCGGATGTGTCCAGGAAAGTTCAAGATGTTACGAGCAAGGGGATTAGGATGGAACTCGAGTGTTGTTAAATATTTGCCTGCATATTTTGTAATTTCAGCGGACACAAGTGGGATATTTAAATCACGATGTAAAATTGAATTTTTCATGTACCATGGAGCCGATGTTATTAACCTTAATATTTTGTTTTGCATTCGTTGGATTCTCTCTACATTGGAAGCTGAAGCAGTGCCCCATAGCTGAATTCCGTAACACCATATGGGTTTCAAAAGCGACTTGTATATTAAAAGTTAACAATCCAGACTGAGTGTTGAATTTATACCAATCAGCCAATGTATCTAAGTTAATTTAAGCTTCATTTGTGTCAGTTTAGAATCAATGTGGTGTTTCCATGTAAGCCGTCGGTCAAGGTGTATACCAAGGAATTTCACCTGTGAATGATAAGGAACAACTTAATTGTTGATTCGAATAGGGGAACAAGTGTCTCTTCCAAGGGTAAATGTGACATGAACACGCTTTTGTTTATTTACTTTTATTCTCCATAGGTTCAACCACGGTTCCAACAGGTTAATATGTTCCTGGAGATAACGGGTAGCCTCGTGAGGGTTTTCATGCATACTAAGGCAGTCTGTATCATCGGAAAATGTAGAAGTGAGGATATTACTGCTCAAAGGCATATCACAGGTATAAATCAAATACAAAACTGGCCCCAGTATACTACCCTGTGGCACACCGGATAAGATAGTTTCAGGCACACTCATGAAGTTTTCTTCCCCAACAGTGAACTTCCAGGCAAGAATGTAACTATTCAAAACATTTACAATGTTTGTTGGTAAATATGTCTTCAGTTTTAAAATTAGGCCTTCATGCCACACTTTATCAAATGCCTGAGAAACATCAATAAAGAGGGAAGAACAATACTTTTTTTCTTCAAATGCTCTTCTTATGAAATGGACCAATCTATGAGTTTGTTCAATGGTGCTATGCTGACTTCTAAAACCAAATTGATGGTCCGGTATACATCCATTATTAGTTAGAATTGGGGACAATTTAGTCATTAGCAGCTTTTCGAAGAGCTTTGAAATTGTTGACAATAAACTTATTGGCCTATATGACTCAGCCTTGGTAAGATCTTTGCCCGGCTTTGGAATCATTTTGATCATGGCAAGTTTCCAGCTGTGTGGATAATACTCCATTCGTAAAATGCCATTAAAAATAAACAACAGGATTTTAGTAGCAACACGAGGCAACTTCATCAGCATCTTGTTACTAACTCCATCAATACCCGGAGCTTTCTTCGGGTTGGTTTCAGCAATTAGTTTTTGCACATCACGCATCTTAAACTTTATGGGTCGAGGGGGCAGAGCAACTACACTCGGAAAGTCAACAGCACCAGTACATGTGTTTGGGGTAAATACATATTTTAAATGCTCAGCAAATATGTTACCTTTTTCAGTATTGTTTCTTGCCCAACTTCCGGTAGAAGTGCGCAAGGGTGGTTTAGACTCAACGGGTGTTTTAAGTTTTTTAGCAGCGCGCCACAAGGAGTAATTAGATGCTACTGTGACATCGAGACCTTCCAGATAGTTCTTAAGAGAAGCAGATTTTTCAGATGCAAGCAACTCTTGGAGTCGTTTAGTGCATTCTCTAAGTCTGATTTTATGTTGTGGTGATCTGTGCTGTTGCCATTCCCTTCTAGCTCTTCTTTTTTCACATACGAGACGTTCAATATCCGCAGAATAAATTCTATTAAACCCAGTCTGCCGATGAGAGCTAGTGGCATGTTTAGCAGCCTGTTTAATATTTTCGGTAAGATTGGCAATGTTGAATTCAATATCATCGGAAGTTCTAAGCCTGATATTTTCCGTACAATGACTACTGAGATATTTTTTGAACCCCAGCCAGTTAACACGATTTATCATCTTCACATATGGGTAAGGTAAGTCACTTTTTACTGTGTTCTGCATTCGCAGCATTTCTTGCATCATGTTAGTCATATTTGTTGTAAAATTGTTTATAGTTTGCACCAGATTATCAATAGTATTTTTCAAGGCGACTGAAATTAAAGCTTGGGTTTGCATTTGTTGTATTATTTGGTCGTGACACTTTTTGCACTGAAACAGAGTTGATCTTCACAGCGTCAGCATACGATACTTGTGTAGAGATTGGTTGGACCATAGGAGGATAAGTAGCGGAGTACGTATTTCCTGTTTGCGCTGGGGTTACTTTAGGCTTTTGGCTCATAGCTTGTTTAACAAAAGAGAACACAGGACATCCCCTGTAGTTAGCAGTGTGATTACCTCCACAATTACTGCACTTTTTTCCTTCTGGTCCTTCGACTTATTGCAAATGGCAGTCTCGTGCAATTCACCGCACACAACACAAACAGTAGGTAATTTACAACAAGTTTTTGTGTGGCCATATTCTTGACAATTATGGCACTGTACGGGTCCAGAACGCTTGTGTGGTTCTTCAACTGTGATTTTCCGATATAAGAGATATTTTAAGTTATAAATGGGATGGGTCTCATTTTTCTTCAATATTACATCGTTTGGCTCCAGTTCAACGCGAAATAGGGGTTGGGGGATCTTCTCCCTGTTTATTATGTTGGATACATTTTTTACATTGAATCCTTGGAGGGTGAGAGCATCTTTTATTTCAGCAGGCACAACGTAAGTGTTGAAATGACATTGCTAAATTCTCTTTTGTATTGGCAACATTGTTTTTTTATCTTTGGTTACTTTTTTCTACTTTTATGTATCTCTAGAAAGAATCATTAAACTGAGCACATTGCTAATAAATTTTTTTCTACTATTTTTATATTGTAAAAGCGTGGTCGTACTTTTTATTCTCTTAATCCATCAGAAGCCCCAAGGATTCCAAAAGGTTATGAGCCCAGTACTCCTGATGGACTAATAGTTAAATTGAAATTGTAGAAAATTTCCTGAAAATAATTTTCTCAGCCATCTCGTCGTGTACTGAAAATTATTATATTATGTGGCTGCATCGTTTTTCAATTTTGAGAGGACAAAGCCTGAAGCCACATAATTTAATAAATATGGACAAAGACGATCTGGGTATGTCGATGTTTTCCCAAAGATTAAATGGGACAAACTATATTTTGTGGTATGTTCTGTAAAGGTCGTGGTTTATTGAACAACTTAGATGGAAAAACTCCAGCTGAAACTGCGAGCAACGAACAAAAAACACAATATGACCGAGATGATGGAAAGGCGATGTTTATTTTGATGCAATCTATCGATACGCGTCATGCATATATGATTGTGTCGTGTTCAACAGCCAAAGCAGTGATAGATAAACTCGCCGCAGTTTATGAAAAGAATTCGGACATTCGTGTAATGACACTATATGAAGAATATTTTGCATGCAAAATGGATGAAAATGAAAAAGTAATAGATTACTTTTCGAAGGTGAATCGGCTTGCCGATGAAATTGAACAGCAAGGAGAAAAATTATCCGACAAATTAAAAATGGTGCGTATTATCGGAAGTCTGTCATCAAGATTTAACAGTTTCAAGAAAGTGTGGTACAATACCAAGGAGAGCCGATCGTTGGATACTTTAATGTCAGCACTAATGTTAGAAGAAGATAATTTACACCGAAGTCAGAGTCAAGACGAAATGTCAGCTGATCAAGTTGCTTTTGTTGCTGGCAAATCTTACAAACGCAAAGATGGTAAAAAGCCGAAACCAAAAACAAACATAGATGATATTAAAAAGAAGACTCGTTGTCATACGTGCAATGAAATTGGTCATTGGGAAAAAGAATGTCCTAAAAAAGGTTCATCATCGAAAAATCAAACAGAACGTTTATCGAAAAATGAATCAGCATGGAACAGTGTGGTTGTAGCGGAACATAAACGTGATGACAACGTTTGGTATGCTAACTCAGGTGCATCCAGCCATATGACGTCACAACGTAGTTGGTTTCATGAATTGCGTGAATATGACGGGAGTGGAATTATTGAAGTTGCTGATGATCGACAACTGAAAATACATGGCATTGGTACAATTATGATTGAGTCCAGAGTTGACAATCAGTGGGAGCCAATTCGCTTGGAAAATGTATTATTTGTTCCAGATTTGGGAAAGAATCTTTTGTCAACCGCCGTGCTAACTGACAAAGATTTAATCGTTGTGATCAACAAGTCAGGTATAAAAGTTTTCAACAGTAAAAAGAACATTGTTGCTATTGGGAAGCGTGACACCAAAAATCAACTAAAAATGGACATTCGATTACGGACAAAAGAATACGCAAACATTGCATCAGTGTCCCTTCAACATTGGCATCGTCGATTGGGTCACATAAATGTTGGTGCAATCAAAAGTATGATCAAGAATGATTTGGTCGACGGTATAAATTTGTCAAATACAGATAAATTTTTCTGTGAAGAATGTCAACTTGGCAAAATGACACGATCAAGTCATGCAACTGCAGCGAAGCGGTCACCAGTTCGAGGCGAATATATGCATGCCGATTTGTGTGGTCCGATGGAAGAAATCGGAATTGGAGGTTACCGATTTTTTCTTTTAATTAAAGACGAAGCAACGAGTTTTCGATTCATTTATTTATTGAGATCGAAAGACGAAGTCTTTGATTGTTTATCATCGTTCATTTCAATGGTCAAAAACATGAATGGTTCCAGTATTAAATATTTTCGTTTTGACAACGGTACTGAGTTTATCAACAAACATGTCAAAAATTTGTTATCAAAGCATGGTATACAACAAGGAAATATCGTCGCATATACTCCGGAACAGAATGGAAGAATTGAACGTGAAAATCGGACAGTTATTGAGAGTGCCAGGACAATGCTGATTGAAAGTGAATTGCCAAAGCGTTTGTGGTCAGAGGCAGTTCGAACAGCAGCTTATGTGTTAAATCGTTCCACGAATAGTACATGTGTTGGTAGTACTCCGTACGAGCAGTGGTTTGATCGTAAACCATTTTTGGGTCATGTCAAAATATTTGGCACAGAATGTTTTGTTAATATACCGAAACAGCAACGCAAGAAATGGGATCCAAAGGCCAGGAAAGTGCACTTGGTTGGATACGAGCCTACTATAAGGAATTTTCGTTTGTATGATCCATTAACCGATAAAATTTTCATTAATTGTGATGTTCGTTTTCATGAACTTGAACCGAAAATTTGTTTCATTGATGATGTCGTTGAGAAAACCAAAGAAATCGTCGAAAGGGTTCCCATCATGGACAAAGAAGAAAACAGTTCTGAAGATTCATTTACGTCATCAAACTATGAAGATGCTGAAGTTGATGACAGAACACTCGTGAGTGATGAATTTTTAAATGATAAGGAAGTTCGTAATGATGTGAACAACGAAGCCGAACAACAACGCACAAATGAAAGATATGGTTTACGCCCAAAGATAAAAGGACCCAATCGTTTAATTGCAAATATGGCTGTGATCATTGAACCAAACACTTTTGATCAAGCTATGTCATCAAATGAACACAAAGAATGGAAGCGTGCAGCGGACGAGGAGTTTGATTCGTTAGTTCAAAACAATACATGGACGCTGGTAGAACTGCCAACAAACCAAAAGGTGATCGACAACCGTTGGGTATTTAAGGTCAAATACAATACAGATGGTTTAGTTGATCGATTCAAAGCTCGTCTTGTAATTCGTGGTTTTACACAACCATATGGTGTGGACTACGAAGAAACGTTTAGCCCAGTCGTGAAGTTTACATCAGTTCGAGCTATTTTGTCTATCGTCGCAATGAACAAGATGCAAATCAAACAATTTGATGTCAAGACAGCGTTCCTGAATGGCGACCTAAAAGAAGATGTGTACATGAAGCAGCCCATTGGTTATGATGACAAAAGCGGCAGGGTATGTAAACTGGTTAAAAGGTTATATGGACTGAAACAAGCATCCAGATGTTGGAACCAAAAATTTACAGCATTCATTCGTAAATTTGATTTCAAAGTGTGTGAATCAGACCCGTATATTTTCATTCGTTTCAAAAATGGTAAAACCACAATAATTGCCATTTACGTCGATGATGGGCTTGTCGCTTCAAATGATGAGAAAGAAATTGGTGCAGTTATTTCTTATTTAAGAAAAAACTTCGAAGTAAAAGATTTCGATGCAAATTGTTTTTCGGGTCTTCAAATCAAACAATTGTCAGATGGTTCCGTTCACATTCACCAAGAGGCATATGTCAACAAGATATTACATCGTTTCAACATGAGTGAATGCAAGACTGTAAGCACTCCAGCTGATTCCAATCAAAATCTCGGTGATTTTGTAAACGAAGAGCCTGACACCGTTTTTCCTTACCGTGAGGCAGTTGGAAGTCTAATGTATTTATCCGTCGGTACGAGACCAGATATTAGCTATGCCGTTGGTGTTGTCAGCCGCTATTTGGAAAAGCCAAGTTCTGCCCACGTTCGAGCAGTGAAAAGAATTTTCAAATACATTAATTGAACATCATCTAAAGGTATCACTTATAAAAATAATGATATTTTCGATTTTAATTGCTACAGTGATGCTGACTATGCTGGCGACAATGAGACACGAAAATCAACAAGTGGATACGTTTTCAATTTGGGTTCAGGTATCATCAGTTGGGCATCAACTAGACAACAATCAGTTTCTAAATCTACTACTGAATCCGAATACGTTGCAGCATGTCAAGCAGCCAAAGAATTGGTTTGGCTCAAACGTTTAATCCTCGAGTTATTGCCAAACCAATCGGTCATTCCAAAGTTCTACATGGATAACCAAAGTGCCATCAAGTTGATCAAAAATCCGGTTTTTCATAAAAGGACCAAACATATTGACGTCCAATATCATTTTATACGAGAGAAGTTTCAGGAGGCCGAATTTGAATTGGAATACATAAGTACTGAAGATCAACTTGCAGATATTCTAACTAAGGCATTGACTGCAAAGCGACATAACTATTTATCTGATTTAATTGGCTTGAATTACCGTTTAATATAAATTGAGAATCATAACAATGAGTGGGAGTGTTGAAATGACATTGTTAAATTCTCTTTTGTATTGGCAACATTGTTTTTTATCTTTGGTTACTTTTTTTTTACTTTTATGTATCTCTAGAAAGAACCATTAAACTGAGCACATTGCTAATAAATTTTTTTCTACTATTTTTATATTGTAAAAGCGTGGTCGTACTTTTTATTCTCTTAATCCATCAGAAGCCCCAAGGATTCCAAAAGTAAGAATCTATGCTCTTCAGTACGACCTGTAGGCCTTTAGCGCTCTTAAGCTGGAATGTGTAAAAACTTGTATTGTTTTTCTCAAATTCAGTAACCATTTTGCGGAAGTCTTTTTCATTATATATTTGAACTTTTGTTTCGTCAATGTTACCACGTTTTATTGGAACAATGTGAAATGCCTTTTCACCAATGACCGAGATTAGTTTTTTTATGTGTTAGAATTTTTTTGCCTAAAATAGATTGGTGGTAGTTTCGAGGTTTTTTTTTCAAGGATTCTTCGGGTTTGTCGCTGTCATCTTGCAATATTTTGAAACGGTTTTGACGGTTAGCTGCGTCGATATCCCTGGATATCTTGGGAACAGATGATATCTTTGAAGAATTTGGGCTTCGCCCGCGCTTTACCACTGTGATATATCTGTCCATTCCGACAGGCACCTTAGGTTTTTGACTACTGTTGTCTGTATTGATAACTTGGTTAAGTGATGAACACGACCCCGGAGCGGATAATGGCGCTGACTTAAATAAAGATGAACTAGGCAATGGTAATGTTACCGAGTCACTACTTGGCATCGGAGTAAGCGAAGTGGATCGCTCGCATAAAATTTGCTTTGCCGTTAGAAAAAGACTAAGAATATCAGAACTCACAGTAAAATAGGCATTTCTGCCGTTAGAACTCACTTCACAATTGTTTGTTTTTGAGGTACTCATGCAGAGTATTCCTCAGTCACTTTGTTTACGGTTGTTTTTGTTTGTTTTTCTTGTTTCAGATTATATGAAAAATGCTATTAGTGCAAATAAAGCAAATTTCACAAAATATATACTTATTACAAATCAGTACTTATTACGAATATATAATTCAATGTTTAAAGATGGTTTTATGTAAATGTTGACCGCGGCTACGCCTCAAATGATTCATACGCTGGGTCCAATTTTGTCATACTCTCTCTAACATATCGGCCGGTATCTCTCAAATATTTTTTTCAATATTGGCTTCCAGTGCGTCAACTCTTGCGTGATTGTCCCTGAGTCTTAACATATCTCCACAAAAAATAGTATAAAGACGTTAAATCGCATGATCTAGACGGCCAACTGTCCGGCCCCAAACGAATTCGCCTTTCAATTGGGCCATTTTTTTGCATGCTGTGCGACATGTACCACCGTTGAACACAGGTATGTTCCAGGTTTCGACTCGGATTGAAAACGAAAAATTTTTTGAATCCCCATAATTTATAAATTGGTGTTCTGAATTCAGCATGTTTTTCCACATTCGAAGTTTATGTTCGAAAAAAAATCTAAATGTCAACTACAGCTACAGCTGCACAAATATCGACGGCGATCGGCAAAAAAGTTGCAAAAATATTAACAAATTACAAAAGTAAAACAATTTACAGAGTATGAAAACGAAGATGTTAAAATTTTTCAATTAATTTTCTACGCGAATAAAAACAAAATTAATACACTCGAGCCCCGACTTGCGTCGTTAATGGGGACCGGAGAAACGTGACGCAAATCGAATCACCATTTTCTATATAAATACACTGAAAATTAATTTATTGGGGAAAATATTCAAAACAAAGCAAAAAATTTGTATTTTTGATAAAAAAAAACAATTATGAATACATTTTTATTTATTTCGTTTACTTCAACAAATGTTTATAATTATTATAAAGAAATAAAACAATAAATTAATAAAAAACATAATAAAAATTACATTCATTTACATATGTACATATGTATATTCATAAAAAGTAGTGCATTAAAAAAATTTTAATTTATTTAGCTTACATTGAGCTCTCTTCAGATGATAAATCTAAATCAACAACACAACATTTGATTGGATGGATTTTGGGGAATAACACACTAAATTCTTACCATAACCAGATAGTTGTTATTAGCACCACTTATATAACAAAGAAAAGGGAATTCCCCTTACTTCAGGCAATTTGAAAACTTCTTAATGTACAGGCCAGAAGTTGTGAAAATACTAAAAGACAGAAAATATGCTATATCAGGCACTACAAATGCTAAAAATGGTAATACACAATGCTGCAGTAAACAATTTAACGAAATCAAAACGACGCAAATCGAAATCAAAACGACGCAACTCGGACCGACGAAACTTGAAGTTGCAACGACGAAAATCGAATTTTTCCAGTTTTCAAGAAGCGACGCAAATCGAAACAACAAAAATCGGGACGACGCAAGTCGGGGCTCTAGTGTATTCTTAAAGAAACAGAATGAAAATAAAATTAATCAATACTCTCAAAAAAGACAACGAACGAAAACAAAATTATTTGCTTTTGGTTGATCTGCTTGATTTAATATACCGTTACATCGTACAACTTCTGAACATGAAACGTGCTCTTGTTAGTTTAAATTCACATCAACAAATACAAAGATCTTACAAGCTGGCTTTGATTTTAAAATTTTTTAAAAGAGATTATTAATTTCATTCTTTTTGCTTCTTCTAGTGGCGTTATTTATCAGCGCGGCTTTTAGCCGCATATAGGCATATCGACTACGTTGCCTTGTCACCATATATTGCTAAACAAAGTATTGCCTGATTATTACATTGCGATTTTATAACTAAATGCAATCGTATTATTATAATTATTGATTAAATATACAGGCATGTTCTGAAATCACGGTGATTTTAAATCACTAACGATTTTGAAATCACGAGATTGATATTTTGGTGTTCTGAAAATCACGAGAATTTTAATTTTTAGTAGTGATTTTCATGTTCTAAATCACGAGCTAACAGCTGATTTGCTTTGTTTACATTTAAAATTTTTTATATTTAAGTGATTAATCAGAAAAATATAACAAATTTAAGAGTTAAATTGTGAGTGTCGTTAGTTATTTCAGAAAATAAAGTGAAAAAATGCCTGGAGCAGCCTTTTTAGCAATTTAGCAAATTCTAACAATTGTACACCAAATATAAAGCGTCTATCTAAATTTATAAATTTTAAAGTTTTTCTTTGTAAAATAATAGATTTTATTACTAAAACAAATAAAGAACCAATCATATTAAGTGTATGTAATCATTTTATTATCGAAATCAAACCAATATGCTAAAAAAACGCAAAGTGATTTGATATCGTCAGACATTAACCTGACCGGTTTCAAATCACGAGATTTAAAATTTTTTTTGTGCGCAGAACACCTTTTCAGTGATTTCAAATCACTTTAGGATAAAGTGATTTTCAGAACATGCCTGATAATTTCAATTTGGTTTTGGCAGATCTCAGTTGTGTAAAAAAACATAAAAAATACAACAATTTTGTTTATGTTCGAAAACACAAAGTTGCCCTACATACTAAAGTTTGATATGTTAATATTTTTTGAACTAAATCTTAATGCATTTAGATCTTATTGAAAAAGAAAATGAATTTTTTGAAGGAAATTAAAACTAATTTCATATATGTATATAAATCTATTTAAACAATAATTATAATAATTCGATTGCATTTAGTTGTAAAATCGCAATGTAATAATCAGGCAATACTTTGTTTTAACAACATATGATGCCAAGACAACGTAGTCGATATGCCTATAGCCGGCAAACAGCCGCGCTGATAAATAACGCAACTAGAAGAAGAAAAGAGAATAAAATTAATAATCTTTTTTAAAAAATTTTAAAATCAAAGCTAGCTTGTAAGATCTTTGTATTTGTTGATGTGAATTTAAACTAACAAGAGCATGTTTCATGTTCAGAAGTTGCACGATGTAACGGTATATTAAATCAAGCAGATCAACCAAAAGCAAATTTTGTTTTCGTTCGTTGTCTTTTTTGAGAGTATTGAATAATTTTATTTTCATTCTACCAGGCATGTTCTGCAAATCACTTTTTGTGAAAGTGATTTGAAATCACAAAAAAGTGATCTGAAATCACTTTCTTAATTTTGGACGGCTTTTTATATTTACCTCAATAAAAACTCATTAATTGAACACATTTATTTGTTTTTTATTTATTTTAAGAGTAAAACTGATGATTTTGTACCAAAAAATTGGCTTAAATACATATAAAAAAATTGCAAACACTTTCTATTGCAGCAAATGTTGTTAATTGCTTTTGTGATTTGACAATTTCTTTTTGTGATTTGCATTTACTTTTTAGTTGTCAGGTGTTTTTGTTCTTCGAAATTACACCGATGGTTGCCAGAGTAGATAAATGTTTCTTTCGACGAGAAATATATTTAATTTTTTTTAACTAAAGAAGCTATTTCCAATAAAAATTAATTATTTTTGTTAAGTTATATTCAAAATATTTATTAACTATCAATTGTTTGCCTAATTTTAAAAATAATTACTTATAAAGTATTAGCAAATGGCAACAATAATTATATATTAAGAACAATGGCAACCACAGATTACTAAATATATCTGTGGTGGCAACTTCGTGTGTATTCTTGAAACTACTTTCTTTTGTTAAATTAATAAATTTATTTTCAAATATATTACTGACAACAATAAAGCCCCAGGCATATAAACTAAATTTTTATTTAAAAAAATTTTAGTTTACGTTCACGTATTATTTTGACTAAACCTTTATTAATTTTTAATACATAAAAAATTGTCATCAAATCAAAGCAAAACATCAGCCGGTTTCTTGTGTTTTCGAAAAGGTAAAATCACACCGAAAAGTTAAATTTCTTGTGATTTTCAGAACACCACAAAATCACATTTGTGATTTTAAAATCACATTTGTGATTTTAAAATCAAAAGTGATTTTGAAATCTTGTGATTTGCAGAACATGCCTGTATGTTTCTTTAAGAATACACTAGAGCCCCGACTTGCGTCGTCCCGATTTGCGTCGCTTCTTGAAAACTGGAAAAATTCGATTTTCGTCGTTGCAATTTCAAGTTTCGTCGGTCCGAGTTGCGTCGTTTTGATTTCGATTTGCGTCGTTTTGATTTCGTTAAATTGTTTACTGCAGCATTGTGTATTACCATTTTTAGCATTTGTAGTGCCTGATATAGCATATTTTCTGTCTTTTAGTATTTTCACAACTTCTGGCCTGTACATTAAGAAGTTTTCAAATTGCCTGAAGTAAGGGGAATTCCCTTTTCTTTGTTATATAAGTGGTGCTAATAACAACTATCTGGTTATGGTAAGAATTTAGTGTGTTATTCCCCAAAATCCATCCAATCAAATGTTGTGTTGTTGATTTAGATTTATCATCTGAAGAGAGCTCAATGTAAGCTAAATAAATTAAAATTTTTTTTTAATGCACTACTTTTTATGAATATACATATGTACATATGTAAATGAATGTAATTTTTATTATTTTTTTTATTAATTTATTGTTTTATTTCTTTATAATAATTATAAACATTTGTTGAAGTAAACGAAATAAATAAAAATGTATTCATAATTGTCTTTTTTTTTATCAAAAATACAAATTTTTTTGCTTTGTTTTGAATATTTTCCCCAATAAATTAAATTTCAGTGTATTTATATAGAAAATGGTGATTCGATTTGCGTCACGTTTCTCCGGTCCCCATTAACGACGCAAGTCGGGGCTCGAGTGTATTAATTTTGTTTTTATTCGCGTAGAAAATTAATTGAAAAATTTTACAGGCATGTTCTGCAAATCACTTTTTGTGAAAGTGATTTGAAATCACAAAAAAGGTGTTCTGCGCACAAAACTTTTTGAACTGTTGTGATTTGAAACCGGTCAGCTATATGGCTGGCGATCTGAAATCACTTTCTTAATTTTGGACAGCTTTTTATATTTAATTCAATAAAAACTCATTAATTGAACACATTTATATGTTTTTTATTTATTTTAAGAGTTAAACTGATGATTTTGTACCAAAAAATTGGCTAAAATATAAAAAAATTTCAAACACTTTCTATTGTAACATATGCTGTAATTTGCTTTTGTGATTTGACATTTTCTTTTTGTGATTTGCATTTACTTTTTAGTCGTCAGGTGTTTTTGTTCTTCGAAAATACATGGATGCTTGCCAGAGTAGATAAATATTTCCTTCGACGAGAAATATATTTAATTTTTTTAAGTAAACAGGCTATTTCCAATAAAACTTAATTATTTTTCTTAAGTTATATTCAAAATATTTATTAACTATCAATTGTTTGCCTAATTTTAAAAATAATTACGCATAAAGTAGTAGCAATTGGCAACAATAATTATATATTAAGAACAGTGGCAACCACAGATTACTAACTATATCTGTGGTGGCAACTTCGGTGTGTATTCTTGAAACTACTTCCATTTGTTAAATTAATAAATTTCTTTTCAAATACATATATTACTGACAACAATAAAGCCCCAGGCATATCAACTTGTGTTTAATTTTTATTTTAAAAACTAATTTTAGTTTACGTTCACTTATTATTTTGACTAAACCTTTATTAATTTTCAATACATAAAAAATTGTCATCAAATCAAAGCAAAACATCAGCCGTTTTCTTGTGTTTTCGAAAAGGTAAAATCACACCGAAAAGTTAAATTTCTTGTGATTTTCAGAACACCACAAAATCACATTTGTGATTTTAAAATCACAAGTGATTTTGAAATCTTGTGATTTGCAGAACATGCCTGTTAATTAACATCTTCGTTTTCATACTCTGTAAATTGTTTTACTTTTGTAATTTGTTAATATTTTTGCAACTTTTTTGCCGATCGCCGTCGATTTTTGTGCAGCTGTAGCTGTAGTTGACATTTAGATTTTTTTTCGAACATAAACTTCGAATGTGGAAAAACATGCTGAATTCAGAACACCAATTTATAAATTATGGGGATTCAAAAAATTTTTCGTTTTCAATCCGAGTCGAAACCTGGAACATATCCTAATATTAGAATTCAATCATAAATGAATATTACAGAAGTATATAACCATAGAAGGCTTAAAAAGCTTTAATACAAACAGCACAGCAAACAATTTATATTCGATATGAATGTTTATTTTTCCTTCAAAATGCATACAAAAAGTCGTCATCTGGGGGGTTATTCTGTATTGCGATGCGTAAACAAATCAAAGCAATCATTCTCTCTCATAGGACTACTAAATGCATGCAGGTTGGAAGAAAAATAAATAATTGCATACAGGTTGGAAGAAAAATAAATGGATTAATATCGAATATCTTATTATTATTTAAAAAAATATATTTCAAGTGTATTTTAAAGCAGATGCAGTTATTTATTCATTTTAATACAATAATATACGGTTCTTGATTTTTTAAATTTTTATGTTTAATATGTAATTAACTCATTGTTAGCTATTGCCAAAAATAATGATTCATTCAGTTTATAGAGATATATTTATGAATATAGCGCAAATTAATAATATTTTTATATGTATAAATACATTGGTATTTATGAATGTACGTGTAGCTATGTAATAATAAAGATTTTCCTTATTTGTGATTAAGTTTATTAGTATTCATAAGAACACGAAAATATCCTTTAAATAGAATTTATTCTATTATAAATAAAAATACACATGTTAAAAATATGCTGAAACATAATTCATAGCAGTTCTTTAAACAATTCAGAGGTTATGTATTAATAAAAAACAATAAGAATAAAAAGTATTATATAATAATTACATATATTATGGATAACACAACATAGTCATATTTGTCAATTTCGAAATAAATTATATGTGAGAATGGAGAATGATTTTATTGATGTTGTATACAATTTCCCGAAACAACATCGCCATCTTGATATTTTTAGTAAAAATTATATTTATTTCCTTTATTTCAGTTATTAATTTTAAGATCACGGTATTAAATATTGTTATTCTTTCACATAGAAACATTTATATGCACATATATTTATGTATACATACGCATTTATATATATATATATATATATATATATATATATATATATATATATATATATATATATATATATATATATATCTTATTTATATATACATACTTGTATATACACACTTGTATATACACACTTGTATATACACAGTTGTATATACACACTTGTATATACACACTTGTATATACACACTTGTATATACACACTTGTATATACACACTTGTATATACACACTTGTATATACACACTTGGATATACACACTTGTATATACACACTTGTATATACACACTTGTATATACACACTTGTATATACACACTTGTATATACACACTTGTATATACATACTTATAAATGCATATGTATCATTTACACAAAACCGAAATTTTTGGATTTAATAGCCAGTAGCAATTTGCTGCGTAATATTGATTTGCTCGAGTAAAGCGGAATATATAGTCTGGATATACATGTATTTGCCGTTGGCAAGTGAGTATCATCTGCCGGTCTTATAGTAACTGAAGGCAATGGTTGAAAACCTTCTTCAGACGCCGGTAACGCCGGTGATCCCGTCCAAAAGTATACCTTCAATAAGTTAAAAATATGTAAACATAAAAAATTACAAAGCACAATTAACAAATTCCTACTAAATCTTGTCGTTCCAATGTATTCATTTTCTCAACTATACTCCAGAACCACCTTTTAAATTTCAAAAGCTTGTCGGAACACTCATTAGATTCATCATTGAATGTTGTATATGATATTAATGTAGTAACATTAATGTCTCCCACTCCGTTTAAAAGCAACCTTAAATCTTCGGCTGTCAAACTCTGCATACAGTTATCTGGTAAAACGTCAAAAACACCGTCTCGGATGGCCTATACATATAATGGAAAGTAGTGATTGATTATTAAATTCGAAATAGATTACATTCTTTTAAAACAATCATATTTGTTTACCTCTAATGCTTTTTCTTGGGCTTTTATTAGTCTATATTCGGTGTAACGTCTAATATAATCATATAAATTTTGGGACGTAACTTGAACCTCTCTACCTCCGGGTATTAACTCTACGCTTCCGCCGCCCTCTTCCTTCATTAGATCGATTCTGTTTACAAAATTTAATATTTGAAATATAAAGTGCAACAAATGAAGTATTAACTAGTACTAATAATACTATTACGTACACAAAAAATAGTTCCATTCTCATGATAGCCTCTTCTCCATCCTCGGTTTGGGAGTTTTGTATTAGCTGTCTAAATGATTCATATATAATTGGATCGAAAAATGCAAGATCATGAAATTTAATTTTTCGACCTAAAATATATTTTAATACATGTCGTTGCAAGAATAATGGCAGCAATTCATTTTGTAGTAGACAAAGCCCAATTAATCTGTTGTGTTTTAATATAATAAGAAGAAATATACGTATGCATAAGTATACACAACGAAACATATTGACAAATTAAAACATACCTTCCAATATTTCTAAACGCATTGATGCGTTCAAATGAGCCATAACCTTGACGGGGTGTATAAAAACCTCTTTTTCCCGGCATGTAAAAAAGTGGCTCATTGTCTTCTACATGACATGGTTCAAGTAAAACGACAGGATTCATTTTCTTCGATTGTCCCACTGCAGACGATCCCGTGTTTGCTTCCGACTTTTGTTTGAACACTATAATGTCCAGAGCTTCGTTAACTTTTTGACGCAGCATTTCTTCTGAAGATAATATTGAAAGCAGTTGAGGAGTTGGAATTTCTAATAGCATGCCGGTGATTTTCGAAGCATTTGTAGTATTTAAAGAATATATCTATAAAGGATCATTTTAAGGTTGATGTTTGAATGTCGTTAATGTTGAATTGTTCAATATATACCTTGGGATAGAGACGTTCTCCTAATTGTTGAAGATGGATTGACAAATGTTCGTTATGATTATCTCCAGAAACATCTAAAATTAAGAATTTATTAAATGAAAATACACTAAAAATGGTTAAGATTTTTTTACCAGAACTGTTGGATACCGGAATATATGGTCTAGCTTCGTAATTTAACGCTTTTCTTTCGCGTGCTGTACGCCATAAAATCTTGCTGCCAGTACCTCGCCTTTGCAATGAGGATCCTTCTCGGCCCGATGCGCCGCGGTTCCGCAAAATGCTTGAAAAAGGAACACCATATTTGCTGCTATTGTTTCCTACTTGTATAGATTCTAAATTAGGCATTTTGGAACTTGCTAGAAGAGCCTCCGATATAGAAGTATAAAAACTACGCGCAACACCAGAGCCTTCACCAGGTTCATCCTTAAATGTTACTTTAACGCGATTAAACGTCAACGGAGGATGAACTCTTCGGTTTTGACTTCCAAATTGAGTGTTTAGATCCTTAAATGTCTGAATTATCAAACTATCACGATTGCGTTCTAATTTACAAAATATTAAATCCCGTTGTTGCCCATTGCGTAGTTTTTCCATATGCCGTCTAAAGCGCATTTCTTTGACAGGAAAACCTCGTAATTCTGGCAAAACAGAGCCATGTTCCATGCCTACATCATCCATAAAAACTCTGCCAAATAGGTCTAAAGAAAGTTTCCAGCGACCCAGCAAAAAGTTCCAAGGTGGCGATGTGTCGTTAGATTCAAATTTCTGGCAGAAATGTTGACCACGTGCAGGAAACATAAATGGTGTTATTCGAGCAGAACGACCCATTGTCAAGTTTTTTCCGGTATCATCTGCGGACAAGTAAGATACTTTACATTTTTGCGAAGTGGATGCCTCTTCTTGAGTTTTCATAGAGGATCCACTTGCAGCTCCAGCCCGCACTATTACACTTCGTACCATTGCCGATGATGACTGCAGTAATAAATCAGATTCATTGTCACGTTGAGTTTTTTGTGGCACAATTATTACATCAGGCCTTGTTGCTATAACTCCAGTGGAACTTGTATTCGAAATTTCTGCTTCGTTCGCACTTCCACTATCTACATCCATAATAACTTGATCATCCAACTTATCGTGGTTATCACTAAGTGCTTTTGGATCATCTGCATATTGCTTTTTTTTCAATTGCAAATAAACATTTCCACTCACGCCACTATTCAACTCGATAGAGCCCGTACCTGACGATGAGTCAGAAATAACTCGAAAACCCGACGTCGAACACATTGCTTTTGGCAATTGGTTTTCACTATTGACTTCGACGCTTTCAACATCATCCTCCTCCATTGTGGTAATGAGATCCGAAGATGCATTGAGCGAATGGTGGGTAGGTTTACGGGAGGTATACGAGGAGAATCCCAGCTTAGTTGGAGGGCAATCTAGCGTATTTGACGCAGGTTCATCACAGCACTGGGTTACGTTTTCTGTTGGTGATACAATCAGAGGTAAGTTGGCAAATAAGTCTTGTCTTTTCGAATTCGGTTGCAAAAGATGGGGTTTGTCGGCTAGAGGTATGGCAACATCTAGGGGTAAATCAAATCCGTCGGGTGCCAAACAGCCAAGGCTTAAAGTGGAATCAGATCGAGCAAAAAATGTATGACGACGAGATGTTCCCGATGATCCCGCAACAGTTAGCGATGAACCAGATACGCCAATTTCACTATACGGATCTTCATTTGTTATATTAGACAATTCATCATCGGTATCATCATTATCATTTGGATTAACCGAACTACTTTGGATTCCTTCATTTTTTTCATAAAAGTTTGAATCGTTCCGCATGTAATAAATGAATCCATCTAGTACGTAAGCGATATGACGTAACGCTGTTATATCCAAAACAGGAAGTGCATCACGATGTTCCGACGTATGTGCTCTCATAAGTGATAAGCAGTATGTAAAGAAGTCGCGTCGAGAGGTAGAAGCTACAAAATAATGTATTAATATTAATTCAACATCATCCAGCAGAATGTATATCTATTTAGTGAATTTTATTATAAACCGCTGCTGAAAAAAAAACTTATTTCCACAACAAAGCATTTGTATTACTAATAAATTTAAATTTTCCCACCAAAAATTATGTAAGTAGTTTAAAGGTCAGCAATATTCTGTTGATTTTGGAAGCATTGTTCTGATAAAATGCATTCGGAATGCCTTAATAAATTATATAAAAGTAATAATTTTAAAAATTTTTAAAAACATATTCACTGCTGCTAATTTATCAAATTGGTATTACTAACTTTTTATAAATACGTGTGTGAAAAGTTCTCACATCAAAGAAAGATAAAAAATATACTTGTCACCATATTTTTATTACCAATAAAAGCAGCGTCATAACTATTATAACTATTTGTATTATATTGGTCGTTAATTGTATAGGTGTTGAGAGAAAAATAAAATAGAGTCATTTTGAGTATAATTGTTTGTTGTGTTGTTTGTATAAAAACATTCTAAGCCTACTATGATTATGTATTTGTTATAATTCATATGCAATATTGAAATTCTCATATTGTATTTGTTTTGTATGGCATAAAGATACGAGGTTGAATGTTATAAAACTGCTTAAACTTCACTGACGATTTGGTTTTAGCAACCAATGAAATGTCGGCATATGAAGAGCTAAAGCCACAACAAACATTTTTTCAATGCATTTTGCAAAAAAACTGATTGTTTCTAACGATTGGTCGGGATATTCTCCCGACTAATAAATTTCAATATTAAGTATTTACAATAAAGATTTTATTTTTCATTTTGCCTAACTGAATACAATCATTAACGACCAACGGGCGTTTAATTGTATAGGTGTTGAGAGAAAAATAAAATAGAGTCATTTTGAGTATAAAGGTGAATTCACCGGTTCGTTCTGCAGGAAATTTTCGTTGAGAGATAATTTTAGTTTACTGAGAGTTTGCTCACAGAAGATTCACCCGCGTCGAACAAATATTCTGTAGAAACAAAGCTACCATATGCAACAACTCTGTAAATGCTGTGTGTTACTTTTACAAGCAGGCAGCACAGTAGCAGATGATTGCAATTTGCTGTGTTCTAAATTAAGCAAATTTTTATAAAATAAAAAATATATAAATGAATTTAAGTCGAGTGCATGCTCTAATAGCTATTGAGTTAAATAAATATAAAAAATTTGCAATTAAACTTGTATATTATAATACATACATATGTACATATAATATGATGTGGCAGCTCATTTCAATTTTGCATAAAAAATTTATATATCTGGCAGCACAGTTCAATTCGTTCGGGACGATAATTAAAATTAAACCAATTCAAGCAAAAATTGTTCCGCATTAAATTTACTCTCTTTCTCTCACTCTCTCAAAAATAGAGACGTCAAATTACATATAAAAAAAAATCGTTCGGAACGTTCAGAACGAACCGGTGAATTCACCTTAATTGTTTGTTGTGTTGTTTGTATAAAAACATTCTAAGCCTACTATGATTATGTATTTGTTATAATTCATATGCAATATTGAAATTCTCATATTGTATTTGTTTTGTATGGCATAAAGATACGAGGTTGCTTAAACTTCACTGACGATTTGGTTTTAGCAACCAATGAAATGTCGGCATATGAAGAGCTAAAGCCACAACAAACATTTTTTCAATAATTTAAATTAGTATATACTAGGAAGAAAATGTCAACATAGTCTAGAGAACAAACTTCAATTACACAAGGTTATTTTAAAAATAGTGTAAGCTTATGCCAAAGAGCTGTGAGTAATGGTCAGCCACTCTAATGTTGAAATATTTAAACGTTATCAATGGAAAACTCTAATGGTTAGTCTTTAGGATAAATATAAACTACATTTGCTATTTAACTGTACCTTAATTTTAAAATATTCTAAATGAGGGTTAACTATAATGTGCTTAAGCTGGCTTAACACGTCTTTTGCACTCGGTAATTTTTATTGCGCAAGTTTTAATTCAGGTGGGAGACAGATAGAAAAAACATTTATTCTTCTTTGTCGCAACTGAATTAAAACTTGGCGCAATTAAAATTTCCAAGTAGAAAAGATGTAAAAGCAAAATCGCAAATACTTACGTCATATTTGTATAACTACAATGTAGTTAAGCAACTATTAATTAAATTTCGTTAAGACGTCTAAATTAATAATAATAATTCCATCTGAATTAAGACTTTGCGCAATTAAAATCGAAGAGTGGAAGATGTGCAAGTTTGATTTAAGCAAATTGTGAATCTGATCCTACTTTGCTTAAAAAAGGGCTGTTTATGCGTTTTTGTCATTAAAGAACAAAAACACGACAAATTGTAATGTGTGACGAAAGATAATTCTACAGAAAATTCAATTGCAAATGCAAAAGGAACATGCAATTATTAATTTTTTTTCTTAAATTTAAACGTCTTTAAATATTTCCATTTTATATTCGTATTATTTTTTTTAGCACAATAATACTTTTATACCGATACATGTTTTAATTTTTTAATCAATAAAAATAAATATAGATTTACTTGTTTATGGAAAAATATTTATGAATTGAAGACATTAAATAACATTTTATGAAACAAGTCATTATCTTTAGAAAATATAAGAAATGCTTTTTGTAAAAGTGTAAATATAAAACTAACAGGCATGTTCTGCAAATCACTTTTTGTGAAAGTGATTTGAAATCACAAAAAAGGTGTTCTGCGCACAAAACTTTTTGAACTGTTGTGATTTGAAACCGGTCAGCTATGTGGCTGGCGATCTGAAATCACTTTCTTAATTTTGGACGGCTTTTTATATTTAACTCAATAAAAACTCATTAATTGAACACATTTATTTGTTTTTTATTTTTTTTAAGAGTGAAACTGATGATTTTGTACCAAAAAATTGGCTAAAATATAAAAAAAAAATGCAAACACTTTCTATTGCAACAAATGTTGTTATTTGCTTTTGTGATTTGACATTTTCCTTTTGTGATTTGCATTTACTTTTTAGTCATCAGGTGTTTTTGTTCTTCGAAAATACACCGATGCTTGCCAGAGTAGATAAATATTTCCTTCGACGAGAAATATATTTATTTTTTTTAACTAAACAAGCTATTTCCAATAAAACTTAATTATTTGTCTTAAGTTATATTCAAAATATTTATTAACTATCAATTGTTTGCCTAATTTTAAAAATAATTACGCATAAAGTAGTAGCAATTGGCAACAATAATTATATATTAAGAACAGTGGCAACCACAGATTACTAACTATATCTGTGGTGGCAACTTCGGTGTGTATTCTTGAAACTACTTCCATTTGTTAAATTAATAAATTTCTTTTCAAATACATATATTACTGACAACAATAAAGCCCCAGGCATATCAACTTGTGTTTAATTTTTATTTTAAAAAATAATTTTAGTTTACGTTCACTTATTATTTTGACTAAACCTTTATTAATTTTCAATACATAAAAAATTGTCATCAAATCATAGCAAAACATCAGCCGTTTTCTTGTGTTTTCGAAAAAGTAAAATCACACCGAAAAGTTAAATTTCTTGTGATTTTCAGAACACCACAAAATCACATTTGTGATTTTAAAATCACAAGTGATTTTGAAATCTTGTGATTTGCAGAACATGCCTGTAAATGTGAAAAAAGTTAACAATGCAAATGCAATCAATAAGCTGCTTAAGCCTTTTTTTTTTTTTTTTTTTAAGAGAAGTTATACTCAGGCAATTAATGCCTACTACTTAAATTAAGGTGTTACTTCTTTTTGTGAAAGGGATAGGGTAGAGAGGACAGGTGGTGAAATTAGAAGACAGAGAGAGAGCGAGAGAGAGAGAGAGACTTTTTAATTTCTGTGTTACAACTCAGCTATTCCGCGTTGATTTATTATTATATATATATTTTTTTATAGCAGAGTTGCAGCGTCTCTGATGTTAATTGAGTAGACGCATTTTTTGTCTCTTAAGCTGTATTGTATTGTGTGTAGCCATTTTATTAATTGTTTTACTTCGCCGACGGTTCTTGCTAACAATACGACGAAGGAGGGCGCTTGATACAGTAAACATTAGCATAGAGAGTATGAAATTGCTGTTACTGTTAAGTAACCAGTGTTATGCCTTCATCACTTAAACAACAGTCCAACACACTCCAAAATCATTAACATCAGCAATTTGGTGTATGTTGGCTGTCTACACGAAATCACATCTAAACTCATTTTAGAGATTGTACCAAATAAAGCAAGACCGTTTGGAGTGATTAATCGAAATCGTGACTTATCGTGTTTAGCGCTATAGTTGCCGGCAGCCAGAAAACGTGACCATACTGATTCATAGTTATGTATTGACTTTCAATGGAAATCTGGGGCAAATATGAGATGAAATTGCCATGTAAAATTTTTCAAAATGTTTGTGGTAACACTGAGCCAATTTTATTTTTTCCAAACAACTGTCTACGCAATCATTGAAAAACAAAGTAATTATATTTCTCGTTATAAAAAATACTTGTATGATCAAACTGTAATAAAATTAATTTTTTTTTAAAGAAAAATTAAATACCGATTTTCATGGAAGACAATTTTTGCTTTATTTTGTTTAATTGGGGAATTGTCTTAGATGAGCAAAATAATTAGTGGAAAAAGAAAGAAAATAATTGTGGAAATGGACTCCATCCAAAATACTAACTAGAAATACTAACGAGATAGTATTTAGGCTATAAACTTAATTGTTACGAATGAATTCATGAAATAAATTAAGGTTATGTCTATTATACTCCAACATGTATCCACCACTTCCTCACAAATTATTACTTTTAATGTTCATTACGTATGTCAAATTTATGCGAAATTGCAGCCTCTTTAATGAAAATGGTAAATTCCTTAGGATAATTCGTATGAAGGGGATCAATTCGCTCTACCATCGAGCTGCTCCGCTAAAAGTAATCCCATGTATAATATTCCCCAAGTTCTTTGATTAGTAGCCTTGCCCCATTTCATAATCTCACCGCATTGACATGTACAAAAATTAGTGATCCGATTTTCTGCATTAATTGCTTAACACTTTCACTTTGTTTGGTGGCCTAGCTGCCAGCTTATGTAGGGCGAATAACGCAGTGTTTCACTGATCACTGTAACTGCTAGGCTGTGCAGAAGTGCGGCTATGACCTCCTCGTGGTGGCCACCGGTAACAGAGACCTAGTACGGTCATGTCTCTGCGGGGTACCTGGCAAATATAGTCGCGCTAAGAGAGAAAACTCTAAACAAACCCCAATCCAAGAGGGAACAGCATATCTCGAGGGATGAATGGCTAGTGGTTTAACTAGTTCCTAATATGCGGACTTAACATGCACAGGCGAGGTCCCATTTCAATAAATGTCTTACTGCGCTATCGGGGCTCTGGCATAGTTGACCGTTTTTCCCCTATACTCGTGGGAACAAAATGAAACACAATAAAAACAAACATAATGTAGAGGCACACATACCTCAAAAAAAAAATAAAATAAAGAGGCAGAAAAGCCCTCAAATGAAACTGGGGCGGGAGTAACTCCCAGTAAAGAAAAGAATGAAGAGAGGCCAAAGAGACTCAGTGGAGCAGGGAAGAAAAGGCTGGCATATCTACTCAAGAAAGGCCCTAGTAAGGAGGCATACGCCAAGGCCTTGCAACCAATGGCCGTAGATCAGAAGAGAAGATTGGGGGCATTACACATGGCCCAAAAAGGCAAAGGTCTGAAGAGAAGACGCTACCTGAATCCTCACTGAAAAAGAGGATCAAGGATGATAAAAAACCATCCACCTCGCAAGCTGTAAAAGCACAGCAGCCAGGCAACCCATCGGTGTCCACACAAAGGCGGCCCACTGCCTCATATAAGGACATAACGGGTTCTAGCAAGGGACTATCCAAATACGTCCCTCAAACCCAGCAAATGGACTCCATCCAGAATATGATTCTGGAGAAAATTGTAGCTGGCACAGATCAGGCCATAAAACCTGCTTTTCTTGGCTGTACTTACAAGGCAGGATACCTAGTCTTGCACTGTAAGGACAACATGTCTGCTGAGTGGGTGAAAACAAACACCACCAACACATCACCATGGGAGGGAATCTCACTGAAAGCCATAGAGGAACATAAGATCCCTCAATTTCGTATTGCAGTGGGATACTTCCCAAATTCGACTGCGCTGGAGACGAGCAAGACCAGCAGCAAGTGTAACGAAGTCAAAAGGGAAGCTAAACTTCCGGTTTGGCCAAGTTGTACTCGGGCTCAAGGCTGAGAACGTAAATGCGGATGCGCTAGTTCAACAGATGGAGGCAGTGGAGTTGGAAGAAGAGGACGAAAGCCCTCCTTCCACATCAGAAACTACAAAATGAGGTGCATCCAGACAAATCTTCATCATGCTAAGGCTGCATCAGCCGAAATTAGCAGAAGATCTCCTGCTGTCACCATCAACATAGGGCTTATACAAGAGCCCTGGATATCAATACTCAGGTATTTTATGACACGGGCGCAGTCAAACCAAGGGCTGCGCTTATCATAAACACCGATATTAATTACTTGCCTCTTACAGAATTTATGGATGGCGACAGTGCAGTGGTGCTAGTCGAGTTGGACTCCAATGGAAGCAGGATAGAGGTTGTTATTGCCTCAGCCTACTTCCCGGGGGACATATACGAAGTACCACCTCTGAAAATTACGGGACTAGTGGACTACTGTAAATGCCATAGAAAAATCCTCATCACTAGCTGTGATGCGAATGCCCACAATACAGTATGGGGAAGCACTGATACGAATAAAAGAGGTGAGTCACTCCTAGAATACCTATTACTTACTAACATGGGGATTGCAAATAGGGGGAATAGCCCAACGTTTTGCAACGCCATCAGGCAAGAGGTTCTCGATCTGACACTTATAACTAACAAATCTCTCGATATGATCGGGGATTGGAATGTCTCTGAAGAGGACTCCATGTCGGATCATAAGCACATCCTTTTTGAAGTTAGGGGATTGGTGAAGAGTCAATCGCTCCACAGAAACCCCAGGGCAACAGATTGGATAAGATACTCGCAGAATCTGAAGTCTAGGATCACTGGAAACACATCATCCATTACATCACCTGAGGAATTGGATGCATCAGTCGAGAGACTAACTGATGCAATCATATCCTCATTTCAAGACAACTGTTCTGTCAAGATAAAATTCTCCACGAAGAGGGTACCTTGGGGGAACAGAAATCTTGGGAAACTGCGAAGAAAGGCAAGACTGGAATTCAACAGAGCCAAACAAACTGGAAATTGGGAAGGGTACAGAGAGGCCCTAACAACTTACAACAAAGAGCTAAGAAAGTCCAAGAGAAAATCATGGAAACTTCTCTGTGAAGATCTTAACGACGCCCCGGCCACAGCCAGGCTGCACAAAGCCTTTTCGAAGGGGGGCACGAACCCAATAGGCACACTGAAGGGGGCAGATGGCACCTATACAGATACTTTCAAAGGGACACTAGAGCTTCTACTTAGAACTCACTTTCTTGATTGCAGGTTTGGAGTTTCGGACACTGACACTCCAGCGGCATGGCCGCATGCTCAGCGAAGGGCGACGAACCAGGTCATCAGGAATATAGTGACCTTTGAGAGGATAAAATGGGTTGTAAATTCTTTCAGACCTTACAAATCACCGGGGCCGGATGGTATCTTTCGGGCCCTGTTGTCAAGAGGAGGTACCATCCTCCATCGGGAGATGGTTAACATATTTCGATCAAGTTTAACAATAGGATATGTCCCAAGGACTTGGAGAGCGGTAGGGGTCATATTCATACCCAAGGGTGGAAACAGACCCCCCGAATCTCCCAAGTCCTACAGACCAATTAGTCTATCATTTTTTATGTTGAAGGCGATTGAAAAACTATCGGACCAATACCTCAGGATGGAGGTACTTTCCATGAGACCTCTGAATAGGCTCCAATTTGCCTACCAGAAGGGCAAATCAACTACCACGGCACTGCACAATATTGTTCGGGATATTGAAAAGGCCATGGAATCGAAGGAAATAGCCCTGTGTGCATTCACGGACATTGAGGGTGCCTTCGACAACGCGAACTTCCTCGCAATGGAAACAGCACTCTCTACTAGAGGAGTTGATCCTGTGATAGTACGATGGGTCAGCTGCATGCTGAACCAAACTTGGATCCACGGATCTCACAGTCACCGCGGTTAAGGGATGCCCACAGGGTGGGGTATTATCTCCCCTTCTATGGGCTACTTAACCGGAGGGGGCACAGAGCCATCGGCTATGCGGACGATATCTCCGTAATAATCAGGGGGAACCATGCAGGGACAATTGCGGACCAAATGCAAGACGCCCTAGACAAGATGTATGAATGGTGCACTTCGGAAGGGCTATTTGTTAACCCAGTGAAGACGATCATTGTACCATTTACCAGGAAAATGATGATTAATTTACACAGTTTCTGGATGGGTGGCATCGAGATAATTCCCAGAGAGAGGTAAAATATCTGGGTCTCGTCTTGGATATGAAACTCACCTGGGACTGCACCTCGAGTCAGTACTGGGAAAGGCCACGAGGAGCCTTTGGACAGCGAGGCAACTACTTGGTAAACCCTGGGGTCTGAGCCCCAAAATGATCTTCTGGATATATATACAGATGGTGAGACCAACCATACTGTACGGGGCTCTGGTATGGTGGAGGAAGACTGAGCAATGGACAACTATATCGAGACTGTGCAGGTTACAAAGACTTGCATGCCTATGCGTCACAGGGACCATGAAATCAACCCCAACGTTGGGTATGGAAGCTCTTCTGAACCTTGCACTGCTCAATTTGACTATACAGGAGGAGGCAGCTATAAAGGCAATCTCTATCTACGGGAAAGAGAACCTTAGGGCGGGCAACCTTATAACCCTTGATATTTCCCAGTCAGGCGACCATATGGACCCGGTATACTGTTTCGGCAGGAAATACAGGGTCCTCTTCACCACAAGGGAAGAATGGTGCGCAAACCCAAGATGGCTAAGAGATGGATCGCAAATGTGGTACACGGACGGCTCAAAAACGCTCCAAGGAGTTGGGGCGGGAATAGTGGGGCCTAGAGCACACAGGTCTATAACATTGAGCAGGGATACAATTTTCCAGGCGGAACTTTACGCGATACTGGAAACTGTGGGGATCCTATTCGAGAGAGTACACAGGGGAATACGGGTTACGATATTCTCGGACAGCCAAAAGGTTCTTAAGGCCCTGAGAGGCTGTACGTACATGTCTAGATTATTACTGGAATGTCACAACAGGCTCAATGACTTGGCGACTCATAATCAGATTACTCTGATATGGGTACCAGGGCATCAGGGGCATGCCGGGAATGAGATGGCGGACATCTGTGCGAGAAGAGGGGCTGAGGGGAATTTCATTGGACCCACCCCTTCTTTTGGGTTCAACAAGTCTCCTTAAAGGGGAGATTTCGAAATGGACATCGTCCAGGATTGCACAACATTGGAATAACATCAATGGATTATGTCACTCAAAAAAATTCCTACGCTTTGATGCTGGAAGGGCAGATCTGGCTCTAAGATTGGACAGGAAAAGCCTGAGTGAAGAGGATCTGCTAATGCTCCCATTGAAAGAGCTGATCCTATTTGCGAGCGTATTAAACTGCTAGGGACAGGGGAAGCACAATAGATCAACAATGGTCGCAGTGCAAAGGGCCATCCTGGGCCAAACCCCCATTACATTAAATTACATTCACTTTGTTAGCTGGCAATGTTTAGAGTTTCAGGCCACTTTACAAAGTGATAGTGGTGGAGAAGCATGAAAAGTATGTCGTGATAAGTGCGCCAACTCATTCTGAAAACATTAATTTCAACTACGTTTCACTATCACCTGGTGATTATATACTTACATACATAAGTACACAAATATCACTCATCTTTTTGTGCAATCGATTTTGTGAATGTTTATTTCATGCTGTTTGTAAGAACTAACAATCATTTTTCCAAAACCGGGAAAAATATTTGTCACAGGATGGTTACTCGAATGGTTACTCGAGTCCCATCCGAATCCGCTTGCCCGAAATATCTTGAACTTTCCTGGACACATCCGCTTAAAAAAGAGGGATACTACGGCCTTAACACGCAACGCAGATGAAACTTTTTGAAAATAATTTTGTGCTTAACACGACATTTATGTATTTTTAATTATTATCACTAAGTTTATGTCCGACACTGGTTGGGCCTAATTATTCTATCTATATTTAAGATTTGAACACTTTTTGTTAGTTCAGTTCTGAAGATACAAAAATAAAATTAGTGGGAAAAAAAAACAGGATGGTTACGCCTTATTAACATTAGACGAATTTTTTTTATGGCTAATAATTTTCGAAAAAATCACGTTTTTTGTAGTGGCTAAAAATTTTGTTTTCCAAAAATCAGCTGTTTTTTGCAGCGAAATGCATTTTATAGTCACTCTATGGCTAAGAAATATTTTCGAATTTTCGTCAAATTGTAGTTATATTTTGAGTAAAAATATTGAATAAAAATTTTAACGATATTTCCCAATTCAGCACGGATTTATTTAAAATCCATATAACAACTGGAATATGCGAAATGAACATTTCTAATTTATATTAGTAAAACAAATACACGTGTTGAAGAAACAACCAGACATATTGCAACACATGTGTTCATACGACATATCGTTTAAATGTCATAAAAACGATTTATACAAGAAATTGTCATAATTAGATTGTACTTACCCATTACATTAATTCCTACAGAAGTTGCCGTACTACCACCGGTATTGTTTTGTTGTTGATTACTATTATTTTGAGTAGTGAAATTTAATGGATGTAGAGGATGAGTAGGATCTGTGTAATTAGTTAAATAAGCTCCAAACTTGAGTTGAGCCTCAGTACTATCCATTACGGAAAACATCCATTCCCATGTTGGTTTTAGACATTTCTCGACAAATTCCTAAAAAAAGTAAGGAAAATTGAAAACCGGTAAAAACCATTAGATAATGCTAAAAAGTTCCTTAGTAAGGTCTATGCAGGGGTGAACTCTACATATGTATATATTATTTCTAATATTTCGTCTTTATTTTTGTTCGTCAATACATATGGTTGCAATTTCATGATAACATTTTTTGTAAAGGATTGAAAAAAATTTTAATTAGATGAGGAAAATTGTGTCATGTTTTTGAAACTCCATACGAATTTTTCTATGTGTATGTGGGGGGATATTTTTATGGAGAGTGTCTTTACCCCACCAGACATGCTTATCTGTTCCAATGCAATATCTAAACAATATGTTAGAGTTAGAAAACCTTTTGTTTATGTTTCTCCCCTTTTTTAAACTTTATTGAAAATATTCAAGTTATATTGTAGTTCCTAAACCGGCAAACATACGGGTATGTTCCAGGTTTCGACTCGGATTGAAAACGAAAAACTTTTTGAATCCCCATAATTTATAAATTGGTGTTCTGAATTCAGCATGTCTTTCCACATTCGAAGTTTATGTTCGAAAAAAAATCTAAATGTCAACGGCCACAGCTACGCAAAAACCGACGGCGGTCGGCAAAAAGTTGCAAAAAAATTAACAAAATACAAAAGTAACACCCAATTTTCACGATGATTTTTTTACTTGTCTTTAAGACATGTCTTGTTTGTTTGTAGGCATATCGTAGATAAGAAAGAGGGTTAGCAAAAGAAACATGGTTTCTGTTTTCGTGATTTTTTTACAATAACGATGAAGAAAATACATCTGTTCCTTTTAGCTGTCATTCGCAATTTTACTATTATATTTTATTTGCATTCGTCTGTTAAGGTGGTTATTTCTCTGTGTTCTTCTTTATTTTTCTTGTTTTAAAGCGACAAGTGCTTGTTTTTTGTTTTGTGTGTATATAAAAGATACATATATTAATATATAAATAAAAAGTACAAATAAATATAAACCATGTGGAAAAACGAAATTGTGGAGCTTTTAATATCTAAATATCAGGAACACGAAAACTTGTATGATGTACGTAATCCTACATATATTGACCGTGTCAAGCGATCTAGCTCTTTGTCCACAATCTGCCAAGAGCTTTTTAAAGTTATATTTTAATAAAAGACGAATTTATTTCAATTAATGTACTTATAATAATTTAACTTGTTTCATTTTAATTTCAAAATAATAAACCAAAGTATTACATTCATGAATAGGCACAATAAAATAAGTTATTTTTCATATACATATGTACCTACTCAAAAACCTTTAAATATTCATTTTTAAAGTGTTTCCAAATTGCCTGGCATACTTCCGGAACTGCACAACAAAGAAAGGTTTCCCATAGTCTCGTCTGATAATTTGTGCTTTTGATGGACTCTCCAGTAGCGAGGTATTGGAAGTGTGGCTGCCAGTTTCTCTGCTGGAGTTATCGCTTCTCTCAAGATGGTATTTTGTTTTACTATATCACCTTCGATTTTTGCGAGTATCAAATTAAATGTCTCTCGGCTTATTCTGATATAGTTTAGAAAAGAAGTCGTTCATAAGAAACGAAAATGTACCTCGCTCCACTCAGCATTTCCGCCATTGCTTCACCCACTCACTAGTTTTAGTCAACTAGTTTTACCTCCATTGCTTTCTTCGAGGTTTTTCTGTATAGCACCCAATTTTGATTTTTTTTAAGAAAATTTACTTTTTTAAATACTTTTTACTTCTCAAGTTATTAAATTCCGTTTTTGGCGCCTAAATTATAGGAATAAAAGGAATTAAAGATAAAGTAAAAAATACAACTCTGGCTGTCAAATAAGAGTTTTTTTTACAACAACAGTGAAGAAGTAGACATGTTTTAAAAATCATCATGAAAATGTGACATGATTTTGGGAGCAACTTTAAAAGAAAATAAAAAAGACATGTCTTAAAAAATCATCGTGAAAATTGGGTGTAAAACAATTTACAGAGTATGAAAACAAAGATATTAAAATTTTTCAATTAATTTTCTACGCGAATAAAAACAAAATTAATACTCTTAAAGAAACATAGAATGAAAATAAAATTATTCAATACTCTCAAAAAAGACAACGAACGAAAATAAAATTATTTGCTTTTGGTTGATCTGCTGGATTTGATATACCGTTACATCGTACAACTTTTGAATATGAAACATGCTATTCTTAGTTTAAATTCACATCAACAAATACAAAGACCTTACAAGCTGGCCTTGATTTTACAATTTTTTAAAAGAGATTATTAATTTTATTCTCTTTTCTTCTTCTAGTTGCGTTATTTATCAGCGCGGCTGTTTGCCGGCTATAAACATATCGACTACGTTGTCTTGGCACCATATGTTGTTAAAACAAAGTATTGCCTGATTATTACATTGTGATTTTACAACTAAATGCAATCGAATTATTATAATTATTGTTTAAAAAGATTTATATATATGAAATTAGTTTTAATTTCCTTTAAAAAAATTCATTTTTCTTTATCAATAAGATCTAAATGCATTGAGATTTAGTTCAAAAAAGATTGACATATCAAACTTTATTATGGAGAGCAACTTTGTGTTTTCGAACATAAACAAAATTGTTGTATTTTTTCATGTTTTTTTACACAACTGAGAGCTGCCAAAACCAAATTGAAATTTTTTGGCAAAGTTTACAAAAATTTGTTTGCATTAATATTTCTGTGAAAAATTAAATTTTTTTGATGAAGTTCAATAAAAAACACTTTAAACTAAAAACCAAAATTGCATTTTTCTTAATAATGTTAGTATTTATAAGAATAAAGTAGGATTCGTTTTACTTTCACCCACCTCTTCCTACTCTAATTGAAAACGAATAAAAACATGGGGATGTGAATTGCAGAACACCAAAATGCTAAAGTAATCCACTTTCGAGTGAATTCGGATTCTAGAACATACCCGATAAATAAATAAAATGGGCACATAAAGAGAGGTTTCAATACGTAATATAAGATGGTATAAGTCATATTACGAAGATTGTTGAAAAAAAGTTACGTTCCACTGGAATTTTAAAAATTTATTTAATTAAAATCATCAAATTATCTATGAAACCAAAAAGTTAAAATTAAACAAAATCTTGAATTTTAGCTTACTTATGAAAAAGCACTTTGTATCATCCTGTTCGGAGAGGAATAATCAAAATAGTTACTAAAATTTTTGGCTTTTTAGATTTTCATGTGTTTACTTGATAAATTTTTTTTCAAGAGTTCTGCCCCCTTTTAGCGAAATGTTCTGCTGTGCGCGCCGGTGCACGAGACCAATCGATAACCGACTTAAAATAAATTTAGTTATGCATTCTGCCATATTCTACTAAACAATAGTTATTTTTGATCATTAATTATTCGGGTATGTTCTAGAATCCGAATTCACCCGAAAGTGGATTACTTTAGCATTTTTGGTGTTCTGCAATTCACATCCCCATGTTTTTATTCGTTTGCAATTAAGTAGTAAGGGGTGGGTGAAAGTAAAACGAATCGTACTTTATTCTTATAAATGCTAACATTATTAAGAAAAATACAATTTTGGTTTTTAGTTTGAAGTGTTTATTATTGAACTTCATCGAAAAATTCAATTTTTCACAGAAATATTAATGCAAATAAATTTTTTTTTTAAACTTTGCCAAAAATTTCAATTTGGTTTTGGCTGATCTCAGTTGTGTAAAAAAACATGAAAAAAATACAACAATTTTATTTATGTTCGAAAACACAAAGTTGCCCTACATACTAAAGTTTGATATGTCAATCTTTTTTGAACTAAATCTCAATGCATCTTATTGATAAAGAAAAATGAATTTTTTGAAGGAAATTAAAACTAATTTCATATATATAAATCTATTTAAGCAATAATTATAATAATTCGAATGCATTTAGTTGTAAAATCGCAATGTAATAATCAGGCAATACTTTGTTTTAACAACAAATGGTGCCAGGACAAGGTAGTCGATATGTTTATAGCCGGCAAACAGCCGCGCTGATAAATAACGCCAGGCAAGCAGATCAACCAAAAGCAAATAATTTTAATTTCGTTCGTTGTCTTTTTTGAGAGTATTGAATAATTTTATTTTCATTCTATGTTTCTTTAAGAATATTAATTTTGTTTTTATTCGCGTTGAAAATTAAATGAAAAATTTGAATATCTCTTTCATACTCTGTAAATTGTTTTACATCCAATTTTCACGATGATTTTTTAAGACATGTCTTTTTTATTTTCTTTTAAAGTTGCTCCCAAAATCATGTCACATTTTCATGATGATTTTTAAAACATGTCTATTTCTTCACTGTTGTTGTAAAAAAACCTCTTATTTGACAGCCAGAGTTGTATTTTTTACTTTATCTTTAATTCCTTTTATTCCTATAATTTGGGCGCGAAAAACGGAATTTAATAACTTGAGAAGTAAAGTATTTAAAAAAGTAAATTTTCTTTAAAAAAATCAAAATTGGGTGCTATAAGAAAAACCTCGAAGAAAGCAATGGAGGTAAAACTAGTTGACTAAAACTAGTGAGTGGGTGAAGCAATGGCGGAAATGCTGAGTGGAGCGAGGTATATTTTCGTTTCTTATGAACGACTTCTTGGGAGATAAGTCGTCTTTTCTAAACTATATCAGAATAAGCCGAGAGACATTTAATTCGATACTCGCAAAAATCGAAGGTGATATAGTAAAACAAGATACCATCTTGAGAGAAGCGATAACTCCAGCAGAGAAACTGGTAGCCACACTCCCAATACCTTGCTACTGGAGTGTCCATCAAAAGCACAAATTATCAGACGAGACTATGGGAAACCTTTCTTTGTTGTGCAGTTCCGGAAGTATGCCAGGCAATTTGGAAACACTTTAAAAATGAATATTTAAAGGTTTTTGAGTAGGTACATATGTATATGAAAAATAACTTATTTTATTGTGCCTATTTATAGAATGTAATACTTTGGTTTATTATTTTGAAATTAAAATGAAAGAAGTTAAATTATTATAAGTACATTAATTGAAATAAATTCGTCTTTTATTAAAATATAACTTTAAAAAGCATATGTATATCATTAGCTCTTGGCAGATTGTGA
This sequence comes from Germaria angustata, assembly GCA_963681545.1. Lineage (NCBI taxonomy): Eukaryota > Metazoa > Arthropoda > Insecta > Diptera > Tachinidae > Germaria > Germaria angustata. The sequence goes on from OY812998.1 coordinate 94,048,301, forward strand.
ACAAAGAGCTAGATCGCTTGACACGGTCCATATACATATGTAGGATTAATTCCTGATATTTAGATATTAAAAGCTCCACAATTTAGTTTTGCACATTATTGTAGATTAACTCGAATTTTGAATAAAACACACGTCGATACTTGGAACTAATTTAATTCATATTAATTCATTTAATGATTATAAAAAAAAGTGGTGTGATCTTAACAGTTACAAAATGGAAGCAAAAAGAAAGAAGATGTGTATCTTCAATAGTGACACTACCATGTGTAAAATAACTAGTAACTGGTAATCTAGTTTGTTACTGGTTACAGTGTTGCCATAGCGATAAGTTACAATAGTTCTCCCCTGCTTAATGACAGAGTTCATGCTTCAGACACATAATCATCCAAGTATGCTGGACGCCGACGTGGACGAGCGGCTCTTCGATTAAGTTGCTGTGCTGGGTGCTCAGATTGCTGATCTGCTACGGTTGTATTGTGTGGGGGAATCGCATCTTCAACATCGTGAGCATTGGGTTGTATTTCGAGACGATCTTGTAAATACAAACCAGCAATTATCGGTTCGATGTTTGACTGTACTGGTTGTTGAAATTCTGTGTTTTTTTGCTGCTTCACCATAGTTGCGTGAAGTTGATTTACATGGCGTTTTAAAACATAGCCTTCATCTAATTTGACCAGGTAATGCAGATGACCCAATTTCTTGATGATTGTACCTAACTTCCACAACTGTTTATTATTTGAATAATATCGAGCTTGAACTCGATCGCCCTCTCGTAACTGACGGGCCTTGCACAAGTCTATGGGTATTTTCTGTTGAGGTGGGGGAGGCTTGAGCGCATCAAGTTGAATGCGAATCTGACGGTTAAGGTACTGCTCGGATGGCGTTTTCCCATTTATAAGTGGAGTAGCTCGATATCGAAAAAGTATATCTCTTATTTTCTCACGTACGGAACGATTATCGTTTAGCATTGATTCGAGGCGACGTTTTAACGTTTGGACATTACGTTCAGCTAAGCCGTTAGTGGCTGGATGTCCCGGCGCAATAAACTTCTGGTAAATGCCTCGTTGTGCACAAAATGACGCAAATTCACTGCTGGTAAATATAGAGGCATTATCTGATACAATGACTTGCGGATAGCCATGGCGAGCAAATAAATCCAGTAACATTTCAATTGTTGAACTGGAAGAAGGAGCATACGGTGTGATGCCAATTTCCGCCCACTTCGATTTTGCATCAATTACTACTAAATAATAGTGACCTTGAAAACTACCCGCATAATCAATGTGAATCCTTTGCCAGTTTTGGTCGGGTTCTTCCCACGTATGTAGTTTTGCTTGTGGTGGACTTGATTTTACGGAAGCGCAGGGTAAACATTGTTTCACAACATATTCGATATCCGTGTCAATAGATTTCCAGTAAACGTATTTACGAGCTAACTGCTTCATCTTTGATATCCCAATATGAGTCTGGTGAAGTTCTGCTAAAACTGCTTGTTGTAAGCTTGACGGTATCACTACGCGTTGCCCTCTAAAGACGATGCCATTATTTATGAAAAACATGGTATCTTCAACTCGGTTGTTTTTGAGATTTTGTAAAACTGTTGACAGATGTGGGTCTCTGGCCGTTTCTACTTGAAGAGTTTTAAAATTTAAATTTAATGTTGAAATGTGCTGAATTGATGATTCACAGATGTTGCTAACTTCGTCGTTAATCGCAGAATCTGTCAAACTTGCAGATTTTATTGGGGCTCTTGACAAACAATCAGCATTAACATTTTCTATGCCTTTCTTGTAAATAACTTTATAATCAAATCCCGAAAGGAAAGCTGCATACCGCTGTAATCGTGCAAAAGTCATCTGTGGTAACTTTGCATTCTGATGAAAAATGCGAACCAGTGGTTGATTATCCGTTATGAGCGTAAATTGTTTCCCAAATAGATATTGGTAGAAATGATCTACGGCAAAAACTATAGCCAATGCTTCTCGGTCGATTTGCGAATAGTTTCTTTCAGCTTCTGTAAGTGATCTTGAGGCAAATGAAATTGGTCGCTCTTGCCCATCTATAACGTGGGACAGCACTCCCGCAATGCCACTTGGACTAGCATCACATGCCAATACTAATGGATATTTGGGGTCGAAGGGTACAAGTACGCGATCACTGACTATTTCTTCTTTAATATTTTTAAAAGCCTTTTCACAATGAGTATTCCAGTTGAATTTTACTTTTTTCTTAGTTAAATTCCGTAATGGGGCTGTGATTGTTGAACAATTAGGAATAAATCGAGCATAGTATGTGATCATTCCCAAGAATCGTCTCACGTCTTCTACCGATTCCGGTCTGGGAAGATCTATAATTGCTGCTATTTTGCTTTTTGATTTTGAAATAATATTGCGCTTAATCGTGTGGCCCAGAAACTCAATTTCTTCCTGGAAAAATTTACATTTTTCTTTATTTAAATGTAAATCATATCGATGCAGTTGTTTCAAACATTTTATTAAATTCTCTCTACACTCAGAGATTGTTTCACCGTGAACTATTATATCATCGAAATATGCTTCCGTTTTCGGAACATCTTGCAAAATTTGATTTATTATTCGATTAAATTCGGATGGGGCTGTTTTGATGCCAAATGAGAGCCGGTTAACTCTATACGTGCCACGGTGCGTCGATATGGTTTGTATTTTACTTGAATCTTCATCTACTGGTATGTGTAGATAAGCTCTGTAAAGATCAAGCTTGCAAAAATACCTAGAGTTACGTAAACAATTAAAAATGTCTTGAATTTTCCGAATCGGGCTATGAGCATCCACCAGTCGCTCGTTTACCCCGACCTTGTAATCGACACATAGCCTTACCCCTCCGTCAGCTTTTGGTATGACGACCAACGGAGACCCCCAATCACTCGATTCAGTTTTTGTTATTATTCCATCTTTTTCCAATTGGACTAGTTCCTGATCGACGGTTTCGATTAATGCGTACGGTATTTCGCGTTCTTTGTTAAAAACTGGCTTTACCCCCTTACGTAGTTTAAGAGATACTGCATATTCTTTAACACAGCCAATTGTTTGTTGAAAAATTTCTTTGAATTCCCCACTAATTGAGTTTATGTCTTTAGCACTTACTTGTTGAATTGAGTTGACACCATCTAAATTGATTTTTATTTTCAATCTACGACACCAGTCACGACCCAAAATGGCTGTAAAGTCTTCTGGAACAATATACATTTCATCAGTTGTTGAAAAACCATTGTGGCTAATTTTGACTTGAACTTTCCCATCAGTTGTAAAAGCGTCAGAAGTGTATGACTTAAAAGTCTTGGTAGTTGAACGAAGAGGATTTTTTAGGTTAAGTTGGTTAAATTGGTGTCTAGGTAGGAACGTATATTTTGAGCCCGTGTCAATTTCAAATTTGACCGGGTTTCCATCCACACTCACTGTCGTAAAAATTTTATCGGTATCTGCACAACTGCTATTATGTACATCAATCACATTTAAAACCCCATAGCTATGCAATTCTTCGATTTTGTTTGTAGATTCTTGATTTGTGTTACCTTTTCTCATACGGGTTTTTATGCACACTTTTGCCACATGACCTGTTTTCCCACACTCACCACATTTAAGGTTATGCTTGTTGCTAAGACAATCCTTGACGTAATGGTTACTTTTACCACATCTTAGACATAACCCATCAATACCCAGTGATTTGAGATCTACGTTACCCTTATCTTTTTTTGATTTGAATTTGTTCGGTTTTCGATTTTGTTGGTATTTCTTTATTCCGGAAATTTTTTTAATTTCTGCTATTGCTTGACTAGAGTTAATATGTTCAAGTTGTTTTGAGTCATTTCTTGCGGCCTCTAGAGCTAAGGCCTTCGCTATAATTTCAGAAAAGTCGCACATTTTGTTCTGCAATAACTGCTCACGTATACCATTATCTTTTATTCCCCGAATAAACTGTGCGCGCAGGAAAATATCTGCCACCGATTTCTTGCATTCGCAATAAAATTCACAGTCACCAATATCTTTTCTTAAACTTGCCACGTATTCTGCAATAGATGAGTTTTCCTGGTATTTTGACAGGAAGTGATGTTGGGCAACCAGTGCGTTCTGTTGGGGAGATAAATGTTGTTGCAGAAGTTTTATCAGGTCTTCGTAGGTGAGTTCGTTAGGGTTCTTAGGTGCTGCAAGCGCTGTAACAGTACCAAAATTAGCTGGCCCAATTGAATTTAAAAGCAAACTTGCACAGTACTTTTTGTTTGCGTCTATTCCTTTCATTTGTGTATAATTTTCGAATCTCAATTTATAATTGCGAAACGATTCCTTTGTGGTATCTAGCACCTCGAAATTTGGCACCAATAATATGCTAGAACTAACGTTTGTCGATTTTGAAGTGCTGGCTTTTGCGCTGTTGCTCATTGTTTCTAGAATTTTCTGCTGAACTTCCATAAAGGCTTGAAATTGTGTGGGGTCCATTTTGAAATAGTAACTATTTTACTCTCGTCGCCAATTATTGTAGATTAACTCGAATTTTGAATAAAACACACGTCGATACTTGGAACTAATTTAATTCATATTAATTCATTTAATGATTATAAAAAAAAGTGGTGTGATCTTAACAGTTACAAAATGGAAGCAAAAAGAAAGAAGATGTGTATCTTCAATAGTGACACTACCATGTGTAAAATAACTAGTAACTGGTAATCTAGTTTGTTACTGGTTACAGTGTTGCCATAGCGATAAGTTACAATACACATGGTTTATATTTATTTGTACTTTTTATTTATATATTAATATATGTATCTTTTATATACACACAAAACAAAAACAAGCATTTGTCGCTTTAATACAAGAAAAATAAGGAACACAGAGAAATAACCACCTTAACAGACGAATGCAAATAAAATATAATAGTAAAATTGCGAATGACAGCTAAAAGGAACAGATGTATTTTCTTCATCGTTATTGTAAAAAAATCACGAAAACAGAAACCATGTTTCTTTTGCTAACCCTCTTTCTTATCTACGATATGCCTACAAACAAACAAGACATGTCTTAAAGACAAGTAAAAAAATCATCGTGAAAATTGGGTGTTACTTTTGTAATTTGTTAATTTTTTTTTGCAACTTTTTGCCGATCGTTGTCGATTTTTGCGTAGCTGTGGCCGTTGACATTTAGATTTTTTTTCGAACATAATCTTCGAATGTGGAAAAACATGCTGAATTCAGAACACCAATTTATAAATTATGGGGATTCAAAAAGTTTTTCGTTTTCAATCCGAGTGGAAACCTGGAACATACCCGATTATTTATTGAATCTTCAATATAAATTGAACTAATAAAATTTAACTCTAAAAATATTAATTAAATCCATTCACACAAAAAAATGCAGTTTCTACTCTAGCTGTCTCTCGTGTTCAGTTAAGAGCGGTTTCATTTTGTCGCCTCTATGTAAGTATATCAGATAAATTAGAGGCAGTGCTTTATAAGTGTGTCCCATAGCACCATATTGGTTTTAAGATCAAATTTTATAAAATTTAAAAATTTAGGTTTAACGCAGAGTTTCTTCCAATAAACTAATAAATTTGAATTTCATTGAATTTCAATTGGTAGTTTTACATCCACGTACGAGTATGTGACTCTTCCATGTCAAATGACGATCAATGTGTATACCAAGATATTTAGTGTTACGATATAATTTGGTTAATAATATAAATAAGTGAGAATGTTTCCCTGCTTAATGTAAATATAAACTCAAGTTTTTTGTTTCACTTAGGTGATACGTTGCGTCATTTCAGTGTAAATTGTTGTTTCTGTTAACACCAATCAAAAACAACTGTATTAAAATAGCTCAACGTTACACATTGATGATATACAAAATTATGCCATAACATATACACATTTCTATTCGCTGATCTTTATTGTCTATAGTTTCAACTACTGTTCCATCAGCGATGTATATTTTTACTATTACTTATGGGATCTTCTTGCAGATTTTCATTGACGCCTATGAATGTTGACGTGTGAACGTCATTGTTTATTGATATGTCGGAGGGAGACACCAAATATAATAATATACTAAAAGCTCAGACTTCCTTGGGCTGTGGTGCGCTCAAAGCTACCTCTTTTGGTGATGATTATAACATAACACTGGGCAAACGACAAGTCGAACGAACAAAGATGGTAGAACGCTTTTTCGAACAAAAGTGCTTGAGTGCTTTATCTGAATACCAAAACATATAATTTCCCAAAAAAAAAAAAAAAAAAAAAAAAAAAAAAAAAAAACTATTCCATAACAGAAATGCAGTCGTTCAAGTACATAAGGAAAAGAAGCAGGCCCTATTTTCACTGTTGTTCGGTCTCTGGTATGTTGTGGTGGATCCAAGTTTCGTCCCCGATTACGGCACAAAAACTCGTCCAAATTGCAGTTAAAACACGCCAAACACTTCTGCGAAGTTCTCACACGATTTGCATTTGTGGTCGATTGTGAGTAAATGGGCACATATCTTGCGGAAAGCTTTTTTACACAAAAGTGATCATTCAAAGTTTAAATCAATGAGCCGTGTGATATGCCTATGGCTTCCACAATCTCTCACACTGGTTTGGGTGTAGAGATCGCAACGAAAAAATAAAAAAATAAATAATGCTCAATAAGCAAAAAATCTCGCGGTATCTGCTATCAATGACTGTCAAAAACAAACCAAATGCGCAGCTTGCTCAAACTTGACAGGATTAGTGTTGTCCTTTTAGTTAAAGAGGCGCTAAATACAAGAAATCTCGGACATATTGAACTGCCTCCGTACATCATATGACACTAATTTAGAAAATTGAAATAAGCTATGAGCTTCTTCTTAATGAGAATATGTTAAAATATTTATGTAGTATTAGTAGTGAAACCAGACATTCAAATTGTTATATTGAAATCATATGTTTTTGTTATGACTTTTCTTACAATGTGGTTGTGCATTGTCTTTATTCTTCCGATTTTCCATTAAAAAACTATCTGCAGTTACATTAAACATAGCAGTGTTTTTTTTAGAATATTATGAAGGCTGACGTGTCGACTTCGAAAATTTCATTAGGAATCCTGAATCCCTTACACTGGGGAATGTACGACCGAATATATTAACGGTCCCACGCTGGCACAGGTTCCCGTTAACAGTGAAAGAATTGTGTAGGTACGACGCACAGAGGAGTATTTGACCCAAAAAGCTGGCCAAAAAGGCAAAAATTAATTTGATGAAATCCTAAGAAGTAATTACGCAGATCGATAGAAAACAAAATTCTACATCATATCGTGCATTTTAAAGATTGTAAGTTAAGATTTGTAGTTGTGGGACACTGTTAAAGTCAGGAAAGTGAAGAAAATTGCATGCGTTTTATTGAATTTTTTCGACTTCAAGATATTTATACGATATTTTTTGTAGCTAAACGAGTAGAGGTATTACATTGATTTTTTTTACCTGAAAGAATCCATCAGGAGCTATTTTTAATATTTAAAAAGAAAAATTTGTCTCAAATATTTATTTTAAAAATATTAATTATAAAAAAAATTATACATACATATATGTACATAAATTCTTACCAAAAAAAAAGGAAAGGTTTTTTGAAAGTGAGGTTAGCTGTTCTACAAATAATGTTATATACCACAATAAAATATGAGATCTCTAATTTAAGAAAAAAGAAAAAAGTTTGCGCAAGTTTGCGCCACTATTTTTGGTGATTTTTTGAAAATGTTATCTTTTTTTCTATTTTTGCTCACAAGGCACTTTTTCTTATACTTTATTGTCATCATAAACTTTTGTGTTTTTCGAATTATTGATGTGAAATATTATTTAAATCACTTTTAATAACTACCAATGTGATGCATTACCCGCCCTTAAAAAAGGAATTTCTTAAAATTCAGTTCTTAGTTCATAAATTCAAATTTACTAAATGTCTTATCAGGAATAATTATAAGCCAACCACACGCATACACACCTATTAAACTGTTTTTGTATACCTGCGGTCTATATAAGACTTGATCGTCTCCAGGACACTTTGGCTATGTACTACATACCTAATTTAAAAGCGTTACAAATCAAAATTACATTTAAAAACGGTATAGGTATATAAAAAATGCACCCAAGTATCAGGTTGTTATGGCTTATTGCCCAGAATTCTTATTATAAGAGTTTTGCAACATTGAGAGATAGATAACATGGAAATGATGTTCTGTGGGTGGGTGTCAAAAATAACACTAACCCAATAATAACCTGCCAACAAATTTTTTCTATCAAACTAAAGCTAAAACTAGCAAAAAAGTTAAACTTTTAAAACAAAAAACACGCTTAATAATTTTGGCCAGCTTTTTGGGTCAAATACTCCTCTGTGCGACGGCATCATTCCGGCTTATGTACACCGAAATGTAGAAATTACAGTGACATGGCTGATAAGTTTATATATGGCCTGTCTCAGATGGACCTATATTCCCAAAGCGTGGACTAGGGGCATCATGGCTTTCATTTCCAAGGGAGGCAAGACCATACACGTTACTACGAAAGACTTCACACCCATATATCTGATCACTGTCTTACTCGAGACTTTTGATCGAATGACTGATATTCATCTTGGGATGACAATAGGCTCAAGAACGGTATCAGCATCTCAGTATGGGTTTTATTTAGAAATAGATGTTACGAAGGGAATACACATTGGAAGACTTTCTTGATACAAAGTTCGCCTTCAACAATATAGCGCCAGGGGCCACCAAAGTAGTCCTGAAGAGGCTGAATGTTCATCAGTCTGGATGGGAAGTTATTGACTAGCAGGATCATTACTTCCAATCTTAATTGGGGTACAGTCTCATTAGACTCCATGATTTTCAGAACTGTGAGGTATTACGATGATGAACTGGCCAGGTCCGGAGCCCTGTTGAGTACTCGGATATTGATCAACTGGTAAGCCTCCTGCTAGGATGCTGTAGGTAGCTAACTTTTAAGCTTACCAAGCTGACAACATCAAACATTCACCTGATAATAATACATTTGGGATTCTCTAATCTTAATAAAATGCTATGAAGAACATGCTCGTATAGGGCAGAGGCCCGTACTAGATCAATGTGGATTATTTCGAAAAAAAAAAAAAAAACGTTATTCCAGGAATATAAAATAAATTAAGGAGTATTGTATTTCGGACAAAAAAAAAAGATTTGAATTCATAAATATTCTAATTGTTTGTAAAAAAAATTATATTCCGAATACTTTTCTTGCTTTCTTAATTTGCTTCAAACGTAATAATGCAGAATTTCCTTACATATTTTGTATTTGTAGTGTCTAAAACTGGTATGATAAGAGCTGAGTAAATCAATAAAAATTAAGATTTTTGTTTGATTTCCCTTGTTTTTTTCGTTAATTTTTCTAGAAGTTAATAAATCACGAATATATATTTTGGGCACTATATTTTTTTTCGATTTATACTTCCGAAATGCCAACAAGCAATAATGTACACACATTAACAATCGCCGATGACACATATTTTTCTAATATCAACGAAAATCATCCTGCAAGTTACAGGAATATATATAGAGCTAATGGTTAAAATGATTAAAACTATAGAATAAAGAATAAATATTTACATATTATATTTATATCGCACGGGGAAACATGTGCGCTTATTTATATAACCAAATTATATATATTGCAACACTAACAGAATGAATACCTTGGAATACATATTGATCGCTGTTTTACATGGAAGTCACACAGATTGAAAATGATTCAAATGAAATGGATAGTAGATCGACTTAAATAACTTATTGGAAGAAATTTTACACTAAGCAAAAATTGCACACTTTTATATTATTCGACTCTGAAGTCACACTATTCAACTCTAAAGCCGGCATGGTCCTATTCAATTAAGAAGACTCAACGCTGCACCACGTAAAATCTAATGTTACATATACGAAGAAGATGTGCTGATGGTAAAGACTGTATTCTCATAACATTTCACAACATATATAAAGAACCCACCGAACCCACCAGTCCGAAACACTCTTACAGGCCACACTGGGCTACACTCGAGAGGGAGTCAATCCTGGTCTCCATCGAACGTATAAGAGAATAAATGTATAAATAAATAAGACAACCACAGAAGCAACCCTTAAAACTAATTTTTGTTCTAACATTGGCTGGACTTATAATTCACACTTTTGGAGTTAAATTTAGAATACTTATTCACTTTTTAATTGAGGTTAGAGTAAATAACAAATAAAAAAGATAAGTGTCAAATTGCGATTAAGATTAGTAATCAATTAAATCACTTTTAAAAAAGAATCGTAATGATTATACTTATAATTCTCTGATTAAAAATGTATAATCGCTAATTGATTACGATTACGGATAATCGGAAAATAATTGGTTTACTTGTGTACAGCAGCTTCTGCTGACTGTTTTGGCACAGCTGCTTCGGCTGACTGTTTTACACCGCAGGTTCGGCTGACTGTTTTGCCACAGGTGCTTCATCGCACTGTTTTGGACAGAAAATTCGCCTACTGATTGAATTATTACAAGAATTAGAGTTAAGGAACATTGTATTTAATACAGATTCTACAAACTACAAGCTATTATCGAAATTCTGCAAACGAAGCTATTATCTACGAACCTGATATCAAACAATTTTATTTCGGCCCCACATGAGCACACCTGCATACTAGTCCTTAGAATAAGTTACCAAAACTGCGAATAATTGAATACAGTCGAATCCGCTTTAGCGCAACACGCTTTACTGAAAAAAATCGGATTACTGAAAGCGATACAAATCCCCGCACTGATTTTAAACGCAGTTAGTCTTATTCACTTCGCGTTAGCGAAACATCGCTTTACTGAAAATATCGTATTACTGAAAACCAAAAGCGAGCCCACAACTACGTTTTGTATGAAACTTACTTCGCTTTAGTGAAAAAATAAACAATGACAAATTTATTTACATATTAGAAATCGATTGCATACAAATTTGAAAATTACTCAAAGTCAAACTCAAAGTTATTTTAAAAGCAATGCATGATATTGATTATTAACTGTTATGTTAAGTACATATTTAATGCATTGCATTCTGAGACTGAATTCTTATTAATTTATGTTTTTTTAATAGCATGCATACAAATGTAAATACTCAATGCATTGTGAAACTGAATTATTTTAATTTATATTTTAAACTTTTATTTTTTGTTTTAAAAATAATTAAAAAATATGAATATGTTTTTATGAATAATTTTTTTTAATAAAATTTTTATGACGTAAAAAAATATACAGATTTGATATAAAAAATATTGTTTTACAGATTTTAAGCAGTACGCTTAACTGTAACAAATTTCACTAATCCGAACTACGTTTTAGGGAAAAAATCGGATAACTGAAAAGAAAATTGGGTTTTGGCTGTTTTCAGTAAAGCGGAGTCGACTGTATTGTACAAGAGTAATGAACAAAGATATTTAGACCTCTATTTTTTCTAAAGATTTGTGGATCCTGGACATGGCTGACCTACGTCAGCCGACGACAAAACCACATTACAACTTTTATAAATCGAAATTAAACCAAAAAAAAATTGTACCCATGATTGCATTATTGACACAAATCACATGAGACGTGTCTGTCTCAACTATATGTACATACATATATATTTGATAATAAATTATCCAAACCTGTAACTGGATGGCTTCTTCAGGCTGTATCTTTAAAGATATTTCAATATCGTTTAATATGTTATACGCCAAACTACTTAGAAGTTCAGCAATTTGGCGCACGATTATTCCAAAGGCTCGAGCTAAGTTGCTGGAAGTTGCAGCCATTGTGTATTGCTCTTGCGGAGGTGCAGCTACAGCTGTGCTCGCGGGAACTGTTGAACGACGCAAAGCCATTGGATCTATAAACACCAAACTTGAACCTGCTGGCATCCGCACAGAGGAACGAGCATTATCACGGCTACGTATTGCCCATTGCATTGACTGAGGAGCTAAATCGCTCCGATTATTAGAATTAGCGCTTCGACGTTCCAACTGTTGATCGGCATAGGTGAACTCATCATCATCATGGTCATCTGTTTCGCCATCTTCAGAAGCCTCCTCCTCTTGTGGTGAAGAGTCTCCCGATTCATCTTCGAGGAAAAGGACGCCAATATCTGCAAGGGTAAAGAACTTTAACTCTTATAACAATAAATAAATTTTAGTATACAATGAAATTCAAACTTAAAAGCGTAATGCTTTTATAAAAATGTTATTCTTAAATTTGATATGTGTTCATTATCAGTGAATTTATTAAGAATGCCATCCCAGGCAATTTTTTTATAATAGAACATAATTAGTTTACAAGAAAAACATCGTAATTGATTTCTAAACCTGTTTCTGATCCAACTGTAGCACCGGTTTGTACACTACGCTGTGCATCTTGATTGCTTTGATTGTCGTCTGAGTCCGACTCTGTTTCTGGTTCATTGAATGTGTAGTCATTGTCGCTTTCGTCATCTTGTATGCCTTCTTCGTTTCGACTGGCTTCTAAAATATCTTCATCTTGGTTATGAGCGTTACCCTCCCTGTTTGTAGTCTCTTCACTTTCAGAAGCATCGCGCAGAGCTATAGACAAGAGAAAATATTTTTCATGAATGCTAAACCCTTGATCCAATCAATGCAGACTACCAATAATACCAATGCCATCAATTCCATAATTTGGCTGGAAATTAAATCCGGCAGCTTGTTCGCTATTGACTTCATGAACAGTAGAAGGTTCAATTACTGTTTCCATGGTGGACGATGGAGCTAACGGCTCTACACTAAATAGATCGTCGGAGTTCTAAGAAACAAGATTAAATTAATAAGAGTTTTTCTGAAGGCATATAGGACCTACATCCATGTTAGATGAAGATATAAAGGGAGCGGTTGGACGAACAACACCTAAACGCACTGGTGCAATAAGTGCCTCCGATACTTCGCACAGTTCCTGTATGGCAAGTTTATGCAAAGTTTGGAACACTTTAACACAACTTTGAATGTGCTTTTGAGGCATCGACAAAGACTTTCGACGTTCTGGATTGGGAAACTTTTCCATATTAAAAATAACAAATACACGAGCTACAGAACGCACAAAGCGACGGGCCACGATTTCTGCATCTTCCATGCGACCGATCACGGAATCATTCTGCATTTCTCGTACTAAGGTCATAAGCAGAGTGTCAAGGTGATCAGTAGAACACTTCACAAATAAATTGTGTGTAAATTTATCCAGCAGCGTCGATCCGTTTTGATTTTGCAAATAGATGTTGTAGTTTTCAGCACTTGCACCATCAATTGAATTTGGTGGCTGCTGCGGCGTATTTTCGGATTTTTCAGCTCCAGTCATTATCATAGCGCGTACAGCAAGCCAATCAATAAGCAGTCGTTCCAAAGCTCGCCTAGCAAATTTCGGTGGCTCCAGATCATGATCTGGCATATTTACATCTAAATCGATCGACGTTGAGGTCTTTCTTGCTGATGTATTGCCGTTGCTTGAACTGCTACCATTTCCGCCAACATTCCGCACTCTAGCATTTGCTCTATATTGACGCTGTTCAACTGCCTGACGACCAACTGTTTGAATTAGGAAAAGTAATATAGATTCGCTCTTAGCGTTAAATTTCGTAACGAGATCAGTACATGATGCCAGTTTGCAGAGAAGTGCAAAGCGTTTGTTTTGGTTACCAGCTATAAGAGCCTTACACTTACACTTTTCCCAACAATCACAATAAGCAGTAGGCGATGTTCGTTTTAATTTACAATCATGTCCTTTGTGGCAAACTCTAGCACACTCAGTACAACAGCACAACGAATCAGTTAGCCCGCACGTTTTGCATTCAAATATGTTCTGATTAATGTGATCTGCACCAGTCCACGTGAAAGAGCAAGTGTCATTGTAACATATTACGTGTAATGGTGACTGGTCAGGTGGAGAACCTGTGGGGAAAATCATTGCGTCTTTCATTGCACTGTCTTTTTCCGAAAGCATTAGTATGGTATTCAGAATTATGAGGCCAGCTTCGTAGGCGCGACTGTACACGGCCAACATAAATGGAGTTTGGCCTTGGGCGTCTTTGCTGCTGAGTAATTGATAGAGGTGAGGCCGCAATGCAGGGCTTGAGCACATATGTTGCAAAATTAATGTAGCGTTTTCACGTCGTTGTATGGGGTCGAAAACATAGTTCGGCGAAGAAAGTTTCGTTGAGTTCGAACTTGAGCAACCGGCAATGATTTTGGAAATATCTTCTTCGGGAGTGTTCCCCATCACATCATTAATGCTCGCACTTGATGAATTTGTATTAGACTCAATGGCCCAAGGAGCCATGTAAACATTACTTTCATCGGCGTTTACACCCACTGGAGCTGAATTACCACCACTCGATGTCGATTGATCAATATCTGTGTTTATGAGACGGTTCATCATTTCACGTAGACTTACCGTGCGTCCCTCACGTGTGGAAGAGGAACTTGAAGAGGTAGTCATAGCCGACGAAACACTTGGGAAAGTGGATGTTGAAGCAGCTACATTTGGGACAGATGGCGCATTTTCTATGACAGCAGAAACATTTGATGTGAATACCGATGTCGCGCCCGGAGATGAACGCGGCGTTATACCAGAAAAGTTTGTTGTTTTCTTATCATCTGTATCTTTGTTTGTAGTAGGGGAACACATAATCGTACAGGCATGAAAAATATTTCGCGCACCATCACAACGTTCCTCTAAAACTGCCAAGACGTCGGCCCGATCATCCTTCTCTAAACGGTTTAGTGCGGCAAAAGCATTCTTAACGTCACATCGCAAAATATGTGGCATTACCTTTTGAGGCTCAAACAAGAGAGCTGTCATGCAAACCTTTGACTTTTGATTGCTATTACTTAAAGATGAGGCCAACGAAATTGTTGTCATAGCCACAGCTTTTACTGGTGCTAGATCAAACCATTGAGGATCTTTAATTGAACCAACGCAGTCTTTGGCCATTGGATAAAGAGCACGATTACCATCACGTAGTATAATTGTGCTTGTATTACCACTGCAATCGTTGTTACAAATCATAGAAATATTGCTAACAGACGAACCAATGAAAGAAGTACTGTCTGTTGGAAATTGACAATTTTGTTCTTGTTTACTATTATATAGATTATAAAGACTGTAATGCAGTTTAGATCCGAGCTTCTTTACAACATGAATACCTCTCAAGTCTACTGCGAGTGAGAGTAACTGAAATATAGATGGATCGCTTCCATGGCTTATATTAATCTTTTTCGGTTGTTTTTGCAGCCAATCAGGACCTCTTGATGTCATGGCTGTCTTATATACTTGTATATCTTCGCGGCGAAGTAGGCGACATTGCTGCCAATCGTCCTCTTTGCCATCTGTTGGTATTGCTGACCCTGCTGCTGTTGATGCTGGTGTGGAAGATGATGATGACGATGGTGGTGAAGTTACAGGAAATCTAACAGCTACAAAATCGCCATCCACTTTAAGAACTTTTCCGATAGGACCAATTTTATCTTCTACAAATACAACATCCTTCAACTGCCACATTTCTTCATCTTTTTTGGCATCGACATTTTCGTCTTTAGTCGCCATGCGTTTGGTACGTTTATGAGATGTTACGCTTCCTGTATCACTACATGTACTAGAAGCAGGAGAAGGTGGTGGAGGCATATCGATTCTATCTGTGGTCTCCTTATTTGACGAATTGCTTTTTGAGGAATTCGAACTTTGCACCGTTACCGGCTTTGTAATTTCTTTTTCTAAAGTAATGCTAGCGCTACTTGTAGTTGCGCTGTTAATTGATAGCTGTGATTTATCATTGCTTACAGCAGAAGTCACATTAATTATTTTAAACCTGCAAACATCATTAGAGTCCCATACAGAATTAAGGAGCTGGCCAACCTTTGGAACACCATTTGCACAGGTGAATCCGATCGAACCAGTCTGATACTTTGGACATTTTTTCATAATAACCTGAGTGCCTACGTGGATATCGGATACAACGGCTTTAAATGGTTTCTTGGCTTTGTTGCGATATTTATCCCACAAATATCTACGTTGATCGAATGGAAGAACTCCCCACCAATACACATTATTGTTTTCAGTACGTACTGCTGTATACAGGGAACAAACATTGACTGAAACAATTGGATCCATTACAAACTCGCTAAAGGACGTAGCTGGATGCTCCAACTTGGCTCCTATGTAACCCAATTGTTCATCCATCCATGTTGCAACCCGATTATTTTCAGTAACCACTGAGCAACGAATAAAGTTTGCAGATATCAATTCAATTCTTTCCGTTAAATTGAGAGTAACGGTTTTCGGATGGAAAACATTTTCAATCTAAAATGTACAAAAGAATATATTTTATTATCGACGTAAAAATATTTTTAATATAATTACTTCTGCTCTATATGGTTCGGGATCTGTCCAACGCCATTGATGCAGTTCACCATTTTCTGAAATGGCAATAAATTCAGAATAAATGGCAGCAATCTTTTTAAATTTTAGTGTATTATGTTTGTCGGGCCATGGCTGCAATTCTTCAGAAATCCATATTGGAGAGCTCATTGATGTGGGGTCCTTCTTTTTCGATTCTAGAACATAAGCACAGTTTTAAGTATTTATAACATTTACTAAATTTTCTATATACTAATGAATACCTCCTTCTTTGTCCCAAATGTAATCATCTTTATTAAGCCATCGACGAGGAACATAGCATTGCCGATCTCGCCAACGACTAAACGCTTCCCTTTCGGCACTTACTGAAGATATCTGTGCAGATAAGCTGCTACTTCCACTTAAAACACTATTTCCTGTAGTAGATGTTCTTGATGGATTATTATCAGTCGATCCGGCATTTGATTGGTTACGTTCGCTACGTATGCGATCAAATAATAAACTAAGAAGGGTTGTTTGCTTAAAAACGGTCAATAAATTTAAGTGGGGAATATAAATGATGTAATGGTAATAGGTATAAATACAAATCTTAATTTTTTCATTGTATACAAAGCACATTTATTCCCCGCTTTTACGATGACATCAAAAACGAAGTAAAAACTTACTTTCTTATGCTTGAATAATTACTAAAAATTTCTTCTGTGAATAGCCCATCAGATGGATCAATTATAACACTATTGTTATCCCCATGAAATCCGTTATCTAATAAAGATATTAAGTCTTCTGGCACATAACTATCGCCCCCTTCTTCGGTATCCTCGGCATCTTCGTCGTCGCGTGAGAGCAAATTATTGACCGCCAAATTAACATCTAAGTTTGTACGCTGAATTAAAAAAATAAAAGAAAATAGAATTTAATTTCATAAATTTGGAATTTTGGTATTACGTACTTGAAGTTCTCTTATAATTAAATTTCTGCTCTTTCCTTGAAGTACAACTTCAGCCTGAGATATCAATTCTTCAGGAACATATGTGGCTGGAACTGTCACGAGCGGCCGACTTGAGGAGCTGCCTCCAATTATAACACCAGTGCTTCTAGATCCCGAGCCTTGTCCACCAGAACTAGATCTTCCCGGTGTTCGCATTAGTCGTGCTCGTGAACGAGCTAGCTGGCGAGATGACGATGGTGCCGAAGCTTTGGAATTATTTGATGTATTTGGATTGTTACTGCCACTAATTGAAAATCAAACGAATTTATTTATGAGTAATATTTTACAATATGAATTTATAATATATAAAAAGGAGAAGGTAACTATACGATAAGGGCTCGAAAAGTTTATTAGGTGGCATGAAATAGCTCCGAAAGAGGTCCCCATAAATTGGATTTTATTCATTTGAAAAAAAAAAAAACAAATGTTTATTATGAATACTTAATACTGAAATTTATTATCCGGGATATTCTTCCCAAGTAATCGTTAGAACAATTAGAGCTTTTGCAAAATGCATTGTTCGTTTTGGCTTTAGCTCTTCATAATAAAGACGTCGTTGAAAGAAAAATAAAATAGACTCAGAAAAGCATTCTAAGCCTACTGTGATTATGTATTTTGTTATGATTCATATACAACATTTATTTCGCATATTGTATTTGATTTGTAAGGCATAAACATCCGGAGTTGAATGTTTTCAAACTGCTTAAACTTCACTGACGATTTGGTTTAGCGACGAATGAAATGTCGGCATATGAAGAGCAAAAGCCACAACAAACAATATATTTTATTATGAATTTTATATATTATTTATTATGCAATAAGATCCATCCTAAAAAGGAAGCCATTCATATGGGCCATTAATTAATATTGTAATTTAAACCTGATGAAAAAAACACTTTTATAATTTATATATTTTTCAGAAAAACAGATTGTACTTCGATTTTGTTTTTAAGTTTTTTTCTCTAATTCCAATTCTAAATTGTTACTGAGATTTCAATTCTAAATTGTTATTGAATATCACTGCATATTATTTAAATAACAATAGGTTATGGGTCCAGCAATGGAGAAAACTGGTATTGCTCAATTTTATGGAAGTAATTTTGAGAATTGGAGATTCCGTGTGGAGAAGCATATGGCTCCGCAGGAGTTTTGGAGGTTTTAACGAAATCTCCAAGTTCATTTGAAAATGAAGGGGCTTTCAAGAAATTGGATATGAAAGCTCAAGATATATTAACCAGTCTAGAAAGTGATGACTATTTGGAATACATCAGGGATAAAGAAACCGCTAAAGAGATGTGGAATAATTTAAAGGCAATATTTTCATGTAAGTCCTCTCAAAATCAAACAATTGTTCGCAAATATTTGGCAAATTTAAGATTTATAGAAAACGAGAGCCTAATCCAACATTTTCTTAATTTCGACTCCTTGATCCGACAATTAAAAGCTGCTGGAACTAAACCAGAGGAAGCAGATTTGGTTTCTCAATTGTTTTTGACGTTGCCAGAGTCATTTGATCCGATTGTGACTGCTTTAGAAAACCTGAAAACAGAAGAGTTGACGTTGGCCGTTGTTAAACCAAGATTGTTGGCAGAAGAATCTAAAAGGAAAAATAGAACTGAAGATGAGAATATTCAAAAGGTAACAGCATTTCAATTTAAAAAGAAAAATTCAAATAAGTTCAATGGGAAGTGTCACAAATGTGGAAGATACGGTCATATGAAAAAAGATTGCAGATGCAAAGAAGCAAAAGTTGCACAATGTAATATAAGTGGTATAAGTTTTATGGCAGATGCAAATCTTGAGAATTGCTCGTACCTATCAGAAGGTGTTATGTCGTTTGCTTTGGATTCTGGTGCAACTGATCATTTCGTCAATAACAAGAGTATTTTCAAAAGCCTTAAGAAGTTAGAAAAGCCGCAGTTCATAAGTATTGCAAAAGATTCTGAGAAAATTGCAGTGCATATGATTGGTGAAATTGATCTTTTGAGTGAAAGTGGTGTCAAAATTAATTTAAAAAATGTGTTGTACAGTTCAAAATTCCGAGAAAACTTATTATCGGTGAGCAAGATGGTAGAAGCTGGGCTGAAAATAGATTTCCAAAGAAGTTGTGCAAATATTAAACAAAGAGGTGAAATCATAATGAAAGCTAACCGTTGTGGAAATTTGTTTGTGGTCAAATTAAAATGCAAACGTACTGCATTGGCCATTTAAGCAAAGCTGAAGAAGGTGAGTTATGGCACAAACGTATGGCACATATCAGTAATCATGAGTGGACTGAACTGGTTAATAACAGAATGGTTTGCGGTTTACCCAAGGTATATAAAACAATTTTTTGTGAAATCTGTGTGCAAAGCAAACATTGTGGGGAACCGTTTGGTGGAACTCGAAGAAAGTCAACCAGACCACTTGATCATATCCATTCGGACGTGTGTGGTCCGATAACCCCTACTGCATGGGATGGATCACGTTATTTTGTAACTTTTATTGACGATTTTACACATTTTGTGGTCGTATTAAAAGAAAGTCCGATGTTTTCGAAAAATTTAAAGAGTATGAGGCCATGGTGACATCAAAGTTCGGTACAAAAATCTCTGAACTGACTATTTATCAGGGTCGAAAATATAAATCAAAATTGATGTTAGCTTTCTGTAAAGAAAAGGGAATACAAATTGATGAAACAATAGCTTATTCCCCGCAGCAAAATGGAATGGCTGAAAGATTAAATCGTACTATTATTGAGCGAGTAAGAGCATTATTAATTGAAGCGTGCGATCCGAAATATTTATGGGGTGAGGCAGTTTATACAAGTGTTTATATTATAAACAAATGTCCAACTAGAGCATTGGAAGTGAAGAAAACTCCAGCAGAGATGTGGTACGGACAAAAATCCGATCTATCAAAGTTACGAGTATTGTTGTCTTGCTTATGCATGGGTTGCTGAACAAAAACGAAAGAAGTTAGATGCCAAGAGTATAAAGTACACACTGATTGGTTACTGTCCCAATGGTTATCGTTTATGGAACAGTAAAAAGCGCGAAGTGGTATTAGCAAGAGACGTGAAATTTGATGAAAACGTTTTTCCTGTAAAGAAAGAAATCAGGCAAGGTAATAATATCATCATTAGAAGAAGCAATCAAAAGGGGGAAAGTGACTATGATTCCTTCCAAAATGATATACGTACAAGAGAGCCAGTTGAAAATGAAATTATCAGTTGTGAAGATGATGCTGTTCATAACTCGAGCACAGGCAAGATGGATAAAAGCTGTCGAAGACGAGCTTCAATCTATGAATAGACTAAATGTTTGGAAATTAGTGAAGCGACGGTCGTTATTTCCTCAAGTGAAGCAGAATATATCGCATTGAGTCATGCTACATCTGAAGGATTGTGGATTCGTGTAGTGCTACAAGATTTGAAGATTGTAGATGAAAAGTATCCTGTCATAATTTTTGAAGACAATGCCGGATGTATTTCGATGGATCAGAATGTAGAATGCAAACGATCAAAACACATTGATATTCGATAGCATTTCATCCGTGACCATATTGCAAGAGGAAATTTACTTGTTAAACTGTTTCAACGAAAAATCAAATTGCTGACATTTTTACAAAATCGCTTGATACAGCCAGTTTTAATGCAATTAAAAATTTACTTAAATTCTTTTAATTGAGAGGGGGTATTGTAATTTAAACCTGCTGAAAAAAACACTTTTATAATTTATATATTTTTCAGAAAAACAGATTGTACTTCGATGCAAGAGGAAATTTACTTGTTAAACCTGTGTTTCAACGAAAAATCAAATTGCTGACATTTTTACAAAATCGCTTGATACAGCCAGTTTTAATGCAATTAAAAATTTACTTAAATTGTTTAATTGAGAGGGGGTATTGTAATTTAAACCTGCTGGAAAAAAAACTTTTATAATTTATATATTTTTCAGAAAAACAGATTGTACTTCGATTTTGTTTTTAAGTCTTTTTCTCTAATATATATTAATTCCAATTCGAGACGTACATATAATAATTAATAAAGAATTGTCATCATTTTTGAATATCACTGCATATTATTTAAATAACAATAATTAATAACGATGTCTTGATTATGGAAAAAAATAGTGAAAGATCAGCTGCACTATCACACATCTAAGCAATCACCGAACTTAAACCCAATAGAAAATGTGTGGGAACACCTTGACAACCAAATTCGAAAAAAAGACAATTCGTAATAGGTTATGTTGAAATCAGTTACATCTGATTATATATAATTTAATCTATATTAACTAAATGCTAGTGGTATCGATGCCTCGAAGGACAATTGCAGTTATAAAACACAAATTAAAAAGTAACTAAATGCTAAAATATTTTCTTTCCCTATTTGTTTCCCTTATACACTTTATTGACGCGTAAAATATTGTGAGCCAAGAATTTTTTGTTTTATTTTTTTTTACAAAGCCTGAAGCAAAAGCCAAGTTGCAACAATTTTTTTGTGAACTTCCTTTGATGCTCAATATGGCATGCATCTGCTGTGCCTTGAGTGGTATCATGAAAGTTGTGTGGACATTTATGTCTAACAAATAACTATATATGATGGCTTCCGAAAGGATTCGCTTAACTATTTATGTGATACATGCCAAGCTATCTAAACCTGAATCTGAATCTACCTTTCGCAATGAGTTGGGAAGGATGGGCCTTGCTGATATTCACACAAAAAGTTGATACTATTCTAGTTAAAATGGAACTTAACAGTAAGTTGGCCGATCTAAAGAGCGAGATTGGCAATTGCAGAGAAAGAGTCAATAGTATTGATACAATTACAAACAATAGACTAAAGTCACTTGAGGAGCACAATGTTTTTACAAAAACGTTTAAATAGAAGCGACATCATTATTGATTGGTTGCCAAGTACCAAAAAGGCATCAGAGTTACCACAATCAAAATTGTTGAAATCAAAACGTTGAGGCAGAGCTTTATGATATCTATAGCTGTCACTTCACAAATGAAGGGTAGTTTGAACAAACGGGATCAAATTGTGCATAATTATTCAAGTCTAAAAATTGGATGCTTCTTCAAAATTGTATACGGACCATCTTTAAATTTAGTACTCACGAATAAATCAATATAGTTCACAATTTGTAATAATTAATTACAATAAATTTTTTTGTGAATTTTGAATCAATTATCTTCAAAGACTTCCATCATATACATACATACATATGTACATACATGCATAAAATTTGTTATTATATTTTTTTTCTTCTTTTCTTTGTTGGCAAATTTTGCTTCTGTTGGTAACAACAATCATGTACTAGGAAGCAATTTCATCAACAATAATGAGTTAAAACTTACATATGTCAATATACAAAGCCTGATTCCTTGTAAACATAATTTCAAATTTGGCAGAATCGGAAATTTGGCTAAAGCCATATACCTAAGTTGGCTCAACAAGTATTCCGAATTACTATATCATAAGGTATGATTCTGAAGGTATAAGAGGTAATAGTTTGGCGCTTTTAAAAGTTCGGATCCTTGAGTATTGAATGTCTTTTCATTGAACAACATTGTCACGAATCAAAAGTTTTGATTGGAGTTTTTTTATGCACTTCATGGTAATCTACAAGGACTTGATAAGATATTTGGGGATTTATGTTGCCAATATAAGTATACTGCTATTCCAAGTGCATTCAATAACAAACTTTTCATCGTCCCTAAAAATATATTTATACGTGATTTATGCTATCCAAATAGTTTACGTTACGAGCATAATATATGCCCAGCCACTTTCATCTTTAATACTATTCAACTTCGCTGATAGATTACTCTTTTGTTAGAGACCTAGCTTTGTTAAAATGTTCCGATAGATTTTATTATCGTCTCTCTCATACAAGGTAAACGGTGATTTTTTAAGGATTTGATTTAAAAAAGACAAAGTTTTAAAACGATTTGTATACTTCAATGAAGATAATTTCATGTAAATGCTGACCGCGGCCGCGCCTCAAATGGTCCAACGCTGTATCAAATTATGGCATACTATCTCCAACATATGGGCCGGTATCTTACGAAACCTGATATAAACTGTTCACCGATCTCGCTTCTCAATATTTTGGGCAAAAAAAGGAGTTTTTAATCATCGCACGGTAGCGCTCGCCATTCACAGTGACGTTCCTGCCTTCGCCGTCTTTGAAGAAGTACTGTCCAATGATGCCTCTGGCCCATAATCCATACCAAATAGTGCGTTTTTCATAATGCAATGTTCTGGCTGCTCTTCACACCAAATACGACATTTTTGCTTGCTCACGTATCCATTCAACCAGAAATTAGCTTCGTCGCTGAAACCATTTTCCGTTAAAAAAGTGGACAGTGCAATAAATTTTGATAATAAAGTTCAATAAACTGTTCCGAAGCGTTGTTCGTTTTTAAGTCGATTGTAACGACAAAAGGCGTTATACTTGTTTTTGTCTACACATGAAGTAGCTAAAATATTTCTTATTATATTATTGTTAGATTATTAATGAATTCTTTTAATGAAATGTTGTTTTTTTACTTCTAAGTTATTTATATTAAGTTAAATTCATATGTAAACTAACGGACGAGAGTCACGCCATCTGTACTTCACATGTTGGATTAACATTGTTTAAATACAACCCTTAATACGAGAAAGGTACAACCATTCAAAGCGTGCTATGGTAACACCACACAATGTGCGTGTGTTTGTGTGTAAGAAAACTGGGTATAAAAGGCACGACATCATTGAAAAATGGGAAGTTTGTTGGCAGCTCGCGAAGCTGTAAGATCTCCCTTGGGTGTTGTGCGTAGGCCTCTTCCCATAGTTAGATCTTAAAGCAAAAGCACTTTGCCAAAAATAGTACAAGGAGTATTTCTTGTACTATTTAAGGCTTATCAACTGCCAGCGAACAAAACTGAAAAGTCTTCGTGGCTAAATCCACAAGGAGTATTTCTTGTGGATTTATTCACCACAAAGGATTTTTCACGCCTGCCGCGGTGCTCTGCCTGGGAATTGCAAGGAGTATTTCTTGTGGTGTTACAGGCTCTGCAACTATCGGTCAGCGCTCATAAGAGATTTTGGTGGACAATCTGCAAGGAGTATTTCTTGTAGATTGCCGACCACATCTCTGCTGTACTCTTCTCTTACCAGCCCGCGCTCTTGAGTGGTTGTCGTTGGTGCTTGAGTACCACAAGGAGTATTTCTTGTGGTATAGCAGGCTGCGCAACTATCAGTCAGCGCTCGAGAGAGATTTTGGTGCTCAATCCGCAAGGAGTATTTCTTGTAGATTGTCGACCACATCTCTGCTGTGCCTTTCTCTTACCAGCTCACGCTCTTGAGTGGTTGTTGTTGTGACAGACCGTAAGGAGTATTTCTTGTGGCCTTACTCACAACTAAGAGACTCTGAGTTTAGTGTAGTACTTTGCGCTTGATTACCACGCGCGCTGGGTTCTGTTGAACAGACGGCGTTACTCTCCGAACTGAACGTGCTCTCAATAAAGAGTTTTTATAACGTTGAGTGAAAGTTCCGATTCTTTTATATTAATTACTGAACGATTATCACGACCCTGGACCCCGCTGAGCTTATCCCAGCAACCAGCGGAAACGTGTCGTTACAGTTGGCGCCCGAGCAGGGACATTATTGTCCAACAACAAAAAATAATAATATTTTTTTTGCGCAATTTGAAAAAAAAAATAATAAAAAAAACAGATAGAACTTGAAAAAAAAGAACATTTTTTTTATGAGAAAAAAAATATATATACATACAGATTTCGTATGAAAAAAAATTTTTTTTGAGAAAAAAAGAAAGAATTAAATAAAAAAAAAGGAAAAAGAATAAAATATTTTCAGAAAAAATATTAAATGTAAATAAAAAATAAAATAAAAGGGGTATAAGAAAAAAAATTTTTGTAAAAAAAAACAAAAACCCTAAAAAAGGAAAAAATATCTAAAAGAACTAAAAAAAAAAGAATTTTTTTTTATACTCACAACCGCTGACTCGAAGGTGCTTAGAACAACGTGGGTTTATTATCTGAAGAAGGAGGAGCTCATAACGTATTTGCTGGGGTTCGGCCTTACTACCACAGGTACTGTGGAAGAACTACGCAAACGTTTTGCCAAATTCCTGTCTGCACAACACGACTCAGAAAAAACAATGAGGCTCCTACAACTGCAAGACCATCACGAAAAGATTTTGCCGTCGCCAGCCAGTGCCAGCTTACCTGTCCCCTGCCGTGATTCCAACACATCCCAGCCAATATCTCCATTAAACTTTGCACCAGCCAACACCCCTGCTCCACCACTGGTCGACCAAAGCCTGCCGACCAGAGAAAAAGAAAACAGCGTGCTAGCAATCGACATAGTTAGAAAATGGGGCCTGAAATACGATGGCGGTAAGGACCCCCTAGTTTTTATCGAGCGAGTAGAGGAGCTTGCAGGTATGTACAGAATGCAATTAAGTGAAATCCTCCCAGTAATGTCAGAGTTTTTCCGAGAAAAAGCCCTCAGTTGGTTCCGAAATAACAACAAACAGTGGGACCAGTGGGCAGCGTTCAAACGAGATTTTTGCGAATTCTTTTTGCCACATCGGTTCTTCGAGAAACTCGAGGATGAAATTCGCAAACGTACGCAACGGCCACGGGAGTGTTTTAAAGATTATGTGCTCAGTCTGCAAGATTTAATGCGACACACAGACTTAAGTCCCTCGCAAAAGCTCGAGAGGGTGTATCGTAATGCGCTGCCCGATTACCAATGGTACATCCGCAGGAGAGATTTCACCACCCTAGATGAACTCATCCACCTAGCGGCCGACATGGAAAGTATTCCAGGCAACTCGAGCCAGAACAGACGAGAACACCACAGGTTAGTGTCTGTAAAAACCGTAAAACCCTCACGCCAGCGAAAGAGATGGAGAAAGGGCGGAACTTATTTGGCGTGGGAGGATGACAAATTGAAGGCAGTGGTAGACATTGGAGGTAAGCTGGTCACCCCCATAGTTGACACTGGAGCGACTAAGAGCTTCATAAAACCAACTTTAGTGAATGAATTATCACCGGAGCCGCCATATGAGCCAGTAGACATTGATGTGTTCCTAGCCGACGGCTCGAAAAGAAGTGTTACCAGAGCAGTTCAATACAGAGTAAGTTTGGGCAACAAAATCACCGATCACAAATTCCTTATAATGAACGGGGCAACAGAAGCCATTATTCTGGGGCTCGACTTTCTACGGAGTTGTAACTCTACCTTCACATGTGGCGGTCTAGTCGTGAAAGCTTATACAGGTACGCGGGCAAGTAAGGTAAGCAGAATTAACAAACCCAGTCACCGCATTCTCACTGTACACCTGCCTAAAGAGGACTCCCCGCAGAAGGGAATCGAAAAATTCTTGGCGACAGAGCCACAGAAATTCGAGAACAGAGCGGGATTGTCTAATGCAGCCAGCCGAAAAAGATTGACGAAGAATATTCGTTCAAATAAATTTGGATACGGTGAGATAAATCCGGTTATGCCAGCCATTATCGACACAGAAGCAAATAATTCCCTGGAAAGACGGTGTGTCGAATCGTCGCATAGCCAAAAATGTTTCCCTATTCCATTGAGGAAAAAGAACAACGGAACTTGCCGAAAATTTGTGGATTCTCAACAGTTGTATTCGATATCAACACTGAAAACAACTAGGGCCAAACAGACCAACGCTATAGTAACGTCTACGCCAGAATCACCTACTCACAGATCAACATTTTCCTCGATTGCGACCTCAAGCTCATCCTCAGCGGCGACACCATCTGCCGATATCATCACAATCACAACCCCCCAAAAGTCATCACTACCAAACGTGCCACGTAAAATCCTACTGTCACAAGCTCCCGAACATTTGCGTCGAGAGATAGTCGAGCGCATGGGGGTCAGATTAAACCAACGACGGATGCGAGTAGCCATATGTGTGCAGGAGCAAAGGTACCGAGTTACATTTCTTCGCAGCGGCCCAGTTCACATCCATCTCATCAGCGGCTAAATCCTCCCGCGGACGGCGAGGGGGTAGTGTAACGACAAAAGGCGTTATACTTGTTTTTGTCTACACATGAAGTAGCTAAAATATTTCTTATTATATTATTGTTAGATTATTAATGAATTCTTTTAATAAAATGTTGTTTTTTTACTTCTAAGTTATTTATATTAAGTTAAATTCATATGTAAACTAACGGACGAGAGTCACGCCATCTGTACTTCACATGTTGGATTAACATTGTTTAAATACAACCCTTAATACGAGAAAGGTACAACCATTCAAAGCGTGCTATGGTAACACCACACAATGTGCGTGTGTTTGTGTGTAAGAAAACTGGGTATAAAAGGCACGACATCATTGAAAAATGGGAAGTTTGTTGGCAGCTCGCGAAGCTGTAAGATCTCCCTTGGGTGTTGTGCGTAGGCCTCTTCCCATAGTTAGATCTTAAAGCAAAAGCACTTTGCCAAAAATAGTACAAGGAGTATTTCTTGTACTATTTAAGGCTTATCAACTGCCAGCGAACAAAACTGAAAAGTCTTCGTGGCTAAATCCACAAGGAGTATTTCTTGTGGATTTATTCACCACAAAGGATTTTTCACGCCTGCCGCGGTGCTCTGCCTGGGAATTGCAAGGAGTATTTCTTGTGGTGTTACAGGCTCTGCAACTATCGGTCAGCGCTCATAAGAGATTTTGGTGGACAATCTGCAAGGAGTATTTCTTGTAGATTGCCGACCACATCTCTGCTGTACTCTTCTCTTACCAGCCCGCGCTCTTGAGTGGTTGTCGTTGGTGCTTGAGTACCACAAGGAGTATTTCTTGTGGTATAGCAGGCTGCGCAACTATCAGTCAGCGCTCGAGAGAGATTTTGGTGCTCAATCCGCAAGGAGTATTTCTTGTAGATTGTCGACCACATCTCTGCTGTGCCTTTCTCTTACCAGCTCACGCTCTTGAGTGGTTGTTGTTGTGACAGACCGCAAGGAGTATTTCTTGTGGCCTTACTCACAACTAAGAGACTCTGAGTTTAGTGTAGTACTTTGCGCTTGATTACCACGCGCGCTGGGTTCTGTTGAACAGACGGCGTTACTCTCCGAACTGAACGTGCTCTCAATAAAGAGTTTTTATAACGTTGAGTGAAAGTTCCGATTCTTTTATATTAATTACTGAACGATTATCACGACCCTGGACCCCGCTGAGCTTATCCCAGCAACCAGCGGAAACGTGTCGTTACACGATTCATGGTTAAATTGTACACCAAAACGAACATGTTTGACAGTAATATGTTACACGAAAACAGCTGAGCTGCCAAAAACAATGTTTCAAAAATAAGTTGCTAAAAACCACCCTTTATTTAATTATGTCTGTATTTGTATACCAACGAAATCTTGATAGCCTTAATAAAATACATGGACTATAACGATATTAACTGAAATATGATTGAAAGTATTAACCACAATCACAATAAATTGTTGATATTATCCCACCTTTTTATTTTTAAAAACAATTGAATTATTTTTTTTGTGCGAGATCTTTTTTTATAAAAAAACAATATATTTAATTTTTATTTTTTTTATTACAAAAATAATTCAATTAATTTATACTACAATCATAATTTTGGAACTTCTATTGTTGGAAGCACTATATAAAAAATTATTAAGAAACCTATTAAGACAGGCTTAATAGAAATCAAAGTAATAAAAATGGCAAGGTATATAATAGACTTACCATTTGCGGCTTATAAGCAGAATATGAATAAGGTCAAGAGTATTATAAGAAGGTATAAAACCAAATTACGGAAAAGTAAATTCAATAACTGCAATAGCGGAGATATTTGAAACTTATAAGAAAACACAAAGAATTGTTCTAATTGTTTCAAGGCGCACAAGACAGACATACTTAATTGTTTCACACGGCACTATCCTAAATTTTAATGGAGATGTACCAATGAAAATTATCTTCATATTACTGGACCTTATACTAAGGATTTCAATACTGTCAATTACAATATTCTTACATCCACTAACTTTCTAACGAAAGGATAATACAACCTTTATCATTGATCTCAGTAAGTGCCTTAAAATAAACTCCACTTTAATCCCACCAAAACCAAGGCTATGGCATTTGGGTATTTGGATTCTAACTGCGGTATTCATAAAAATTATTGTATGTTTATTAAGGGCTTATTTGACAAATTTCTATGGGATATTTGTCAAATAAACCTTTAATAAACATACAATATTTTTTATGAATAAGGCCGTACCTTGAAAAGTCTGAACTTAAAGCTAGACAGTACGATGTCGTTTTATACCCACATTTTAGTACTTTCCCGCTAATAATAATTCAGTAATTTTATGATAGAAATTTTGTATTTTTCATCTTTTTTTTTTAAATTTAACATATGACATCCATTACAACTTTGTGATATTTTATTTCATTTTGAAGACTTACAGCCATATGCAAAAAAAAACTTAAAACAGGTTGGTAAACCAATGTTAAGCAAAATTCCTTAAAGTATCATGCAAAAACGTTTGTTAGCTTAACAAACCAATGTTAATATCAAATAATTTAAAGCAGCTACTCACCTACCTTAAAGCGATGTTAAAATATTTTATGAAAAATATAATGTAAATATACAAAACTTTATAGTGATGTAGTACATACAATCAACACAAGTAACAAAAGCTCGTTCTTCAAGTAATCGGTTTAAAACCTTTACAAAAAATAGGCGTATTTATTACTTTACATTGCGAAAAATCTATTTAGTTTATGTTTTTTATGTACTATACATATTAATTTACATCTTAAGTAACGAAAAATGACATTTTATATTAAAACTATGCAAAACATTACCAATATATCCGACTATCCGGATTAATAATACTCGTTTTTTTTTTGGCTTCGTTAACTACAAAGAGACAAGAGAGAATGATGGTGTTGCCAGTATCAACATATAAAATTTATTATAGCTAACATACTGTTTTTGCATATGAAATTTTAACATAGGTTAGTCTTAAAGTCTTTGGTAGCTAACGTAACGTCTTAAGTAAAATTTTTTTTTTGCAAAAGGCTGTTATAATTTAATATTTTCATTCAAAATCGTGAATATTTAAAAAGCCACATTCGTGTGTATATACATATATGTATATATATACATACATATATATATATATATATATATATATATATATATATATATATATATATATATATATATATTATATAAATATATATCAGACTTCACAGTGTCACCCGCCCGAGTATTCTAAAGGTTCCCTGAAAATTTCGTCAAAATCGGCCCAGCCGTTTTGGAGCCATTACGTTACATACATACATACATACACACATCCTATTTTATATACATATATAGATGTCTAAATATGTGTATGATGACATGTGAATAAAATAGTGCACTGCAAACAAAATTAATGTGGCCATCGCTATACTACTACATTATATTATAACATTATTTTCAATATTATTTAATATGATAATCTAAACTAATAATATAAAGAGGAAACTATTTATGATAGAACGAAAAAAATATTCTACAAAAAAGTCCGCGTGTTTTTGCACCGTAACTCAAGAACTACTGCACCGATTTTGTGTTTTTCCCGATAGAGATTAGCGTGATAAGCCTATGCTGTGTTTCGCTGAAGGCGTTGGGTCTTTAATCAATTATAATTAATTAGCCCGATACCGGTATTTGAACAATAACTGCTATGTCGATTTAGTGCACCTTTCATTCTTCTTCGAAATATCAATCCGCCATGACTTTGCAACGAAACCAGACATACAGTGAAAATAAAATTTATATATATATATATATATATATATATATATATATATATATATATATATATATATATATATATATATATATATATATATATATATATATATATATATATATTAAAAAAAGAAATTAAGTTTATTAGTTAATATAAAACAGTCAAAAAACAAGAACTTATATCCATATACAGTGTATCACTAAATTAAGTATGCAACCTTTCTATCCACACAGTTCATGAAATAAAATTCTGTGAATTAGCTGAAACAAAAAAAATTTATTTCGGTTTTATAGGGTTAAAGGTAACCTTAAATATTAATAATCAAAATTAACATTATTCTTTTATTTATTTAATTTTTAAAGGATAAAAAATAAAATTAAGAAAATTAATATCACAAAAGTAAGTATGCAATATGCAAAATATTTTGATTTAAAGAAAAAAAAATTATTGGGGACATCAACTCAATATTTGGCAGGGTATCCTTTGGTTTTTAAAACTGCTTCGAGTCGTGAATGCATTGAATCAACCAAATTCTGCGTCACAGAGCTGGGAATTTTTGACCATTCCTCCATTATAATGTTTTTTAAATCAGTTCTTCCCTTCACATCCCGTTTTCGTATTTGGCGGCCGAGATGATCCCAAAGGTGTTCTATTGGGTTCAGATCGGGTGATTGGGGTGGCGTTCTTAGCTGTTTGGTGTGGTACAAGAGCCATTCTTTGACGATGAGAGCAGTATGTTTCGGGGCATTGTCCTGTTGAAATATAAAAGATTCACTTAACCCTAATTGCGTAGCGCTTTCTTTCAAATTATTTTTTCGTATGTTTAAGTACGCATATTTATCCATAGTTCCATCGATGACGACAAGCTTTTCGACGCCTGATGCTGCTATGCACCCCCAAACTAATACCGAACCACCACCATGTTTCACAGTACCCATCATATTTTTTGGTTCCAACTCGGAATTCACTTTGCGCCACACTTTATCACGTCCATCAGAACACTGAATGTTTATTTCAGTTTCGTCCGAAAATATGACGGTGTTCCAAAAAGATTTTGGCTGGTTTATGTGCTCTTTAGCGAAGTTTATTCTCTTCTGTCGGTTTACCTGGTTAATGAATGGCTTTTTTCTTATACTTCGGCCTTGGTAACCAGCTTTATGTAACACCCGACGGATTGTTTCTGGATTACAAGATTTTCCGATCTCCCTTTCAATATCTGATTGCAGCTTCGTAGCACTTATCCTTGGGTTAACCTTAATTTTGCGGACAATAATTCGTTCTTCTTGGCTAGAAAATATTTTGGGTCGACCAGGACGAGGCTTATTTTCTGTTGAACCTTCGGATTTGTATTTTTCTATAATTTTTTGTACCGTGGCATTACTCTTATTCACCATACTCTCAATTTTTCTTTGTGAATTATGTTCTTTAAAAAGTTTTATTATAAGATCCTTCATATCCTTGGATAACTCCTTTCCTCTAGGTGCCATGGTTATAAAAATTTCTTTTAAGGAATTATTTTTGTTTTATGAATTTATTGCACTTGTGAAAAAATTTTTTAGTTATAAAAAACAGAACCTTTCTTTTTTAATTTGAAATAAAAACTGAATATTCTCTTACTGCATACTTACTTTTGTGAGGTAAAATTCAGTATGTTAGAATAAATTTTTAAAAAAAGTATTGGGATCGCGAATAAGAGGTAAAATTTTTTTGTTTTTGTAATTTACATATAGGAAAGATATACATAGTACGCACAAAGAAAAAAGGACTTCATAAAAATATGATAAAAAAAGAGGTAATGTTGTAAAACATAAAGTGCATACTTATTAAAGTGATACACTGTATATAATTAGTAACACATAATATTTTATTTGGTGCATTTTAAAAAAGGGGAAACAATTTATACAACAATAACGTATTTTTAAATTATTACCTTTTAGAGGAATCATTTTTGCTAAGATCAAGACGTTCAGTATTAATAGAAAATGCAACACGAAATGCTTTGCCATCTTCTAAGAGAACGCCAACATGATTTGGTCCAATAACAACTTCTTTTACTGGAATTTTAAGTTGTTCGAATATGCGATGTGTTCCAAAACCGAACTTGTTAATTTTATCAGAAACTTCCCGTATTCTGAAAAATAAAAGAATTTAGTTGTGAAAAATTTGAATAATTAATTTTATTTACTTTTTTATACACCCGAATATAATAAAAAAAAATTAATGAAACTGCGAAAAATTTTACATGAATTCTATTATTGTAATGAATTTATTTTGGAAAAGAAACGTAAATATGAATAAGTTCATTATGAACTAAAAACGTATAATATTTAATATTGTAATTTAACGTAAAATATAATGTTTTGGATAGTTTCAAAGCTTAAAGATCAATGACTATGATAAAGGTACAAGAAAAAGTTTTTTTAAATTCTTGTATATAAGTACATACATACATATTTTAAAAAGTTAATTTAGCTAAAATTGCAAGGAATATCGATGAATGTTATACGGCAACACAATATTGTGGTAGTCATAAAACAAGCGTCTGGATTGAAACTGAAATAAACTGTATCTAACTTTGAAATAGAATAAAATCACATGTTTAAAACAATAAACGTAATATAAAGTTACTGTTTTTTTAAATTTAGGTCTTTCTCAAAAAGCTACGTTTTTCTTAAAAATTCATTTTATTCCTAAACATACACTCCCTTGAACTCTATACCACTTATAAATAAATAAAAATAAAAATAAAAAATTTCGAATTCATCAAAAGAGACATTCGCCATTGATTGTTTTTCACTCCAAGAAAGCTGCTGTTTTTACTGTTTCTTGATATCTAGTGTGCTGTGGTGGATGTGTGCTTCTTCTAAGATTACGAAATGGCGCAAAAACTCAAATGTAAAATTCCTAGTGATCATTCAAAATTTAAACCACTAAGCCATGTGATTTTCCTTCCACAACTCTCGCTCTTTCAAATGACGCGATACTCTGCTATAAATGTCTGTTAAACACAAACTAAATGACACAGCTGTTAAAATTTTTACAGGAGACCACTGACAAATGTTGGCAAGAGCAGTGTTGCCCTTTCAATTAAATTTAGTGCAAGTGGAAACTCTAAAATTTGGCAGGTGTTTACTCCGATTGTTAGAAATGGATCGTCTTGCGAAAGAATAACGCGCTATAATTGTCAAAATTTTTTAAAAAAATTAGGAAAGCTGTGCTGAGACCGCTCCCGAACTTCGAAGAATTTTTAGTCGATAAAGTGCACCTATTGTGTCAACCATTCGAAGTGGTAAAAAAAATTTAATAAACTGGGTCTGTTATGGACAGTAAGTATCCTGCGCGTCAACATACCTGTTGGTCTCTTGAACACATTGCTGCTGTAAACGAGTGTCTCCGAAAATCCAAAAACATCAATCCGGCATCGTTCACAACAACAAAATTTCGCGAAGCACTACGCAGCGAATTTTGTCAAAAGTCCTCCACTTTCATGCGTACAAAATTCAGCTTACTCAGGAGCTCAAGCCAGCAGACCATAGAAAGCGCCAGCAAATCTTTCAATGGGTAATGGAGCAAAGTGAAGTCAATGCCAATTTATCGAAAAAAAGTCATCTTCTCCGATGAGCCGCATTTCCATCTGAATGGCTTCGTGAATACACAAAATTTTCGAACTTGGGGTGCTCAGAAAATCTTCATGCAACCCATGAGAAACAAATGCACCCACAACAAGCAACTGTCTGATCTGTGCGGATCTCGGTCAGGCGGCCTGATTGGGCCTTAATTTTTTCCAGATGAGGCCGAAATTGCAGTGATTCTGAACGGCATTCGTTCCATGATAACGGAGTTCTTGTGGCCTCAACTGGATGGAATGAATCTGGACGACATGTAGTTTTAGCAAAACTGCGTCATCTGCCACGCTGCGCATAAAATGATCGATTTTTTGCAGCAACGATTTCCAGAACTAATTTTCTTAAGAAATTCTGATGCCAACTGTCTACAAAGATCATGCGATTTAACGCCGTGCGATTTTAACGTAGAATACGTTATACGGTAAGGTAGGGATGTTGATCTGAAGCACAAAATTTTGAGAAAATGTTTGTCAACTTTCACCCGCTTTTACTTATATATTAAAACATATTTTAGCAATTTTTATACTCAGTTTTGGTAATATGTTTTGTTTCGAATTACATTAAAAAAATTATATGTCTATATATAAAAGTTTTATGTAGTAAAGGAAATAAATATTTTAAAGCATGATATTTTAGACTTTTTTGTATATGCCGCTGTTGTTGTTGGTTTATAAATGCCGCTGTTGTTTTTGTTGTTGTTGTGAAATCAAATGATTTTGGCTTTGCTGTGCTTTGTTTATTTATCGAGCAGCGTGTAAATGTGTGTGTGTACATTCCGTTTTGTTGGATCGGTCGGTTGTTAGTTCGTTTGGTGGAGAACATAAAATGAAGGGAGGGGAGCATGGACACTTGTGTGTGCTTGAAAGTTTACAGATCTTTGCTGTCGTTTGTTTACTTCTGCGAGCAGCGTGTAAATGTGTGTGTATGTACATTAATACAAAGGATTGGCGATGTATACGCTCACTATATCAATGGCGTTTTTCCTAAACACATTTCTGTGAATACATTGGGAAGTAGTTGGAAAGCAGCTAATCTATTGTGCTGCCATATCATAAAATTTATTGATAGATTTAAATCATTTATCAAAAATTATATTTAATTCATATATTTTAATTTCAAAATGACTAATGTATTCTACGTCTGACCTATGCGCCCGTGTTATCTAACACAGGCTTGTATTTTTTTTCTTTGGGGTTTTGTGAGTTCTCGGGCTCATGCGAATAAACCAGAAGCAATTCCAGAGCTCAAATCCAACACGTCATAGGTGAGATAGATACACTTCTCTGTGAGTCATGGAAATTTTCATGAGCCGTGGGTCATTTGACGTGTATTTCATTTCATACTTAATCGGAACGCCTTTACAATCCAATAAAAAAATTATAACTATCTCAAAAATTACCTGTTTTTATTTTATAATGAAAAAGTGCATTCTTTAGGTGGAGGTACATAATAGGCGTTACACGCGTCAGCGCGTTGTAGACTTCTGTCAAAAAAGTTGAACTAGAGTGTTTTCAAATAACAAGGTACATAAAAAAGTCGGCAACGCGTCTAACGCACAAAGTTCGTTAACTTTCAACTTTTCACGCGTCATGTTTAAAAATGGCGCCAACTCAGCTCATATTATGAAGCAAATGTTGTTACCAGCTGATTGAATATGAATGACTATGAAGCGTGTTGTGTAACTTGACGCGTTTAATGCGTAAAAAATTACAACGCGTTCATGCCATACAAGTATGGCTCTTACACGTCGGGTCGTTGTAAAAGTATCTAGTTAGTAGTTTTTATACTTATTATAATTTGTAGCCAGTGGCTACTGATTGTAAGGATATTACAAAGGAGATATTCTTGACAAAAATCGCAACTTGCTCTATACGTGTAAAATATGACAAGAAAACCTTTTATCTCTGATTATAAATTGTTTAACTATTCATATTTATTTCTATAATTGTTTTCTTATTTTCATTTAATTTTAATTTGTTCATTTTTAATGTGTGTGAAGATAAATTTAAATTTAACTAGTACAGACAAAAACCATATTTTTTAGTAATGACAATTTCGCAGTTAACAGAGCTCTGTTAATATATAGGAACTACTACAAGGATAAAAAACTTATATCAGGAAATATGCCTCAGGAATTTCTTAATGAAACTGTGATAATACTAAAGACAAAATACATGTTAGAGCAGCAATATAGTTCGTTTAAACAAATGGAATTTCTTGAGAAGATTAGTGGTCATATTGGAAAAATGGGGAGGGGCTGGTACTACACACTATATAGAAATGGTGGTTCAGAGAGTGCATAAATGGAATATTATAGTGGGACATCTGAAATAATCTTGGAAGCTTAATAAATGGGATTTGAAAAAAAAATTTTTTTTTTGAGTTTCTGGCGAAGATTAGTGGTCATATTGGAAAAATGGGGAGGGGCTGGTACTACACACTATATAGAAATGGTGGCCCAGGGAGTGCTTAAACGGAATATAATAGTGGGACATCTGAAATAATCTTGGAAGCCTAATAAATGGGATTTGAAAAAAATGTTTTCTTTTTTTTGAATTTCTGGGGAAGATTAGTGGTCATATTGGAAAAATGGAAACATCTTCTGAAGCATTAAAATTTAAACAATTAAATTTTTTTGTTATTCTATTCAAATTTCTACAAACTACTATTCAAATTACTAGGCACTATGGTCGACGTTTTCATCAAAACGTTAGAATCAAAAGATGGCAGAGTCATACAAAATAAAAATTTTTAGTTATTTATTTTGTTTAGTTAATTTGCCCTAACGTGATTTTATGATAATAAAAATGCAAAGTTTTCTATTCCATATTTCCCTACGTTTCGTGAATTTTTTGTTCACTTTATCCAGGGATTCGGAATTGAGAATTATTATATCACATTAAAAAAGTTGTTTGTTTTATTTATAAAACTAATAATTTCTTTCGGGTAGTCATCACTCGTAAAACGATGGGAACTGATGTCTCGAATAAAACATAAATTTTGGAAACGATGGTCCCATGAATACCTCACAGAACTCCAGCAGCATATAAAATGGCAAAACAGGTCTCAAAATCTTCAAGGAGGTACTAGTCATTAATAAAGACATCGTCAGGACAGCAGCAGTCAAAATATTTACTAATATCATTAAACAATCCACTTAGTCGCTCCTCTTCCTGTGAACATACTCAGAACTAGTATTGATAAATTCTCTACTAAAAGCAAACAATTAATCCACCGACAAAAATACAGAAAATAATTCCCTACTCAAAAGGAACAAATCATTCACAAAAAAAAAAAAAAAAAAAAAAAAAAAAAAAAAACGTTTTCATCTCCAAAATTCTGTAATTTAGCCACAAGTCTGATGCTCTCGTCCTACTCTTCTAATGTCAACAAATTGCTTACACAGAGACTACGAGTTATTCTTGGTTACACTGGGGTTACAGATTGGTCAAGTTAGACGAATCACCTCAGAGTGTAAGCTCTTTATATTTTGAACTTGCACCATCATTTCGCAGTGAATTACAACTTCTAATAAACGGAACTGGCACTTTAAAAAGGCTTGCAACAATCTAGACTTCAATCAGCAATGCCACGGACTACTTACACACTTTTATAAACTAAAAGATAAAATGGAGGCCAGTTTAGAAATTCTTGCAAGACGAAAGAAACGATGTGCCATAGACATCGTTGGAAATGTAGAAATCTTCTTATTTGGCGTCCTATATTGCCAACATGCTGAAAAAATTACCGATATTAGCAACAGTCTAAAAAAGTCCAATTGGCACACCTTCTACAGCATCATATACTGCCAGTCATGGATATCATTCATCTATATGGAACAGTGACAGCTCAGGCACTCATTTTAAATCAGCAAATTATTTGCACATTGGTTATTTCACTAGCACATAAACAAGAATAATTCGTTAGTCGCTGTTATGATGACAATCAAAATGATGCCTCTCAACGATCACCGAGTCGAATATTTTCCGATTATTGATGTCAAACTTCCTGAATGCAATATATTTGAACACGATATCTTTTGACCAAATGTTCAAGCTACATATTTCAACAACAATAAATAGTAATCAAGCTGCAATCTAGAGATAATAGCCAATGGTAACATATGGTACCAGCTACTGCAAAAGAACCAATGGCTATCTGCAACTCAACATGACCTCAAATTGAGTACGGTATGCAACAGAGGAAGTAGTTATAAACATGTACACTGCGTGGCAAAGGATTACTTACATTGCCAGCCGGACGTACACGTACATTGAACATCGAGGTGGTCACCAAACTATCTTATGAATGAACGATTTCCGGCCCTCGTTAAACATTTAGTTAATTATAATTTTGTTGTGCTTCTGTTATTTTTAATTATGCTCAATACAACTAAATTTAGTTTGTCTTTTTTGTTATTACTTTGTCCTTTTTTGGTATATGTAAATAATTTTGATTTTTTAATAAAAACCATCAGAAAAGATAAATACACCGACAACTTAATCCTTATTATCCTTGTGCAACACTTGGATAATTATAAATTATATTTTACTACATAATAGCTTGGTGAACCACTATAAGATTTTTATAACTTTCGGGTGAATAAGTCCAAATCCATATACACTATTCCCGTTAAGCAAGGATAACGAGCTTATGCGCTAACACGTCCAATAACAATACCAAACTTGAATTAAAAATTGTGTTTGTTGCTGGAAAGTCGTTCAGGCAGTGTGGCTGGAGAAGTTGATGCTTTCTTAGATGAACAGGCTTTAGCCGAAATTACCTTGATGGTGGACTCTTCTAACTATGGACTCATTCTTGCAGCGAAAACGGCGAAAGAAGCAGGGGAAGCCTAAATGAGCGCATATAAGTATACTGATTTGGCGCGAGTAATTGAATTGCTGAAGCAGCTGGCTAAAAAGAACTTAAACAACTAGAGCACAACAGTACGTGAGAACGGGTGATGATTGCCCTGAAGATGAAGAATGGCGTACTCAACTTAGTTGACGAGCTTACGGTATATTTAATGTTAGCAGGGTTCACAGATGATTTCAATACCCTGATGATGGCAGTGGAAAATTTGATAGAAAAGCTAACGTTCAATATGGTGAAAAACCTCCTTCTCCGAGATACCAAATTCGATGAACAAAGTTTTAAGAAAAAATCGGATGTGTGCACAAAAACACATAGAAAGAAAAACTGCAATGGAAGGCTACAGCTTTAAGAAGCTTGTCCATATTTCCAGGAATTGTGAAATCAAAAGTAACGGCAAGAATATTGGTAACTCGATTTTTTACAATTTTGTGTTTTAACCGGAAAAGTAATCAGTGAATTCCGTATCACAATTTAGCAGTCGTAAGCGTAAACATTTGTTAGTTAACATTTTATTCAACAATATGCAAACGCATATCTCAGCTGGTGTAAATATGTTGTGCTCCAAGTCCATCTGCGAAGTCTATGATTTCACTGGTTGGCGATTTCATACATTCAAATAGGTTATCAATAAGTCTAGAAGTAGTTATGATTCTCTTGATAATTATCATATTGTTATAAATTTGGAAATTCTTAAAAAACTACATTAAGAAACAAGTAACAAACAATGTTGTAAACAATAATTAAATTGAAAAATATTACATATATTTCTATGGATCAAATCTTTAAAGAACTTGAGACGATAATATCAAATACAAAGAAATCAAGGGCAGAAGCTATAAAAAACAGACAATAATAGAAAAACACAATTTAATTTTTTTTAACTAATATTATTAGTATTAAAAATACTTTCACAATATAGGTACATGATTTAAGTTATCTAATATTATAAACTAGCATTAAATCTTACAAAATTAATAAATTTTTTTCTAAATACATTTTCATTGTTTTCAGTTTTCATATTATTTGGTAGTGTATTATACAGTTGTAACCAACAACTGTTGTAAAACAACGTCTTCTGCATTTGTGTTGACATCACCCTGCTAACTAGAAAATCGTTCACGTTTCTTAGTCAGTTGTCTTGTTGAACCTTCGTAGTGAACGGACGTATTAGCGGAGTTTTTTCTTACATACTAAACAAACAAAAATTACAAAAAAAAAATATTCTTAATAAGTACTGATTTGTAATAAGTACAGTTTTTGTTAAATTTGCTTTACTTGCATTAATAATATTTTTCGTATAAACTGAAACAACAAAAACAAACAAAAAACCACAAACAAAGTGACTGAGGAATACTCTGTATGAGTACCTCAAAAACAAAAAAGTGAGTTCTAACGGCAGAATAGCCTATTTTACTGTGAGTTCGGAAGCTTTTAATGCAAACAATAAAAATAAAAAATCTGATGATAGTCTTTTTCTAACGGCAAAGCCAATTTTACGTGAGCGATCAAATTCGCTTACTCCGATGCCAAGTAGTGATTCTATAACATTACCGCTGCCTACTACTTCTTTATTCAAATCAGCGCCATTATCCGCTCCGGGCTCGTGTTCATCACTTAACCCAGTTATCACTATAAACAATAATATTGAGAAA
Organism: Germaria angustata; assembly: GCA_963681545.1. NCBI lineage: Eukaryota > Metazoa > Arthropoda > Insecta > Diptera > Tachinidae > Germaria > Germaria angustata. The sequence continues at coordinate 94,089,654 of OY812998.1, forward strand.
CCTAAAGTGCCTGTCGGAATGGACAGATATATCACAGTAGTAAAGCGCGGGCGAAGCCCAAATTCATCTAAAATCTCATCGGCTCCCAAGATATCCAGGGATATCGACGCCAACTCAGCTAACCGTCTAAACCGTTTTAAAATTTTGCAAGATATCACCGACAAACCCGACTTACCCTCGAATAAAACCTCAAAACCACCACCAATCTATTTGAGGGAAAAAAATTCTAACACCCTTATTAAAAAATTTATTTCGGTCATTGGTGAAAAGGCATTTCACATTGTCTCAATCAAACGTGGTAATATTGATGAAACAAAGATTCAAATATACGAAGAAAAAGATTTCCGCAAAATGGTTAACGAATTCGAAAAGAATAAAACAAGTTTCTACACATTCCAGCTGAAGAGTGCTAAAGGCCTACAGATCGTATTGAAAGGCATAGATTCTTATGTTGTTCCTGAGGAAATAAAAGATGCTCTCACCCTCCACGGATTTAAGGTAAAGAATGTCTCTAACATAATAAACAGGGAGAAGATCCCCCAACCTTTATTTCGCGTTGAATTGGAGCCAAATGATATAAAATTTAAGAAAAATGAGACCCATCCAATTTATAACCTAAAATATCTCTTATACCGAAAAATCACAGTTGAAGAACCACACAAGCGTTCTGGACCCGTACAGTGCCATAATTGTCAAGAATATGGCCATACCAAAACTTATTGTAAATTACCTACTGTTTGTGTTGTGTGCGGTGAATTACACAACACTGCTATTTGCAATAAGTCGAAGGACCAGAAGGAAAAGAAGTGCAGTAATTGTGGAGGTAATCACACTGCTAACTACAGGGGATGTCCTGTATATTCTTTCGTTAAACAGGCTATGAGTCAAAAGCCTAAAGTAACCCCAGTGCAAGCAGGAAATACGTACTCCGCTACTCATCCCCTAATGGCCCAACCAATCACTTCACATGTATCGTATGCTGACGCTGTGAAGATCAACTCTATTCCCGTTCAAAAAGTGTCACCACCATCTAATACAACAAGTGCAAACCCAAGCTTTAATTTCAGTCGCCTTGAAGCTACTATAGACAATTTGGTGCAAACTATAAACAACTTTACGACAAATATGACTAGCATGATGCAAGAAATGCTGAGAATGCAGAACACACTGCTTCTAGCATTAGTTAATAAGCCATGAACACGTTAAAAGTATGTTTCTGGAACGCAAACGGCATTCGCCAACACAAATATGAACTTGAGCACTTCCTCACGGAAAAAAATATTGATATAATGTTGGTATCTGAGACTCATTTGACTCCGAGAAGCTTTTTTAAAATGAGTGGCTACACGTTATATGATACAAAGGACCCGAGAGGAAGAGCATGCGGAGGATCAGCAGTTCTAATAAAGTCAAGACTCAAACACTATATTCTTGAGAACACTTGTGAAGACCATCTACAAGCAACAAATATTTGCATCGAAAATTTTTGTTCAAATCTTGTGATATCATCTGTTTACTCCCCTCCCAGATTTTCATTCACTGAGGATCAATACGAGGATTTTTACAAAACTCTTGGACCTTGTTTCGTAGCAGCTGGGGACTACAATGCAAAACATACGTTCTGGGGATCGCGTCTTATTACTCCTAGAGGTCGAGCATTGTTCAACACAATTTCAAAAATGGGTTTGGATGTCATTTCGAGCGGGGAGCCTACTTACTGGCCTACTGACATACAAAAAATTCCGGATGTTATAGATTTTGGTGTCATGAAAAATATCTCTAGGGATTTAATTCATGTTGAAGCTTCCCATGATCTCTCCTCTGATCACTCTCCCACGATCGTTACAATTTGTAGCCCACTAAGAAGTGACTTACCTCACCCATATGCGAAGATGATAAATAATGTTAATTGGCTGGGGTTCAAAAAATATCTCAGTAGTCATTGTACGGAGAACATCAACCTAAGAACTCCCGATGATATTGAACTTAACATTGCCAATCTTACCGAGAATATTAAACAGGCTGCTAAACATGCCACTACCTCCCATCCGCAGACTGGGTTTAATAGAATTTATTCTGCGGACATTGAACGTCTCGTATGTGAAAAAAGAAGAGCTAGAAGGGAATGGCAACAGCACAGATCGCCCCAAAATAAAATCAGACTTAGAGAATGCACTAAACGACTCCAAGAGTTGCTTGCATCTGAAAAATCTGCTTCTCTTAGGAACTATCTGGAAGGTCTTGATGTCACAGCAGCATCTAATTACTCCTTGTGGCGCGCTGCTAAAAAATTTAAAACACCCGTTGAGTCTAAACCACCCCTGCGCACTTCTACCGGAGGTTGGGCAAGAACCAATATTGAAAAAGGTAACATATTTGCTGGTCATTTAAAAAACGTATTTACCCCAAACACATGTACTGGTGCTGTTGATTTGCCGAGTGTAGTTGCTCTACCCCCTCGACCCATAAAGTTTAAGATGCGTGATGTACAAAAACTAATTGCTGAAACCAACCCGAAGAAAGCTCCGGGTATTGATGGAATTAGTAACAAGATGCTGATGAAGTTGCCTCGTATTGCTATTAGAATCCTGTTGTTTACTTTTAATGGCATTTTACGACTGGAGTATTATCCAAACAGCTGGAAACTTGCCATGGTCAAAATGATTCCAAAGGCGGGCAAAGATCTTACCAAGGCTGAGTCATATAGGCCAATAAGTTTACTGTCAACAATTTCAAAGCTCTTCGAAAAGCTACTCATGACAAAATTGTCCCCAATTCTAAATGATATTGGTTGCATACCGGACCATCAATTTGGTTTTAGAAGTCAGCATAGCACCATTGAACAATGTCATAGATTGGTACATTTTATAAGAAGAACATTTGAAGAAAAGAAGTATTGCTCTTCCCTCTTTATTGATGTTTCTCAGGCATTTGATAAAGTGTGGCACGAAGGCCTTATTTTAAAATTGAAGACATATCTGCCAATAAACATAGTAAATCTTTTAGAAAGTTACATTCTTGCCCGGAAGTTCACTGTTGTGGAAGGAGACTTCTTGAGTGTGGCCGAAACTATCTCACCCGGTGTGCCACAGGGGAGTATACTGGGGCCAGTTTTGTATTTGATTTATACCTGTGATATGCCTTTAAGCAGTAATATCCTAACTTCTACATTTGCCGATGATACAGCCTGCCTTAGCATGCATGAAAACCCTCACGAGGCATCCCGATATCTTCAGGAACATATTAACCTGTTGGAGCTGTGGTTGAACTTATGGAGAATAAAAGTAAATGAACAAAAGTGTGTTCATGTCACATTTACTCTACGAAGAGGCACTTGTTGCCCCATTCGAATCAACAATCAAGTTGTTCCGCAACATTCACAGGTGAAATACCTTGGTATACACCTTGACCGACGGCTTACATGGAAACACCACATTGATTCTAAACTGACACAAATGAAACTTAAATTAACCCAGATACATTGGCTGATTGGTAGAAATTCTACCCTCAGTCTAGATTGTAAACTTTTAATATACAAGTCGCTTTTGAAACCCATATGGTGTTACGGAATTCAGCTATGGGGCACTGCTTCAGCTTCCAATGTAGAGAGAATCCAACGTATGCAAAACAAAATTTTAAGGTTAATAACATCGGCTCCATGGTACATAAAAAATTCAATTTTACATCGTGATTTAAATATGCCACTTGTGACAGCTGAAATTGCAAAATATGCAGGCAAATATTTATCAAAACTCGAGTTCCATCCTAATCCCCTTGCTCGTAATATCTTGAACTTTACTGGACACATCCGCTTATAAAAGAGGGATACTACGGCTTTAATACGCCACACTGCAGATGAAACTTTTTGAAAATATTTTTTGTGCTTAACTCTACATTTATGTATTTTTAATTACTATCACTAAGTTTATGTCCGACACTGGTTGGGCCTAATTATTATATCTATATTTAAGATTTGAATACTTATTGTTAGTTCAGATTAATGAAGATACAATAAATAAAATTAGTGAAAAAAAAAAACCTTTCTTAGTCCGTACGGTTGACTTTCGCCTACATATCTTATTTGCTCACATAGGTATCTCGGTGCATCACCTTGTTACATTTTTTTAATAAAACTAAGCGTGTTGAATTGAAGTCTTTGTTTCACGTTTAACCATTTCAGGCTGTCCAGCATTGTATGCATGTCAGTATATCTATCACATTTTAATATTATTCTTATGGCTTTATTTTGCAGCTTCTGCATTCTTGCTATTTGGAGTGTGTTGGTACATGTATATAATATAGTAGACCCATACTCGAAATGTGGCTTTATTATGGTATTATAAATATTTATTGCTGTATTTTTTGATATTTTGTTTCTGATTCTTCCAAGAAAGCTGATTTTTTTTACCGATTTTTTTGCATATGTGCTCAATGTGTTCATTAAATTTCAGTTTTTTATCAATTATAAACACGAGATATTTTATATGCTCGACTTTCTCTATTACCGAGTTAACAGTTTGGTTCGAATTGAAGTTAATTTGTATTATCATTGTTTTGTTTTCACTAAGTTTTCATTCATTTTTAACCAGTTATTTATTTTATCTATGTTATATCTCATCATTTCCGACATTCTTCTTCATTGTCTGCAAGGGCATATATTAATGTATCATCCGCATATAGGACTATGTTACATCTTTCTAATATATGTATTTGGCAAGTCATTAATATATATAATAAACAGCATTGCGCCTAATATGGAGCCTTGTGGAACTCCAAAGTCATTCATTATTTCCTCCGATATTAAATTATTTACCTTTGTTATCTGTTTTCTGTTCTCCATATAAGATTTAATCCAATTCAGCTCTTTTCCTCCTATTCCATACATAGATAGTTTTTCCAACATTATTTCCTTGTCAATGGTTTCAAATGCTATTTTAAAGTCAAGAAAAATCGCAATCAATTTCTTATCATTTCCTATATCTTTCCATTTACTAATGACATAGTTAACAAGATTTTGATAGTATATTATGTTTTTCTATATAAGTATATCTCCAATTGAGTTTTCACAACTGCTTCCACTACTTTTTCACATGTTTTTAAAGTGTTAATTTTCGATATTCCTGGCATTTCTTTGTATTTGCAATTTTTCTGATTGGTGTTACCATTGTTGTTTTCCAATTGTCAACCGGAAAGTAGATAACATTGTTTTGCAACTCTGTAAAATGCGCTTTATTCTTTTCTTTAAGAAAATATGAAAAACAGGGATTCACTCATTGTTAGGCTTCGCTTGAGATTGCATCATCTTTTGTACAACTGAATTTCGTTAATAAAATAATTATCCTGACTAAATATATTTTAATTTCTTTTATTTTGAAATAAGACAATAATTTGTTAACATATTGTTGACACAATTGTCTGGAAAACAGCCAGTCTCCAACGATGTAATTACTATTTTTAATAAAACACTACCAATTGTATTCCAGTTGCCCAATATAATCTTATTTGATATTTTATCATAATCAGTCTTATTTTTCATTTGTTTTACTATATTATATAATTCTAAATTATTTATTATACGAAATGTAAAAGAATCAGTTACATTGCATGATATTCGGTTCACATTTGCACATTATCTATTGATTCCCGAATATTACTTATGCTATATCTATATATATATAAAATAAGATGTGTGTATGTATGTATGTATGTATGTATGCATGTATGTATGTATGTAACGTAAGGGCTCCAAAACGGCTGGGCCGATTTTGTCGAAATTTTCAGGGAACCTTCAGAATACTCGGGCGGGTGACACCGTGAAGTCTGATTTTTATTTTCGGTCTGTGGGCGGAGGGGCGTGACAAAATTCAATTTTCATATTGCACCACCAATGACATATATATATGTATATATATATATATATATATTAATTTTTTGTGCTTTTTTAATTTTATTTTACTTTTTTTGAAAGCCGTTGTCATGTTCTTCAAACGGGATATCAAACTCTTAAATCGGTTATGTAGTTCCGAAGATATTTACAAAAAATCTATGTTAATAATGATTCAATATCAAAATTTTAAAACTTTCGAAATGTTGCATTAGAAAATCCGAGTTTTCGGTTTATTTACAAAATATTTACATTATTCGATAACACAAGATATTCCGCGCTTACTAAGGTGCAACATTGTACAATAAGTTAAAGATCTATACATATAAAACAGGATATATATATGTAACGTATGGACTCCAAAACTTTATGATAGGTATTCAATGGATTTTTATTTAAAGGCCGTAAATTTCGTTAAAAGCTCAATTTAAATCGTGTGGTAATATAACACTAATGTTTGCTTAGGGCCAGCAACGCGGACGGGGTCAGCTAGTATAAAATAAAAATTAAATTTATTAGCAATAGTATAGCTGTCATTATATTCAACATTGCCAAATATCGCAGATTTTATCATACATTTGTTATCATTAAGTACTAGTCTTTTGATTTCTTTCTACATTTGCTTTTGGTCCGTTGAGTTACTAATTTTGTTGTTTATATAGTTATTTTTACTATTTTCAATTTGTTGTTTATATTTATTTCTTATTATTTTATATACTGCCCATTTCTGATTAGTGTTTTCTGTTTTAACTTGCATATATCTCATTATTTTTTCTCTTTTCATTAACCGTAGTTTATCAGTAAACCAATTATAAACATTTTTATTCTCATGAATTTGTTTCTTAAACGTGCATTTTTTAACAGTATTTTTCAAGCATTTACCAAAAAACTCTACATTCTTATTTATATCTCTGGCGTTATCGTATACCAAGTTATTAGACATTTTCGATATTTTTTCTTTCCGTTTGCATTCTGTTATTCCTATTTTGGATTGTTATATTTACAATTTCGTGGTCTGATATCTTATTTTTTCCATTGTTATTCACTATCGTATTAAAGTTATTTGTTATTACGTAATCAATTAATGTTTTAGAATTTTCTGTTACACGCGTGCATTCATTACTAATTGCTTTAGACCGATGTCATCGAGCATACTCTTAATTCTATTCTTATATGTGTAGTTTTTCAACCAATCTATATTAAAATCACCAGCTATTATCATATCACAGTTGTTTAAGTATTTATCACTAATCAACTTAGTAAACAATTTGGGGGAACTAGCAGGTTATCTATCAAATCCACTAAGACAAAAGAAAATTAAAAAATTTTGAATTTAAAAAAACTGCTATTCAACTTTTAAGAGAAGATTCTAGTATGCAATGAAGATTTGTGAATTTGCAAAATTCTACAATAATGAAGATGGCAGGATCGCCACGTGGTAATAAAGAGGAAAAATAAGGGATTTATGTGTTTTTAGGTATTTTATAAGCACTTCTGCCGTATTAACCGAGCATTAAGATGCCCTTTTGCTTGAGAATTGGTAAAAGAAACAATGGTAGCTTGTTAATCTAAATCAATTCTGAATTTTATTTACAAAATATACAAGCTTATATCTTAAAATATTGTATTTAAAAACAAACCAAATCAATTCATAAGACATCGCCCCAGTGCAATTCTGCTGAATGTTCAAATAACAGTTCAGTCGCAGAATACATTGACATTGAAATATTATACAATAATAAAAAATTCCTACTGGCGGTATAGCATACAATTCAATTAACTACATCTGCTGACCAATCTTAAAGTAAAAAGGAAATTAAGTTTACTCTTATAAAATAAATTTAAACAATGTTCTTAAATTACTACGGCGCTTAGTGTGAGTATACATACACCACAAATCGTGGGCATCAATGATATCACAAAAATAAACTTGCTCGTTGTCACGGTGTTAGCTTGTTTTTCAACCTCGGCGAAATAAAATTTTTCACGATTGATGTCCAAGTCGTGCAGATGATACCACATTTACCCGCAAGTGCTCTTTATTTTAAGCAAAAGCTTAAATGTCATCAGCTCAGAATATACAACTTATCTAATGAGGATGTATTATGCTGCCTTACACGAGGGTGAGAGCGGCATGGATGGAAACGTTTTTGCGTCCGATTACATTTTATAGTTATGTTTGCAGTGCTCAAAAATGTAATATAAACATAACCAATTCATTACTTCAATTCGCAGCACAAAGTAATGTAGAAATCTAACAAAAATAATTGGTTAAAGGTCATACCCAAATGGAATGTGACTCTGTTCATTCAGCTATAAAAAGGCGTAAGGAAAACCGAGAACTATACGCGCCTTGTAACTTTGTTAAGATCGTTGGAGAGTCACCACAGAAAAGGCTATTTAAGTTTTTTTAATTATTCTGATTTAAAATTTTTTAAATCGAAACGGACGGAGAATAATGCAGGTTCCGCTCCTGTCTTACAGCTAAGAGCTGTAAGATAAAACAATGTTTAAACTACGTGAGCCAAATAAGTTTAAATACATCCTACACAGAGAAGAACAAGCATATGGAACATTTAACATAACATATTTATTTTCTAAATATATATTGAGGAACACAAATTCAGTCTCGTTTGACAAAACCTTAAAATTGAAAAAAAAAAAATGTTAAACAATATCATAGCATCATTAACGCATACCAAAAATATATGTAAATGGGAAATTTGCCTAATCTTTTGGTGTCATTTGCTGTTATTTTGGACCATTCTGTTGACAAAGCATGTTTCAGAGACTCCTTCGAGCTGATGTTATGCTTTGTAATGCGTTTTTCCAACAAATCCCATAAATGTTCGATGGGGTTAATGTCTGGCGATTGCGGGTGTGTATGTAGTTGCTTGCAATTGTAAAGGTGTATTCACCCATTCTTTTTTAACGTTCCGAACGCTTTTTTTATATGTAGTTTGAAGTCTCTATTTCTGAGAGAGAGAGAGAGAGAGTAAAAACCAATTCAAGCAAAAAATTTTCCGCATTAAATTTACTCTCTTTCTCTCAAAAAAATTAAGACTTCAAACTACATATAAAAAAGCGTTCGGAACGTTCCAAACAAATGGGTGAATTCACCATAAGCAGCAAAGTATGACGTGTATTTGGGTTCATTATATTGGGAATGTGATTTCTTCTAACCCCAACAGAGACGCACTTTGTTTTATAATATTTCGTAGAATGTTCAATTATAAGTGTTTGCCCAACAATTTTCCATAAAAACCATTTTTCCACACTTGCTGCAGCCATACACCCCTAGACAATGACGCTACCCCCACCGTGTTGGACGGTAGGAATTAAATTGTTTAAATGCATTTCTCCGTTGGGCGAAATCCAGCCTGTTTTTCTTATTAACAGTCAATGGCTTCCTACAAGGCGTTCGAGCATTGTAACCAGCTCTGTGCAGAACATCTTGTGGGTTATACCTAAAATTTTTCCTTTTTCCCGCAAATACTGCTTTTCTAAATATACATAGATTTAAGATCAATTTTCTCCATTCAAGTGATATTTCTTTTCCTTTGCCCATTTCGTAACACCTATTGCAGAGCCAATACACAACTGTCAACCGAAAATGCTTTAAATTGCATTGCTTAATTTTATTCATAAAGAATTTTTTTGTAAAAACCGTTATATCCAGAAAAACAGAAGAGAATAAAGGCCCAGTTAGCCGAACGTTGATGTTAGAAAAACGTACCGTACTGTAACGTACGGACGTTTGTGCGGTTAATTAATCTTTCAAAACGTGTCGAATGTCAACAAAACAAAAACAAAACGTTGTACAACGCTACTTTGTGTAATTTTTTGTTCTAAAAAACCTAATTAACATTCCTGTTTATTATAAAAAATCAAATAAAGAGAATTTTCAATGGAGTTCGAAGACTTATTTGTTGATGTTTGCTTTTTAAATTTGGTAAATATATTTAATGAAAAGAATTTAAATTTTTCAATAAATATACAGTCAGCTGTTCATAATAGATGGTATTTAAAAACTTTCGTGTAATTAATGCTTATACATAAAACGTACCAAAACTATACTAAGTACTTTTTGAAAGAAAAAAGTTGATATTTTGAAAAGTTCGTGTAAAAATTAAAATTTTAAGAATAAACGTACAATTGTACAAGTGGCAAAATAACAAATATGTATGTTTACACGCGTATATTAACTTTTATATTCAAAATAATTAACTGTTAATAAAAGTGTATGTAAACTTTTTTGCGTCGTAATTAGTACCCTTTTTATTGTTTTAGGTGAATTCTTTTTTTTTACAAAAGCAACCAGAATAATATATGTACATACATATGTACATACCATACATACAATGTACATATTAGGCTTTTGCACAAGTGCATTTAAATTCAACTACATTTATTTTTATTAAAGATTCTCAGTTTAAAGCTAAATACAAAAGAGGATCAAAGCAAACAAATAAAGAGAGAGACAAATGTAAAACACACTGTCCACATTTGCAATTTTGTTGCATGAAATTCTGCTACGGAATTGCTTTAGTGTCCACATTAGAAAAAATCTGGTATTGCAATTCTTGTATAAAACATATATAAAACGTCAAATACAACACCATACATCAAGTTGAATAGTAACAATTTCAAAGCAAAAGAGAAATGCGGAGAACACGAAACTCTGTAACCCTCCCCAAGCTTCTCACCTCTCTCTCCTAAAACAACCAAGAATTGCTGCAACAAAATTGTAACGTGGACAGTGTGAAAACAATCTTTATTATCTTTATACGCTCAGAGCATTTATATTTACTCATTCTTGCTTACTATAAGCAAGTCAAAGTAAAACAAATGTTTGCTGATATGCTTTAAGTGTTTTACTATGTATTTATTTTACAATATGAGTATTTTAAGCATTGAAATCAAGCAATGGTTATGACTTTTTAATGTGTTTTATTTTTCAACCACGCAAAAATACGATATTTTATACCCATCCCAAAATTTAATTTTTGAGTTATTAAATTTTGGTTTAATAAAATTTTATTTTTTATTTGTATTTTCTTTTTTGCTAAAGTTACAAAATTTATTACTTTTCTTTCGAATAATTTTTTTTAGAAGATTTTACAAAGTCATAAGTCACATGCGAGCAATTGCAGGAGATATGCAAAAGAGATTTGTAAACTTATTCAAAATCAAAACTTAAAATTTTTTTCAGTTTAAGCTATTTCTTAAATTGCTTTTCAAGTTCTGTAAAATTTTTCCAACGCAAATATAACTTTTCTGCTTGCCGTATGTGCATGTCTTATTATTATTTTTTGCTTTTGCACAATATTTATTGTGCTTGTTTCTTATGAGAGAACAGCCATTTGCTTTTTTAAGAGAAGAGTACCATAAAACAAATAACACCCCGTCCACATTAGCAATTTTGTTGCATGCAATTCTTGAAAATTCTGCTTTGATATTGCTATAGTGTCCACATTAGAAAAAATCTGGTATTGCAATTCTTGTATAAAACGTATATAAAACGTCAAATACAACAACACCAAACATCAAGTTGAATAATGAGAATTTCAAAGCAAAAGAGAATTGCAGAGAACATGAAACTCTGTACCCCTCCCCAAGCTTCTTACCTCTCTCTACTATAACAACCAAGAATTGCTGCAACAAAATTGCAAGTGTGGACGGCGTGTAAACGAAAAAAAGAGGATGTACTCAATTACTTGTTTTTTGTACTTTTGCAAAAGCCTAGTACATATGTATGTATGTAAATAACATTCTCAAAACTAAGGCCGTGTGCGACGTTTTTGACATTTTTTTTTTTATTATTATTATTATTAGTATTAATAATACTTTGTTTGTTTACAATAAAAAAATGCATGCTATGCTTACAATACCATTGTTTGCTCTTCTATGTCTCTAAATTAATTGCATTAACATTAAATCTCACAAAATTAATACATTTTCTTATAAATATGTTATTGTTTATTTCATTTTTCATATTGTTTGGTAATGAACTGTAAAGTTTAAAACCTTTATAAAATAATGTTCTTTGCATTATTGTTGTTGTAGCTCTTGTAATACGAAAGTCATCAGCGTTTCTCAATCCGTATGGTTGACTCCCACCTACATATTTTATTTGTTCACAAAGATACTCTGGCGCGTCTCCCTGCTTCATTTTTCGAATGAACTTTAAAGTGTTAAATTCTAGTCTTTGTTTAACTGTCATCTACTGAAGACTATCCAGCATTGATTGTATATGCGTATACCTATTTGCTCTTAGAATTATTCTCATCGCTTTATTTTGTAGCTTCTGCATTCTTGTTAGTTGAATTGTGTTGCTGCATGTATATAAAATTGTTGATCCGAACTCAAAATGAGGTTCAATTATTGTGTTATAAATATTAGTTGCGGTAGTTTTTGATATTTTGTTTCTTATTCTTTTTAGGAAACCGATTTTTTTACCAATTTTTTTGCATGTATAATCAATGTGTTCATTAAATTTGAGCTTTTTGTCTATTATAAATCCGAGATATTTGATATGATCAACTTTTTCTATTATTGTGTTATTTATTTTAAATATTTCGTTTGTATTTATGTTTATTTCCATTATTTTTGTCTTATTTTCATTTAACTTTAATTTATTCATTTTTAGCCAGTTGCTTATTTTATTTATATCATATGTCATATTTGATCGACATTCTTCATCGTTTTCTGCAGACGTAAATATAAGAGTATCGTCAGCATATAAAACCATTTCACATCTTTCCATATGGCCCTTTGTTCCACCATGGAACTACAGGAATGAATATATACATCTTTCCATAATACTAGGCATGTCATTTATGTATATTATAAATAACAAGGCACCTAAAACAGAACCTTGAGGCACACCAAAATCATTTATTACATCATTTGATAACGAACCATTAACATTTGTTATTTGTTTTCTATTAGTCAAGTATGAATGGAACCATTCCCACTCTTTTCCTCTTATTCCATATACATATAGCTTTCTGAGCATTATCCGCCTGTCAATTGTTTCAAACGCTCTTTTGAAATCTAAAAATATCGCCATTATTTTCTTTGAGTTTCCTGTACCTTTCCATTTACTTATGACATAGTTTACTGTTGTTTCACAAGAGTATTTTTTGCGGAATCCTGATTGATATTTGGATAGAATATTATGTGTCTCAATATATTTTTCTAGCTGATCTTTCACCACTTTTTCCAATATTTTTTCACACGTTTTCAGTGTATTTATTGGTCTAAACTCTTCACATTTTTTAGTTTTTGCCACTTTGGTGTTACTATTGTTTCTTTCCATTTGTCAGGAAATACACCTGTCTCCAGTGACTTATTTATTATTTTTAATATTGTATCACCTATATCATTCCAATTATCAAGAATAATTTTATTTGATATTTTATCAAAGTCTTCTTTGTTCTTCATTTGCTTTATTATACTTTTAAGTTCTAAAATATTAATTGTACGAAAACTAAATGTACTGGTCGTATTAAATGCTATATGGTTCGAGTATTGCACTTCATCTATTGAGTCGCTTATATCTTTAATGCTGTTTACAAAATATGTATTAAATTTATTAGCTATTTCGCAGTTGTCATTAAGTTCATCTTCGTCAAATATAACATATTTAATCACATTTTGATTTTTATTAAGTACGAAATATTTTATTTGTTTCCACATTTGCTTCGAATCAACCGAGTTATGGATTTTATTATTTATATAATTGTTCTTTTCGTTTTCAATTTGTACTTTATATCGGTTTCTTATTATTTTATAGTCTGACCATGCTTGAGTTGTGTTTATCGTTTTAGCCCGCATATATTTTAATATTTTTTCTCGTTTCATTTCTCTCAATTCTGTATTGAACCAGCTATTGGCATTATTATATTGTTTTATAGTTTTATTCACCGTACATCTTTTTACTGCCTTTTTTAAACAATCATCGAATAATGCTACGTTCTCATCAATACATTTATTGTCATCAAATTTCAAGTTATTTATTAATTCTGTGTTAAATATATGTTTATTGTATTTAAATATCTCTATCTTCTTCCCTTGCTCTTTGTTACTGCTATTTATGTTTCCAATCACTATATTAATCATTTCGTGATCAGCAATTTTGTTTGTTGAACTATTTTTAACTGATATATTGTAGTTATTTGTTATTACATAGTCAATTATTGTTCTAGAGGTTTTTGTTACACGAGTGTTCTCATTTACTACTTGTTTAAGACCGTTATCATTAATGACCGTTATCAATATGTCGAATTTTTTAACCAGTCTATATTAAAGTCCCCAGTAATTAAAATATCACAATTGTTGACGTTATTATCACATATTTCTTCCACAGCTTCTTCAAATATATTACAAAACTCATATTCACTATGACTAGGCGATCTATATATTGCACCAATTATAATATTATAGTTGTCAAATGTGGCTTTACAAAACAAAATCCAGTATTTTATATCATTCACTCTTTCAATCATTTTTGTTATTTTCCATTTTTCTTTAAAATATATCATGACACCACCGGTTCTTGACGATGTTGATAATGACATTATATGGTCGTATCCTCGTAACATAACTTCAAAATCCTCTATATCTTTTGTGATATGTGTTTCGGAAAGTATTAAAAAATCAGGACTTTCCGTTATGGCAGTAATTTCAACTTGAGTGTACTTGTTGATAAGGCCTTGCACGTTGGTATATAAAGCACGAACTTCTTTTAATTGTTATGCCATTAGACCAATTCTTCTCATTTTGTTATTTAGTTTGTTTTGAAATACTGGACACTTTCTGTCATTTGTGTGATGATCTTCGTCTAAGCCCATATTAAGTTTGCTGTTTACTTTTCCACAATTTATACATTTCATTATTTGTTCGCTACTCTCGCAGCTTGTTGTCCTATGTTCACCATGACATCTCAGGCATACTTCCTGGTTTTTGCATTCCTTCGCTAAATGGTTATATTCTCTACATTTCATACATTGGATTACCTCTGTTCCATCATAAACTTTGCACCTTTCCCAACCAATGTTTACCTTTGCCTCTTCCATTACTCTCCGATATGATTCACAATCAATTTTTAATTTGACGTTATGCATAATTCTCTTTCTGCTATTGATCTTGTATTTTTCAATAACTTTAATATTGGCATTAGATAAACATGGGTTTTGTTTTCTTAATTTTTCAATAATTTCATTTTCTTCATGATCGAAGGACATACCTATTATTTTAATTTTAAACTCTACTGGGTTGGGTACCTTAATTTCATATGCCTTTGATATTTTCTCTTGTATAGCATTTTTTATTTTTTCTCTTTCTTCGCCATTTTCAATTTGTATAACTATTGTTCCATTTCTTCTGCTTTCCACATTTGTTATTTTTAAATGAATTGGATTTATTTTATTTAATTCTTCTTTTGTTTTTTCTACTGGTTGTTTTTCTTTGGGTTTTACAATCAGGGGAACTCTCTTGCTGACATCTGGTAACATTTTGTTTTTAACTGATTCCGCATAAGATATTTTTGTTGTTTTACTGCATGACTCATGCATTACTTTCTTTATCTCTTTACACATACTTTCATTTTTTTCTTCTATTGTCTGACATAATTTTTTGTTGCAATTTCAACATTGTTTATGTTACTAAATAATTTTTTTACATCTTCGACATTTTTTTCACATGATTTTTGGTATTTAATCATTTTATTCATTCGTTCTTCATAACGTTTTTCTATAGCTTCTAGTAATTTTTTTATTTCATTTTCGTTTTGTTTAAGAGATGCTTCGAATTCATATTTATAGTCCACCAAGCTTTGTTTGTTCTTGTGCACATCATCTTGTATTTCTTTTAACACCATGTCGACATTTTGTATGTACTGCATACAGTCATCACAAATGAACCTTAGGTAACAGTTTTCCTCCAAAATTCTAGATGAGTATTGGTCAATTCCACAACATTTATTAGATGTATGGAACACTTTATTACAAACACCCATACATTGAATACCCGTTTCACCCCGGATCGCTTGTCTGCACTTGTTGCACTCAGGCATTCTGAGTGTCTCTTTATAAAATTAATAACAAATATATATTTTTTTATTATAATTCCACTTCACCGTATCAATGTTTTCACTTTTTGTTTTATAAAAGTTTTATTTGCGTTTTAAAACGAAATTTTTACTTTATTTTTATAATTTTTATAGAGCCCGCCAAAATTTGCTTCTTTTGCTTTTCAGCGTTGCCAAATCTGATTTTATGATGAAAAATATGAAAAATTTTAAGATTTTTTAATTAATATTTTTAATATTTTTAATTAACGCACTGTATCTTTTGATGAAGAATGGCAAGTTCTTCACGAATATTTTAACAGCCAATTTCCTGTCAATACCGATGTTGTGGACTAATATTTAAAAGAAACTCCATTATCTGGCCTAAAGTACAGAGATTTCCAGTCTTTTAAACCATTGATACCAAAGGACTTTAACACTTCATATAATAATTTAAAATACAACAGCGTGTTAGTAAACCATTGATATACTTAAGTATGTACATATGTATGTATGTACATACTTATATACAGTTTGTAAAAAATACATATGTATGTATCTTTTCACAGAAAAAAAACGTAAAATAGTATCTACATTCAAGAATTTCCAAAAAAAAACATTTACATACGGTTTATTTTTTGCACACATCCAATTACGGTACTTGGTCGCAACTATTAGGCGCCAATACTTTTCAAATGGACATACACATTACAACAATAACAAAACCAGAAGTTTACTCAGTATAAAATGTGTAAAAAATCTTTGCATATTGAGTGAAGACAATCAAAAAAGGACAAAATGTCGTTATTTTGGAAACATTTTGTGCATTTGGGTTTTCTCATAAATGGAATGGAATGTGAAAGAGGCAAACAAAAGATTTTGTTATAAAGTGATCATTCTTAATGCAACAAGTCACCTCATATTTGAATATAAAAAATGCCAGGAAAACGAGCTTTAAAGGATATACAATTTGTCTATTTCAATCACTAAAAAGGCAAATCTGCCCAGGAAATCGTCGATATGTTTTCCTTGAAAATCAGAAATGTATATAATTTCATATCCCGTGCTAAAGAAGGACAAATATTTGCCAAGAGCGGCGAGGAAAAATCCCTGCTCTCAGATCAAAATATTGAAAAGAGGTTAAGATTTGCTACCGAACACATTTCATTTCCTCCAGAGTACTGGGACGATGATATTTTCTCATATGAACCAAAAATTATGCTTTACTATCATGACGGACTGCAAAGAGTTTGGCGTAAGCCCCTAACATTACTAAAAAATAAAAATCTTATTCCTACAGTAAAGTTCGGAAAATTTTCCGTAATGGTATAGGGCTGTATATCCAGCAAAGGAGTTGAAATTTTGGATGAAACAATGACTAATTAAGTATATCTTGATATTCTAAAAAAAGAACTGACCTCCAACGTTAAAAAGTTTGGTTTTATAAACCCGTATAATCCGAATAAATTAAAATGCAAATTCTATCAATAATCCTAAGCATAAATCTTATTTATATAGGTCATGGCTACTGTACAACTGTACCAAAGTTATTGATACTCCTGCCCAAAGTCCGGATATAAACACTATCGAAAATTCGCCAACGAACAAAAACGAATTAATACGGTTTATTAAAGAAGAGTAGAAAAAATACCGTTAGAATGTAATATTCCGAAGGTAATTCAATAGATACGAAGACGTCTGCAAGCGGTAATTGATGCTCGAGGTGGACACACAAAAAAATAAAAACAAAAATTCAAAAATTTACATCATACTTAAAGAAAGTGAACTATTTTTATTTTTTAGTATTTAACATTAGAACTTTTCATTGTTATAAAATTTTTTTATCGGGTATGTTCTAGAATCCGAATTCACTC
Source organism: Germaria angustata (assembly GCA_963681545.1). Classification (NCBI taxonomy): domain Eukaryota; kingdom Metazoa; phylum Arthropoda; class Insecta; order Diptera; family Tachinidae; genus Germaria; species Germaria angustata. Next base: position 94,107,484 of record OY812998.1, read on the forward strand.
GAAAGTGGATTACTTTAGCATTTTTGGTGTTCTGCAATTCACATCCCCATGTTTTTATTCGTTTTTAATTAGAGTAGGAAGGGGTGGGTGAAAGTAAAACGAATCGTACTTTATTCTTATAAATGCTAACATTATTAAGAAAAATACAATTTTGGTTTTTAGTTTGAAGTGTTTATTATTGAACTTCATCAAAAAATTCAATTTTTCACAGAAATATTAATGCAAATAAATTTTTTTTAAACTGCCAAAAATTTCAATTTGGTTTTGGCAGATCTCACTTGTGTAAAAAAACATGAAAAAATACAACAATTTTATTTATGTTCGAAAACACAAAGTTGCCCTACATACTAAAGTTTGATATGTCAATCTTTTTGGAACTAAATCTTAATGCATTTAGATCTTATTGAAAAAGAAAGATGAATTTTTTGAAGGAAATTAAAACTAATTTCATATATATAAATCTATTTAAACAATAATTATAATAATTCGATTGCATTTAGTTGTAAAATCGCAATGTATTAATCAGGCAATACTTTGTTTTAACAACATATGATGCCAAGACAACGTAGTCGATATGCCTATAGCCGGCAAACAGCGGCGCTGATAAATAACGCAACTAGAAGAAGAAAAGAGAGTAAAATTAATAATCTCTTTTAAAAAATTTTAATATCAAAGCCAGCTTGTGAGGTCTTTGTATTTGTGGATGTGAATTTAAACTAACAAGAGCATGTTTCATGTTCAAAAGTTGTACGATGTAACGGTATATCAAATCAAGCAGATCAACCAAAAGCAAATAATTTTATTTTCGTTGTCTTTTTTGAGAGTATTGAATAATTTTATTTTCATTTTATGTTTCTTTAAGAATACACTAGAGCCCCGACTTGCGTCGTCCCGATTGGAGTTGTTTCGATTTGCCTCGCTTTTTGAAAAGTGGAAAAATTCGATTTGCGTCGTTGCAATTTCAAGTTACATTAAGAAGTTTTCAAATTGCGTGAAGTAAGGGGAATTCCCTTTTCTTTGTTATATAAGTGGTGCTAATAACAACTATCTGGTTATGGTAAGAATTTAGTGTGTTATTCCCCAAAATCCATCCAATCAAATGTTGTGTTGTTGATTTAGATTTATCATCTGTAGAGAGCTCAATGTGAGCTAAATAAATTAAATTTTTTAATGCATCTACTTTTTATGAATATACATATGTATGTACATATGTAAATGAATGTAATTTTTATTGGTTTCATTAATTTATTGTTTTATTTCTTTATAATAATTATAAACATTTGTTGAAATAAACGAAATAAATAGAAATGTATTCATACTTGTTTTTTATCAAAAATACAAAATTTTTTGCTTTGTTTTGAATATTTTCCCCAATAAATTAAATTTCAGTTACCTATATAGAAAATGGTGATTCGATTTGCGTCGCGTTTTTTCGATCCCCATTAACGACTCAAGTCGGGGCTCAAATGTATTAATTTTGTTTTTATCCGCGTTGAAAATTAATTGAAAAATTTGAATATCTTTGTTTTCATACTCTATAAATTGCTTTACTATTGTAATTTGTTAATTTTTTTGCAAATTTTTTGTCGAATGCCGTTGATTTTTGCGTAGCAGAAGCCGTTGACATTTAGATTTTTTTTTCGAAAATAATCTTCGAATGTGGAAAAACATGCTGAATTCAGAACACCAATTTATAAATTATGGGGATTCAAAAAATTTTTCGTTTTCAATCCGAGTCGAAACCTGGAACATACCCGTATATATTATATTAGCAAAACATATTTTTATAAAAAACTATTCCAAAAAAATTTTTACTTTTATGAGAAATCAATGCATCTTTTGAAGTTTTCTTTCTTTTTCTCTATGTTCAAAAATATATTTTACAAACTGTATATTAGTGGTGTATGAGAAATTATCCGCTAACCTTTAAAAATTTGTCATTCAGGGAGTGTTGGGAATGAATGAAAAATTACTGACAATAGTATTCTGCTGGTGTTATGCATTAAACACAGTCGAGACAGCAGGCTACCGACTACAACCTGTCAAAAATAGAATACATTTGTGTATATGAAAATGATTATTTTCACAACTGCACGGCTACACGAGTGCAGGTTGTTGTCCATGCTACTTTTGTCGTGTAGTCAATTTAAACTAATTTCTATTTTTGTTGGCTACAAAACAAAAACAGTGTTGACGTAACAAAATATGTAAAGCAAATTACCGATTAGAAATATTTTTTATTGCAAAATAAAATAGAAAGTTCCAAAATTTATATGTTATAATATATGTATGTGCATCAAGAATTTTTAAATAAATAAATTTATTTGTTTTATTTTTATATATCATATTGACTTGAGCCAAAAATACCAACATTGTTGAAGATTAAAAAAATCACAGGGTAATAGCCCTTTTTACCATAAAAATTTTAGTGTGATTTCTTTCGGTGCTATCTCTTGATTCCGTAGTTACGGCGTTCAAAACTTTAATATATTACTGATCATAAATCCTACAATATAGAACGAATAGGCTCTTAGGCTCAAAAAATTCTTATTATTATGAACATGTGTGTCAGAGACCTGCAACCGGTGATTAAAAAAAAATCAGATTAATCAAACACTCGAAAAACATGTCATTTTCGCTCAAACGTTCAAATATGCGTTTATCAACATTGTGTCTATTCTATTTTATGCTAAGCAAAATAAGGGTTGTTTGCGAACATGTAAATTTAATCTGTTGCCGCATGCCAGCTATTCAGTTTGAGTGTTTAAAAACTGTGTGTGCATGAATTTTTGGACAACTCTTCAAAGCACACATTTTTATTTAATCACATTCATGATCGAAATCAAAAACTTAGAGGCATTAATGCAAAAAGCATTAATGTGAAAAAGGCAAAAAATCAACAAGTGTACATTTATGCACAAGGTGCTGTGTGTTTATAGAATGGTTAGGCAACACGGTTGCCAGACTTAACAGTTTAATAGCATTTTTACGACGATACGCTGAAACAGATAATTAATCAAGAAATATATTTTTAAAATTATCCCGATTTTTACAATTATCATTTTGTAATTATATAGACATGTGTGTATATGTGTATACATGAAGGAGGTTATATTATAAGCAATGCGTTTTGTATTCTTATTTTTTGTTAAATACAGTAAAGTATTTTAAGCACTTATATATTAAACACTCTCACTCTCACTGTCGCTCACAAAAATGTAAATTAGCCTAAATCTACCACAGCTACAACGGTGGTCGTGTAGCCATGTAGCCGTGTTGTCCTGAAAATAATCATTTTCATATAAACGTGTAAAAATTTTGCGCTGTTGAATAAAATAATGTTGAAACGGGTGTATTTTATTGTACAAAGATTTTTTTCTCACACTGAAACAAATAGATTTGTTGAATTTGCTTCGGTGCCGCCAAAAATTAAAAAAAGCACCGAAATTTAAAAAAAAGCGCACCGCGCTCAGAAAAATACACTTAAAGACCCTTCTTTTTAAGTAATCTATGTACCAAACCAATAAAGCGGTATTATTCTTGGGAGTTAAAAACGACTTTAATTTCAGTAAAATTCAATAAAACAAACAAATTTGGCAAGGTTGAAGTATTTCTTATAAAAATAACAAGTTTTTTTGAATGAGTAAAAAATAATCCGATCTTTAAACGATTTTAAACCGAAAATTGCGATTTTAAAGTTTATTGTAAAACCGACGTTTTTTGGTAACTTCGTATGGCATCCTTATTTCTCAACCACAATGTTTAACAACATACATACCTACACACTCAAGATTATGTGCCAGCATATATCATTGCATGATTTTTTTAATATTCTTTGCAAAGAAAAGGCATGTTGAATAAATGCCATTCGTTTTTGTGTTTAATGAATGCAAACGCTCAAAATAGCTTCTGTGTTAAAATCTTGCTTGAAAAATTCATATAGGCATTTTTGTATTTGCCTTCCTAATGATTAACACAAATAAAGATTATGAGCGTACGCGCATGCTTGCTTATGTGTTTGTGAATAATTGGACACAAAAAAGTTATGCATGAGTGAAGGCATAAAAAACGTGATTTTTGCCGGTCTCTGATGTGTGTATATTTTTTTTTAATATATGACACAAAAAAAATTTCCCTTTCTTTCATTTTTATATTATTTAAAAAACAGAATTATCCTGAAGATGATACTCAATTACTATCGAAATATCGATTATTTTTTAATAAAATTGTTAAACGATAAAAGACCTTTAGCTTGAATATTATATTAACAAAATTATTATAAAAAAGGTAGACATATTATTAAAATAAATTAATCAAACATTATTTCAGCGATACAAATTAGAGAAAAAACCCGTTTTGCTGGTTTTAGAATAAAAATTGGCGGGAAAAAACAAAACAATCATAAGCTGTTTCGACTTGTTTACAATACCCACACACAAAACCGCTCACACTTTGTAGTTAAAAATTCTAGTATATCTAAAAGGATTTTAAATATACTACCAAGCGTGAAAACCGCTAATATTTTTCGCTCTGATGGACGTCTATTGAGAAAACCCAATAAACAGCTTGAAAGGCAAAATCTTGCTTCAACAGTAAAACATGGTGGTGGAGGCTGATCATGTAGGGTTGTATGTCCAGTGCAGGGCTTGGTGAGCTGATATTCCTTGACGAAATAACGGACAAAACGTAATATATGGATATAATTAAAGAAAACCTTAGAAAAAGTTAAATTTACCGTCTTTCACTTTTCAACATGGTAATGGCGCGAGACATTCGGCATATATTGTACGTCTGTATGTGGCTGACATACAATGTTTAACATGTCCTACCATAACATCCACAATCTCTTGATCTCAACCCAATAGAGGATCTGTGGGAAGAGCTAGATAAACGAGTGAAAAAACGCGCAATAACAAAAAAGAACTAGTTGATTTAAGCCTTAGTTGAAGAATGGCAAAGTATTGGGTCAGATATCACAAGAAAGTTGGTGGATTCTATGACTAAGCATAATTTGTAACATTGCTTGCTAAGTCAAATGTTTGTTTTAGCTTTTAATGAAGTGTGTTTTGTTTAACAAAAAATAATGTTATCAAATTTTTGAAATGAATTAGGTTGTATTTTGTAGGAAATTCGTCCATCTATCTGATAAATATATTTTTTTTATTAAAAATTCCACAAAATGGCATTTAAATCGACCTTAAAGTATAATAAGCATCCTATGCCAATAATTAAGTTCGGCACTGTACTGCTAGAAGAAAATATTGCTTCTTTTCTCTTCTGTGTATGACACTATTAAAGTCCCTGTGCAATAGTATATTTATTGTGTTTTTCGCGCATGTTTTCGCATAACTATAATACATGTCTCATATTTTGTAATAATATATTTGTGGATTTTTGTATATTATTATTATATTTTTTAGACTTACATTGGTGTAAAATTGGACATTATGGCCTCAATATATTGAATGAATAAATAAAATAAAATTCCATCATGAAAAAATATTAAAACATGAATTCATCATGAAGTTAAAAAAAATAAATTGAATTAAAATTTTAATGAGTACATCCGGAATGGATTTAAGGCAAATATATAAAATAAGTATGGGTGTGAAGATAAATTTTAAAATTTGTAACCCTAGACAACAACCTTTGCGTTTAACAGAGAGATGTTATTATGTTAACATAGCTCTGTTAAACATTCAAAAACTTGATTAATGCACAAAAAGTTGAATAAAAACCATATTTTTGAACAAAATTTATTTAAAAACGTTTTTTATGTTACTTATATCAACCTCTTTCCTAAAAAATCAGAAATGGGGGCAAAAAATTATTGTACAGCTTTGAATATTTAACTTTTAATACACATAGTTTCTGTGAAGGATTTTGGCCATAGTGGCCAACCGGGCAGGTGGCACGCAATGCCACTATATACAAAGCATAAAGTGGTCTACTCACTATTAGAAACCATAAGTGGAAATATCAAATTGAATTTTGTGAGATTGGCAATAAGTCCTGTAATCTCAAAGTTATACATATATGGTTTCTGTGAAGGATTTTGGCCATAGTGGCCAAAGGGGTAGGTGGCACGCAATGCCACTATATACCAAATATAAAGTGGACTAGTCACTATTAGAAACTATAAGTGGAACTATCAAATTGAATTTTTGAGATAGGCAATAAGTCCTGTAATCTCAAATTTACACACATAGTTTCTGTGAAGGATTTTGGCCATAGTGGCGAACCGGGCAGGTGGCACGCAATGCCACTATATACCAAATATAAAGTGGACTAGTCACTATTAGAAACTATAAGTGGAACTATCAAATTGAGATTGGCAATAAGTCCTATAATCTCAAATTTATACATATATGGTTTCTGTGAAGGATTTTGGCCATAGTGGCTAAACGGGTAGGTGGCACACAATGCCACTATATACCAAATATAAAGTGGACTAGTCACTATTAGAAACTATAAGTGGAACTATCAAATTGAATTTGTGAGATTGGCAATAAGTCCTGTAATCTCAACTTTTACTGAAATATCAACTTTAGACATTCAAAAATCAACTTGTGTATCATTGTTAGAAAATTTATCTTAGTTTTGCTTTCTAAATGAAGATAGAAAAAAGCTAAATTGACAACTCATGTTGCGTGTTTGAAGAAGCGGTAATAATACCAAACTCAAATTTTAATGGAATGGCATAGCAACAGTTCAGTGGAATTCGCTAGAAATTTGTTTCAATGTTAAGGTGCTTATTTTTATTACTATGTATTATTTGTTTGCTACTGTTTTTGTTATGGATTGGATAGCGGGTAGGATGTGTTTGCGGCTGCGATGCTGTGATTGCCAAGATCGAATCGTACATTGGACATTTGTTAGACAACCAATTTTTTTTTTTTATTATTTATATTTTTTTGTAAATAATAAAAATACGGGTTGATTTTGTAAAAAAAATATTTACCAAAATATATACATATGTATATGAAACAAATACCTGTTCTATGTTATGTGAAAATTATAAATTTTTATAAATTTGAGATTACAGGACTTATTCCCAATCTCACAAATTCAATTTGATACTTCCACTTATGGTTTCTAATAGTGAGTAGTCCATTTTTTTTTTTTAATTTTATTTAGTAGTATTACAAATATTTTAACATTCACTATTTACATCAATTTACATATTATTAATATTTATATTGAATCCTACAAAATGTACACATTTCTTTTTGAATACATTCTCATTTATTTAATTTTTCATATTATTTGGCAATTGGTTAAATAGTTGTAAGCCTTTGTAGAAAAGGGACCGTTGCATTTGTGAGACATTGCTCGCTCAATCCTAAAGTCATTAACATTTCGTATTCCATATGGTTGACATTCTCCTATATATCTTATTTGTTCGCACAAGTATTCTGCCGCATTTCCATCTTTCATTTTTTTAATAAATCGGATAGTGTTGAATTTTAGCCTTTGTTTAATATTCATCCACCTAAGGTCCTGTAGCATACTCCCTATGCTGGTGTATCTGTTACATTTTAGAATTATTCTCATCGCCTTATTTTGTAATTTTTGCATCCTTTCAAGTTGTGTTGTGTTGCAGTATGTGTAAAGTATTGTCGAGCCGTATTCAAAATGCGGTTTAACTATGGTGTAATACACATTTATTGCAGTTGTCCTTGATATTTTATTTCTTATTCTTTTAAGAAAGCCAATTTTTTTACAAATTTTTTTGCATGCATAGTCAATATGTTCATTAAATTTTAGTCTTTTATCTATTATAAAGCCAAGGTATTTTATATATTCGACTTTTTCAATGATTGTGTTATTAATTTCAAAAGTATCGGTATTGTCCATATTTATTTCTATTATTTTAGTTTTTTTTTCATTAAGTTTTAATTTATTCATTTTTAACCATTTGTTTAATTTACTTATATCGTGTCTCATATTTGACCTACAATCCGTATCATTATCCCCAATGGTGTATATAAGTGTCAGCATATAGTACTTTTTTACATCTTTCAAGTATGTTTTGCATATCATTTATATATACAGTGAACTCGCAATAATGTGAACTAATAAAAACCAAGGTAGTTCACATTATCGAATTTGTTCACATTTTCGATTGTAAAAATTTGTGGTGTTATATTGTTTTTTGGTTACAAAATATTGAAGCTCTTGGAATTTTTAACATAAAATGTAATTTATTGCAAACTTAACGATTTCTTAAATTTTAAGTTCACGTTTTATATTAAATTTTTGGAGCCACCATTAGCTGGCATTGAAGTCGTGGTCATTTTTATTAAAATTAGAATGAAGCTGTTTCGCTTTTTCTTTCAGCATCAATCCACTTATTGGAAGGTTTTTACTTCTCATGTTAAGAAACCACTTGTATAGAGATTTATCCATCATTGGAAGCTCTGAAATACGTATGTTTACGTTTCACTGGTCTATAATACGTATTTTTAACACACTTATAATTTTTATTATTCTTATTGTGCATCGAACAAATGGTATATTTCCCAACATTATATTTAACACTGTAATACTTGATCCTTTTTCCAAAAGTTGAAGAATTTCATATTTCTCACTAATGGTTAAAAACTTTCTGTTATTCTTAGACATTTTTGTAAATACACAGGAATGTAAATACACAGGTTTCTATGCGTGACGAAACACAACAAAACTCAAAGTGTGCAAGTACAATAGTTTACAGTTTTTTATTCAATCGGGGGATTTCCAAAAATAGAAAACAAAAAAAATTGCAAAAATTTTTGTTCACTATTTAGAGCCATTAAACTTTGTTCACTATTTAGAGCGTCCATATAAAAAAATAGGTGTTCACATTACTGGATAGTTCATTATATTGGAAGTTCACATTACCGAGAGGTCACTGTATAATAAACAGTAGTGCACCCGAAATAGAACCTTGTGGCACACCAAAATTATTTTCTATTTCATCTGATCTTCGTTAACTTTTGTAATTTGTTTTCTATTACTAAGGTATGAGATAAACCATTTTAGTTAGTTAGTTAATTATACCTTGTATACCGTATATATGTAGCTTTTTTATTATTATTTCTCTATCGATAGTTTCAAATGCTCGTTTAAAGTCTGTAAATACTGCCATCATCTTTTTATTATTCATAGCTTTCCATTGACTTACCACATAGTTTAAAGTGGTTTCACATGAGTGTTTTTTCTTGAAACCTGATTGGTATTTTGAAAGAATATTGTTATTTTCTAAATATTTATCTAATTGTTTTTTTTTTACTACTTTTTCAAGAATTTTTCCAAATGTCTTCAAAGTATTTATTGGACGGAACTCTTCTCCTTTCTTTGTTTTATGCACTTTTTTCTATTGGTGATACAATTGATACTTTCCATATATCAGGAAAAACTCCTGTTTCCAGGGATTTATTTATTATTTTTAGCATTCCATCTCCTATTACATTCCAGTTTCTAGAATCATTTTATTGGAAATTTTATCATGGTCATTTTTATTTTTCATCTCTTTTATTGTATTTTTAAGTTCTGTATTATTTATTTTATGAAATTTAAATTTATTAGTGATACTGTACTTTATATTATTTTCATACTGTATGTCATCTATTGAGTTTCTAATTGTCTTAATACTATTTACAAAATATTCATTAAATTGTTTAGCTATGTCCTTACTATTGTTATATTCTAATTCATTAAATATCACAGATTTTATCATAAGTCTTACTTTTATTAAAAACTAAATTTTTTATATGTCTCCACATTTGTTTTTGGTCGATTGCATTGTTAATTTTTTCATTTATATATTTATTTTTCTCGTTGTCAGTTTTAACTTTATATTGGTTTCTTATTATCTTATAATTTGTCCAAGCTTGATCTGTTTTTTCTCTTTTTGCTTGCATATACCTCATTATTTTTAGCACCTGAAGTTATGTGTTAAACCATTTATTAACCGCTTTCAATTTCTTGGGTTTTTTTTTGTATGTAAATTTTTCTATTGTTTTTTTGAAGCAATTATCGAATAAATTTACGTTTTTATTAATGTCATTATTCTCACTATACTTTATATTATTGGCCAATTCACTTTCAAATAATTGTTTGTTATATCTGAAAAAGTCAACCTGTGTTTCCTCACTTTCTCCAATATTGTCTCCATATTTACTGCCTGTTTCACGATGTCGAACGACATCGTTCGTTCGCATAAATACATTAAAACCAAAAACAACATTTTAAAATTTGTTGCTGTTTCAAACGTATTTATGCGAACGAACGATGTCGTTCGACATCGTGAAACAGGCAGTTAATCAATATATTTATTATTTCATGGTCTGATATCTTATTCGTTTCACTATTGCTCACCGATATGTTATAGTTGTTTGTTATTACATAGTCAATTATTGTACTGGTGGTTTTTGTAACACGAGTATATTTATTTACCATCTGTTTCATGCCATTGTCATTGATTATTCTCTTAATTCTATTTTTATGTGTTGAGTTTTTTTTTACTCCAGTCGATGTTGAAGTCACCTGGTATTAAAATATCCCAGTTATTGGTATCAGATTTAATGTCACATATTTCTTCTATTACTTCCTCAAAAATATCACAGAATTCAGCTTCTCTATAGCTAGGGGATCTATATATTGCACCGATTATAACATTATATCTATCATATGTAGCCTTGCAAACTAATATCCAATATTTTAAATCTTCTACTTTTTCAATAATTTTAGTTATCTTCCATGATTCCTTAAAATATATTATTACACCGCCTGTCCTTTTTGATGAGGAGTGTGACATAGAAAAGTCATATCCCTGTAGATTTATTTCGTTTTCTTCGATATCATTTGTAATATGGGTTTCCGTTAGTATAATAATATCAGGATTTTCTTTCGATGCAATAACCTCAACTTGGTTAAAGTTATTAATTAGTCCTTGTATATTTTTTGTTGAACCGCTATTGGCTTTAGTTGTTATTCCACTAGACCTATTTTTCGCTTTTTTGACAGCAATTTGTTCTGGTATACTGGACATATTCTATCGTTTGTATGATGATTTTCGTCCAGTCCCATATTTAGTTTTCTGTTAATTCTTATACAGTTTATGCACTTCATTACTTCTACATTGCTGGTACATTCCTTCGTTTTATGTTGTGCATGACATCGTATGCAAATTTCTTGATTTTTACACTCCTTAGCTACATGGTTGTATCCCTTACATTTCATGCATTGCATTACTTCTGTACCATCGTATACTTTACATCTTTCCCATCCTATATTTAATCTTCCTTCTTTCATAATCTTCATGTATGACTCTGCATCTATTAATAATTTAATAGTATTAGTTGTTTTTCCATCTTTTCTTTTAAGTTCATAATTGTCAATATATTTTAAACTTGCATTTGAAATACTGGGATTTTTTTTTTTTAATTTTTCTATAACTTCATTTTCGTTATGTTTAAATGATACACCAGTAATTTTTATTTTTAGTTCTGTATTCTTAGGTATTTTTATTTCATATCCATCGTTTAATTTCTCTTCGATAGCATTTTTTATCTTTTCCCTTTCATTGTCGTTTTCACTTTGGATCACTATTGTCCCATTTCTTTTATTTTGAACATCTATTATTTTTAAGTCTACAGGATTAATTTTATTTAATTCTTGCCTTGTTTTTTCAATTGTTTGTTTTGTTTTTGGTTTTATAATCAGAGGCACTTGTTTCTTTACTTCTGTCAATGTTTTATTTTTAACTGACTCGGCATATGATATTTTATGCTTTGTATATAGTGGCATTGCGTGCCACCTGCCCGGTTGGCCACTATGGCCAAAATCCTTCACAGAAACCATATGTATATGGGTAAATTTGATATTACAGGGCTTTTTGCAAATCTCACAAATTCAATTTGATATTTCTCCTTATGGTTTCTAATAGTGAGTAGTCCAGTTTATATTTGGCATATGGCCAAAATCCTTCACAGAAACCATATATGTATAAATTTGAGATTACAGGACTTATTGCCAATCTCACAAATTCAATTTGATAGTTCCACTTATAGTTTCTAATAGTAACTAGTCCACTTTATATTTGGTATATAGTGGCATTGCGTGCCACCTACCCGTTTGGCCACTATGACCAAAATCCTTCACAAAAACTATTTGTATTAAAAGTTAAATTTTCAAAGCTGTACAATAATTTTTTCCCCCATTTCTGTTTTTTTAGGAAAGAGGTTGATATAAGTAACATAAAAAACGTTTTTAAATAAATTTTGTTCAAAAATGTGGTTTTTATTCAACTTTTTGTGCATTAATCAAGTTTTTGAATGTTTAACAGAGCTATGTTAACGTAATAACATCACTCTGTTAAACGCAAAGGTTGTTGTCTAGGGTTACAAATTTTAAAATTTATCTTCACACCCATAAAATAAGTATAGAATGTTAAATTGTTACAAGTAACACTTTTTTAATAAAAACATTTTCATAAGATATGCAAACTTCAACCAGCTTTTGTAACTAATTTCAAAACTTAGTCTGACCTTCACTTAGGTCATAACAGCTATCAGCTTTTCCTGAAACCTTGCCACTAAATTTTCAGTACTTACAGGTGTTGCTTTTTGCATATTTCTCCCTTTGAGCTTTTATTAAGAAATTCCTACTTGTAATCAAGTGTTGGAAGTCTTTTTGATCAAAAATTTACATAGTTGTCAATAACATTTAGATCAATTATAAGCCTGTTTTGAATAATTTCCGATTTATGATTCGGGGCGTTGTCTTGAGAGAATCGAAAATCCGTATATCTAGTTTTCGGCAACTCCACCCTGATCATAAATGAGCCCTTGATTTTGAAAGTGGTATAATTCAAAAATTTTAAAAATCTACTTTATCTTCTATTTCATATTAAATTCTAATAAAATAACATAATCTGAAGAGATTAGCAGTTAGCCATGAAAATTAACTCGATCAAATGTCATTATTTTTTTGTAAGTAAACAAAATACGGTTACTTTTTTTTTTTTTTTTGATAGTGGTATAAGTTAGTCTGTTCACAAAGTTTGGGAAAATAATTATTAGTAATTTTGTCATGTCTTCAGATAGCGGTTCAGGTATGATCAAATAATCCTTTTAATGTAAAAACGTACTATTTATAGTTAATTGTAGACATTATACGGAGAAGAAGTGTAAGTAATGCTCCCAAGAAATGGAAACGAATAAGACTAATATCGTCTTCAGATGAATCAGTTCATACTTTAGAGTTGAATTTCGAACCCTTACAAATGGAAGAAAGCAACTTGAAATCAAGAAAGAGGACACGAAATTCACATAATTATGCACAAAATATAAGAAAAATAAAGAGAAATAGCGGAGAGGAATATGAAACAAAAGAGTCTAAGCATGTGAGTGGTAAACTTTTCGAAAATAAAGATTGCCTTTGTTCCAAAAAATTTATAAATGGAATCGGATATGAACACAGGAAAGCTAATTTTGATTGTTTTTGGAAATTAGCAAGTTTCGAAAAACAGAATTTGTTTGTGTATGGTTTGGTTCGAAAACAATCAATAAAGCAAAGACGACCCAGAAATTACAAAGGATATGTGAGAAGGTGCAGTTTGAAGTTTCATCTAAATGTACGGAATTCAGAGGTTTCTGTTTGCAACTTTTTTTTTTTGGATACTTTTAAAATATCTAACGGTAGATTAAGCCGTGTCCTAAATGCCAAAACACCTGGAACGGATGGCTGGGGCAAAATCGCTGGTTCATCTAGAAAAACAGATGAAGAAAAAAATAAAGTGGTACGAAAACATATTCTGAGTTTTCCTGCATGTGAGAGCCATTACACGAGATCACATCACACTTCAGGTCGAAAGTATCTAAGCTCTGACTTAGATATTCGAAAAATGTATGAGCTGTATGTGAAAAAATGTGATGAAAATAATACATCACGTGTTAAGGAGTGGACTTACAGGAAAATCTTCAATACGGAGTTCAACCTTAATTTTCATACTCCTCGTAAAGACACGTGCCAAAAGTGTGATTCGCTAAAACTAAAACTCGGAAATTCATGATTCACATCTTAACAGTGCCGAACAGGCTAGAAAAAGTTTAAGAGATGACATTCAAAAAGCAAAGGATAACCCGAGTGAATATTACGGATTCACATTTGATCTACAGAAAGCACTTGCTTATCCAAAACTTTCTGTTTCGGTAGCTTATTATAAGTGCAACATGTATGTATACAATTTAGGGTTTCATAATTTGCACAATGAAAATGCTAAAATGTATACATGGGATGAAACAATCGCCTCAAAAGGATTACAGGAAGTTGCGTCCTGCATATTAAAGCACATTCGGGACATTACTAGTCAAAATTATGTCATAGCTTACAGTGATACCTGTTCAGGACAAAATCGTCACATTAACACAGCTTTAATTTGATTAAAAATTGTTCAGTCATCTGATAATAATGTTGAAACAGTTGATCATAAATTTATGGTACCCGGCCATTCTTTTTTGCCAAATGATCGCGATTTTGGTTTGACAGAAACTAAAATAAGAAAATCGAATTATTTATACATACCTGAGCATTATTATAATTTAATAGAAGTATGTAAAAAGAAAAACCCATTTTTTGTAGTACGAATGGCTCAGAAAGATTTCATTTGGACACAACAACTAAAGGAATCAACGAATAATAGAAAGAAAAACACCCATGAAGAAGCTGTGCCTTGGCTAAAAATACAATGGTTCAGATTTCTAAAAAATGCTCCATATAAGATGTTTTATAAAATTTCCTTGGATGAAAATTCCGAATTCAAAGTATTAGACCTCTCACCTAAAAGAGGAAGACCTCGAATATACGAAAATATTGATTTGCTTCCATTATACATACATAACCATCAGACCAATAACAGAAGAAAAACGCAAAGATATGATGGATTTACTACACTATATCCCACCAATTTTTCACAAACACTTTATTTCCATAAATACTAATGAATAATTTACTTTGTTTAGTTTACTTGAAATGAATGTTAATTACTAATAAAATTGTTCCTTAAGTCATTCATGAAGTGATGCAGTTAATTTCAACCTTTCAAAACCACATTCCCTTTTAAAAATGGTTATAAATTTCACAATCATAATAAATACTTGTTTGTTGGCACTACTTTACTATCGAAAAATCATATACCATAATACAATTATATTTCATAATCCTTTAAAATGAAAAACTCTAAATTCCTCGAAACAAGGAAAATATGACTTATACCACTTTCAAAATCAAGGGCTCAAATCACGATCTAAATGTTATTGACAAATTTCCGATCAAAACGTTTGACAATACTACATTTTAAATAGGAATATCTTAATAAAAGTTATAATAAAATCGGTTTAAAAAGGGGTGAAAGCTGCAATTGACCAAAGAACTCAAACTATCCCTCTTATTATGATAGTCGCGTCGACGTCACATCAAGTCAACAGTAAAAAAAGACAGCAGTTCTGAAGTCATTGTAGGCAATATTTCACTAATATTGATGGCCAATTTATTGAATAGTTTTCGATAAAGATCTCACAATTGCCAATATATTGATGTCGACTAGATGTGATGTCGACGTCGATAATCATAATAAGGGCATATGTTTTGAAATTACAAAAGTAGTCTGATTTTATACAGTGGCTCAAACGTATAATTGGAAACTAGGTAAGAGATTAGTCAAATTCTGATTTTTTCACTTAAAATGAAAATACTTCCAAAAAAATTTCAATACAAAGTTGTAGATTATGAAAAAAACAAAATGTGAATCAACGTGCCGATAAATTAAACAATTTGGACACATCTGATTTCTGTCAGCACAACTATTCGAAGCAAACTTCACACGTTTCGAAAATGCTACGTATTCACAGTTGTCAAAAAGTATTGCAAACACCTGCACAGTACCCAGATCTCAATATTATTGAGCATGTTTGGGAAGAACCCACTTTCATCACAGTGGAGCAGTTTAAGCAGAGAATAAGACGTGAGTGGAATGACTTTATTCTGGAATTTTGCGCAAATATCATGCAGTCGATGCCCCGGAAACAATAATAAAAGCAAAAAGTTATGGTTACAAGTATTAAAACTTTATCTTATACTTGACTGTCCAATTATGCGTTTGACATGGAATTTGTTAGTTTCATGCTTTTCTTTACTTTAAAAATAGTTTTGAATAAAAAAGTGCTAAGTATTATACATTGATTTATAGATTTTTTTCATAATCTACAACTGCATCGAATTTTTTTAGATTTTCATTAAAGTGAAAATATCTGAATTTGAAGAATCTCATACCTAGTGTCCAATTATACGTTTGAGCCACGTATGTATATATTAATCATTAGTTGATATAGCTGATATTAAGTTTCTTCTTTCAATTTTAAAAAGTTTAAAATTTAAAGCTGAATAGAATTATTTTTAAGTTTGCAAAACATAAGTCACATTTGTTTTCTAATGTCACGTTTTGTTTAAAATATAAGTACTTAATCGACTTAATCCTTTTAAAATATGCTAGTTGAAATTAGGTGCGAGCCACTACTTGGATTTATGTACGTAATACGTACTACGTATGAGCTCAGTGAATGGGACACTGAATTATTTCCAACCCTATTTAACATCTAGTTTCACAATACAAAATTATTTTTTCAAACTTTCTCAAAGCAATTAGAACATTTTTCCATCGTCGATGCATAAACTGATAAAAAGAATACCCCTTACCTAATTTCAATGTTTAAATACTGATAAGATGTTTTTAACCACAACCACTGCGTCCAAATACGTGTAAGTACATAAGTATGTACATAATATGTACTTATGTTCATATTAATAGAGAAGATGCATAATCTCACCTGTCAATATATTGTTCATCAGTTCCTGGAAGAGGTTGTAGAACAAACTGCATTGATGTCATCTTTGTAATATTATTCAGTTGATCAGTAAAAACAATAGCACTTATTTAAATTCCAATTTTCTAAAAATTATTCATTTAGAGAATTAAGTTGTTGAAATTGTAACACCAGGAAATGTATGAAGAAAACACGAGAGATTCATAGTCATCAATGTTCTTTTGATATTTCACAGTTGCAAAAAGATTTACTACTTATTACAAGTCATTAATCCGCGATCAAATTAATTTATTGCATTTCAATCAAACTGAATACAAATTAACTGTGCTAAAAAATTATTTTTTATTTCAACTTTTATCAAAGCTTCTAACAAACTTTGGATACCTCAGAATCTGGTTAAATAAATTTTTGGGCAAAAATTTTCCAACCGTTATTCGACAAGCATGTGCTTGATTTTATTATGATATTGCCGTATCGTATTTATGTTGGAATAAATAAGCAAACCAATAGAAAATTCATTTATATGGTAATAATACAACAGCTGAACAAGTAATTTTAAACAATGCCACAAGGTGATATAAATCTACCAGGTGGTGACAAAAGTAAATGAAATGTCTTCACGAGCCATTGAATTAACAGCCAGTTTACCGATGTCGAAAGAAAATGCATGCGAAAGAAAACAAGTCACTCACTTTCGAATCAATTTGGGTTTACCTATCTCACTGTCTTTCGTTCGCATGGACTTACGTATGCTAATTGTAGGCTGTTACGTATTATTATATAAAAGTAGTGTCAAATCATAAATTTAGATATTTTGCAGCGATTTTTTCAAAAAGTACAAAAATACAACTTAATTGTTTGAAGATAAACGCAACCCTACCTACCTGTATTGACCAGCTGTCAATACAAACAAAATTAGTAAATACAAAATAAAAAAATTGCAATCGATGAAGTTGAAGAATTGGAAGCAGAGGGAGCAGCAGCAATAAGAAGAAATTTAGCAATAAATTTGTAGTTTAACTATAATTTTTGCTATATTTTTTATTTTTTTTATTTATTTTGTTTTCTAATTATTATTATTTTCAATTTTTGGTTAATTTTGTTCTGTAAATATTATTTTAGATTTTTGATTTGTTTCGTTTTGTAATTATTATTTTAGATTTTTGGTTTATTTTACTTTTGCAATTATTATTTTAGATTTTTGGTCAATTTTAGTATTATTTTTATTTTTCTTATATTTTACTTTTTTAATTTATTTTGTTTTTAGTTATTTTTTATATTTTTGATTTTCATTTCATTTATTTAATTGTTATTATATTTTTAATTATTATTATAAGTACAACAACAGCAAATAGCTTATTTCTTCATCACCATTGGTAAATATGATTTGGAGTATTTTAAAAAAGTAAAATCCTCATATTGATTTTAAAGATTTTAAATCTCGGAGTTCAGTTTAATGTTTTTTCCTCCTTGAAATTAATCCGTTTATATGGAATCGCACAAATTATTGCAATATCTAAGTGGGGATTCTAAATACACAAGAAAAAAAAACATTTAAGAATCATAGTTTTTCTTTCAAAAGCATTTATTTACATATTAAAAAATTTAACAAAATTAAAAAACAAAATAATTCAAAAACCAAAAATATAAAAAATAATAACTACAAAACAAAATAATTCAAAAATCAAAAACATAAGAAAATAATAACCAAAAACTAAGTAATAAATAAAATTAAGCACAAAAATAACAAGTATGTATGTATGTAATTCAAAAACAAAATACATCGTTAAAAATCCTAAGCATGCATAAATAGCAATGGCCAGTCTTCAATCCTAAAAATAGTTAAAAATCCTAAATATACATAGACAATTAAATATAAATTACATAATTTCCTATACTAAAAAATAGTCTCAAATTTTTCTCTCTATTCGTTCAGAGATAGTCACTAATGCCTTCATACAAGGCTCTTGAGTTTCAGCGGCATCAGCTTGTCTTTTTGCCGATTCTGCTTGCAATTCAGCAGCAGCTGCCAATCTTTTCATGGCATTCGCCTGCTCTGTGCTTGCTGCTGCATGTTTTTCAGCTACCCGAAGCTGACGGCGAATGAGAGTCAACTGTTCATCGATTGCTGATTTCCGTTTTTTAACTGAGGAGCAAGCAGGCTGCATGTCGTCGTCGCTATCATTTTCCCGGCGTTTAAAGGCATTTTTCGTTGGACTGCCTTGTAGGTTCTGTGACGGTTGTTTTTCTGGACTTCAAATCAGCCCAAGTCTGTAAATAAAACATAACAGCTACAATAACCATACAAATTGTACATATACATATGTATGTATGTACACACGTGTGTTTACTTACCTTTTTCCACTCAGAAATTGTACGAGTTGGAGGTCCGTTGGAGTTGAGGTTTTCGGAAATAGTTGCTCATTTCTCCTCCGTTGAGAACTTGTTGGCTCCAAACACAGGTGTTCCTCTGGCTAACACCGGATTCTCCTCCATGAACTCCGCAAACTTCTGAAGCTGCTGATTTGTTGATTTTTTCAAACTAATTTTAATATATTTATTCCTTTTTTTATTGCATGTACATATATTGATTTTACTTACATCTTGCTGTCCATTTTGATGTTTACAATTTTTGTTTTGTTTTTAACAAACACTTTTTTTCTAATACATACATACAACTCGAAAGCAAAATAGTGCCAGTTTACATTCAACGATTTTTGTCGCTGCAATTTTTGTCTTCCTTTCTTTAAAATTGCATTTGCGTTTACATTGAACGATTTTTGTCGCAGATACTTTATGCATACATACATACATACGTATGTAATTTTTGATATTTTCTTTTTTAAGTATATTCTTACGGTAAACAAACAAGGAATTTACGTATTACGAACTGCGGCAAAAAGGAATTGCAAGAGTACATGCCTATGTGTACTCTTTTTAGTTTCTCTCTTCCCCTATTAGCTCTATTCCCCCTATTTACCAACAAACTAAGAATTGCAGCGACAAAAATCGTCCAATCTAAACAGGCACATAGCAAGTGACTGAATATGACATTTACGTTCGCATTGTTGACAACAGCTTCGAAGTAGATAAACGCAATTTTGTATGAAAACACTTACGTTATCATTCGAGTTGTCATTCGAGTGGATTTTCGCATAGAGATAAGTTACATAAACCCAAATCAACTTTCTTTAGCTTAGATTGCGAATGAACTCTTTCTTTCGACATCGGTAAACTGGCTGTAAGTATAACTTCGCACAGTAGCGGTATTAATATGCTGATGTTCTTACATGTGGCGAATACATGTTGACGTTTATATTTAGGCATCATTAAATTTTTTTATGTGTGTGTAGTTTCCTATTCGTGAGTTTTCTCTTAGTCCCCGTCCACATTTGCAATTTTGTTGCAGCAATTCTTGATTGTTATAGGTAAAAGTGGTAAGAAGCTTGGGGATGGGTACATAGTTTCATTTTCTCTGCGATTCTCTTTTGCTTTAAAAATCACACTATTCAACTTGATGTTTGGTGTTGTTGTATTTGACGTTTTATGTACTTACGTTTCATACAAAAATTGCAATACTAGATTTTTTTCTAAAGCAATTTCAAAGCAGAATTTAAAAGAATTGCATGCAACAAAATTGCTAGTGTGGACGGAGACTTACATAATGAACATGGTTGTTTGAACATACATATGTATATTCGCGTAATAATGGAAGCACATAAACGAACATTATCCGTCGCCACTATCCAAATTCGTTTGCGATATACATATGTATATCATGTTCAATGATTATACCTTTTACATTATGGCTATTGAAAGACACACATTTTTTAGAAACTAGTGTTCGCCCAGTGGTTGAAATTCAACCATTGTTGCAATAATACAAAACCGCTCAGATATAATGTCATATTTTTCTTCATTTCTAATAAAATGTATCACCGTACTTACTCCGTTCTTTAATAGTTGTATCTATTAATGTGGGCTTTCCAAATAAATAATAGAAACAGTTTTGATGTTCATTTAAGAAACATAAATTTATTGCCTATATTAAAAATATTAAAATTTTTTCATTAATTGAAGAAAAACTAGAAGTAAAAAAAAATTCATTTTATTTAAAATATTTAAAGTATTTGTACGACTGGCATCTTTATCTAAGGAAAATTTTTTTATATGCAATAATTTTCGTAAAAACTCTATTGTTATTGAGTATGTTTCCTTGACCATTTTCATTTGAAATATAAAATTTTACGCCGTCGAATGAACGAACTCTACTCGCAGCTACATATAATTGTCCATGAGCAAATATAGGTAGTCTCAAAAGGATACCTATCTTTTCAAATGTTTGCCCCTGTGACTTGTTAATGGTCATAGCAAATGCGGGTATAATTGGAAATTGTGTCCGCTGAAATTTAAATGGAAGAATTGTTCCAGAAAATGGTAAATTTATTCGTGGAATCAAAATTCTTTTATTACGAACTACTCCCGTTAATACTTCGCAATCTATGGTGTTGCGGTGCAAGCACTTTACTCTGATTCGAGTTCCATTTACTATGGCTTGTGCCATTAAATCAAATTACGAATCAGCATAACAATGGAATTTATTTTCAATTTCAATTTATGCAGTGGCATTCCGCTTACGTTCAGTGAATTTAAAAATTAAGAAAGATTTTCATTTACGTCATTAACATCATTAGAAACTTTATCAAAACTGTAATAAACCTTCTCCTCCCCTGAAAGACGATTAAGGCCCGTTTTCACAACTTAACGATAGTCTAAAGGTAGGTTTTACTCGTCCAGATAAAGTGAAAACACTTTCACAACTTCCCTTTAACTTAAAAGTATAAAAGGGAGGAACGTCCTGCCTTTAACTTTTATCGTAAGGTTTAGATTTTAAGTTGCCATATTATACACATATGGTAACTTCAAGGTTTGAAATTTAAATAAAACAGAAAAACATCAACAAAGTAAGTACCAGTTCATTTTTTTTTTTTGGCTGGTGTCTTTACTTATTTACTTTATTATTGCCACATTTGCAAAAATATTAAGTTCTTTTTATATGAAACTCGTGAAAACGAAAAATGGTTGAAGGTAACTTTATTCCTCACTATACCTAAAGGTACCTTTAAGTAACATGAACTTTATAGGTAGTTGTGAAAACGGGCCTAAGTATATCATTATTTATTGAAGTGCAGTCTTCATTGGTAGGAGCTAAAATTACGGAATTAAGAATTTGATCCGATAATATATTCTCACTAATATTACCATAGATATCAGTAATTAAATTATCCAAACAACCAATTATTTGTTGTGGCAATTCAATAATGTCATCACCTAACTCTGGATAATTTTTTAAGTCAACATTACCAAGTGTTGAGTTTGTCTTTTAAAGACACGGTTAACTTTATTAATATTTTAATTTTGTTTAATTTATAATTAAACGAGAGCGAGAGCTTTAAAACAATTTTGTAGGCTTCCGTGCCTTTGACTAAACTGAATTTAATATTTAAAAATACTTAACAAGTAGCTTAGTATGCCTACGTGACATATAATATATGTAGGACCGTTAGTTTTTGTATACAAGTTATTTTAGAACAAATTTCAAAAGGAGAAATGAATATTAATATGTACATGCACATATGTAGATATTGGTACATACTTATGTACATATGTATGTATGTATGTAAAGAAAAATAACTACAGAAGTATATAAGAAATGATCAAATTTAAGAAAACAAAGGGAAGTATCCCAATATTAATTAATACAATTATAAATAAAATAAATTTTGTAAATTGTTAATATTAATGAAAATAATTAATGACAAATAGGATAATTGATAATCATGTAGATTTCGGCGGCAACACCAAGTTTATTTATGAAAATCGACAAATTCTACTTCTTCTAGTCTAGCTCTCATATTTTGTGTTAAGGTAACTTAGTCAAAATAACTAAATTCCTTCCAACTAATGATGCAATTTTTAATTAAAGTAAATCGGGTCCCGTGTGGAACAACAGGTACAATTTGCCTCAAATCGCACCTTAGTAGAATAGTTTTACCACCAAATGGTGGAATAAAATGAACAAATAAAATAAGTTTTTCCTTCTGAGTGTTTACGGAGTTGCCAAGCCAAATTTAATTTAGTTAATTTTGAGTTTTTTGTTGCAATTTTTTTAGCAAATTAAGAGAGAAAGAGAGATCATGGCTTTATGATTGGCTAATATTCTTAACTGTTTTTAACTATCTTAGGCACAAAAATTTAAAATAAAAAATACATTCTGCACTGCTCCTATTGACAATATATCAAAAAAATCAAGCGAATACGTTGAGTTTAAGTCAGTTAAAATGGTTCTTAAATTTTTTCACTTGCCTATTTATATATAGATTAATAGACAGAAACTTTTCAATTTCTTTTTTACTCGTTTTCGTAAGACTATTTTAATTGACAAAAATATTTAAAGCAAACAAAAGCATAGAAAAAAATAAGTGGACTTCTTCGATATAAATAAATCAAAATAATGAATATAAGTATAATGCAGTGTGCAAAATTGTTGCCGACGAAGGTGTTGAAGTAGTCCAAAAAAAGTATACGAAGCAACATAATGAAAATTGCGAAATAAGTACATACATACATACATATATAAAAGTAAAGTAAAAAATGTCCAGTACATACATACATATATTATTGTACTACACACTCTAAATCTTCTTCCCCTCTTAAGCAAATTTTATCTGTCCGACTTCTACATATTACCAAAATCTAAGAAGTAACTAGTGGTATATGTAACATCAAAGGTTTATGTGCGCAAAGGTATACGTGTAGGTGTTTAGAAAGTTTTATTAGCATTTTAATTTTTGTGAAGTTTTAAAAGGTTTTAAAAATATAAAAAACATACGACTCCTTTTAAATAAACTAATACCGGCCCAATAAACTTTCCATTCAACTATTTTCACTTCATTAAATATCATATTGGTGTTCTGCAGATTAGTTTCATTCAGCTCATAATGAAAAATTTCAGAGCGTTTAGTGTATATTTTTTTTGTAGATATTTTAGTGACTTCAACTAAATGTAAACTTTTTTGATTTTTTGCATAGATACTAATTTTATATTAAATTACTATTCTTTACGTGTATTTATCATTTTTGGTTGAAGAGAAATAATGTTTTCATGTAAATTTATAGAAATTTATGGAAGTGGTTGATATTTAAATCATTATTATGCACTATTTTCGCCTGATAAGTTATTTTTCAAATGTCTAACAAACTGAAATGAATTTGGGTATTTATGAATGTATGCTCCCTGTACTATGCTAGAATTTTAGGTAAACTTTTTGTCATATCACGTTATATATGACTGAGTATACATATATGGCTGAGTACTTTCATTGACCTTATTAATACGTCTTGAGTCTTAACAAGGCAAAAGCAATTTCAAACTACTTTTAAAAAAGTTCATGGTAAATTGTTGTATATTTAATATAAAGTTTGAATATTATCCTATCTATCATTTCGGGTGTAGCGTAGGTGGTATTAATAGGTCTTAAGTAGCCGCATCGCAACAATCAGGTATGTGATGGAAATCGTTTCGATTTGAAATGAAATCGTAAGCTCAAAACGTAGAAAATGGTTTTAGGTGTGACAAAAAACGTATCGATTTCATATTCCAATTTTGTTTCAGTTGGTTATAAAAAAAAATCAACCCTGCTGGTTTGCTTTTATTTGCTAGAAACAGAAGTTGGTTATTTAAAAATGGCTTTTGTTGTGGTTTCATCGTTAATGCTAATTAATGAAGAAAATAAATGTGAAAATATTAAACGGAGAAAGCTGCGGGACTCATCCAATCCATTAGATTTACCAGATAATATGTAAGTTGAAATCATCAAATTTAATTAATTGTTTAAATGCCATGTTTATTTTTTAGTTTTGTAGAATGTTTTCGAATTAATAAAGAAGCTTTCTCATGGATATTGGACAAACTAAGCCCACATTTTATATGCTCATCGATTCCTATGACCATCCAACTAGCAGCAACGTTGAGATTTTTCGCTGAAGGCAGCTTTCAACGATCAGTTGGTAACGACGCTTTTATTAATATGCACCGAACCACATTTTCCAAAACATTGAGTAAAATGCTATTGCATCTAGAGAATGTAATATGCCGGCATTGGATAAAACTCCCAAGTGAGACAACAGAAATGTTAAAATCCAAAAGATACTTCTTTGATAAGTATAGCATTCCTGGCGTTGTTGGGTGCATATATGGAACCCATATCAAATTAGTCAAGCCAGGTACTCAGGACCATTTATTCTTTAACAGAAAAGGATACTTCAGTATAAATGCTATGATTGTATGTACATATATGTTAATGCGTATTTCTTTTATTACAAATTTATTTTTATTACAAATTTTATAATATCATCAGTTATGCGACTACAATATGAATATAATAGCAGTAGATGCAACTCGGCCAGGATCAAGCCATGATTCGTTTGTTTGGGATTTGAGCGTTCCAAAAGATTTCTACAGTTCCAGATATGAGAATGGTGAACGAGGATCATGGCTGCTGGCTGATTCTGGTTACGCACTTGAGCCATTCGTTTTGACCCCTTACAGGAATCCAAGTGCAGGCTCGTTTCAGCATAAGTTCAACAAGGTACAGTTAAGGACAAAACTATCTGTACACCCCATGTATTTCTTAAATCTCGAAATATATTAAGAGTGATTACAATTGTTATATACAATTTTATTTTAAATGTATTTTTATTTGATAAAATTATAAAAAAAATTAATATCCAACACATTGTTTAAAAAAATTAAAAAAATATAAAAACTCATAGGGACAAAAGTGTTCGTACATATAATGCACACCTACTTAAATATCTTATATTAAATAAAATCAATATTTTGTGGGCCCTCTCTTGGCATCAATCACGGCCTGCAATATCCTCGACATCGATCGGACCAAAGTTTTTGTTTCTTCTGGAGATATTTCTTTCCAGGCTTCTTCCAATGCAATTTTGAGCTCATCCCTACTCCGGGCGTTTTTGGTACCAACTTTACGTTTTAGAATGTCCCAACAGTGCTCGATGGGGTTCAGATCAGGTGATTGGGGAGGTGAGTTAAGTTGTCTTGATGCATAGTAAAGCAACCATTCCTTCACTGAACGTGCTGTATGTTTTGGGTCATTGTACTGTTGGAATATCCAACTCTGACCAAGACCCAAACCATCTACGGAATCCTTTAAATCGCCTTCCAATATACGTTTATACTGGTGCTGATCCATTACACCATCTATAAACACCATTCGACCTACTCCACTGGCTGCCATTGCTCCCCATATCATTACACTCCCCCACCATGTTTCACTGTTGGGATCAAATTCTGCACATCCAACGCTACATTTTTTTTACGCCACACTTTTCCTCCGCCATCATTTCCGGAGATATTTACCTTAGTTTCATCAGTAAATAATACTCTTTTCCAAAATTCTTTATGCTTGTCGATGTACCGTTAGGCAAATTCCAAGCGCAACTGTTGATTTTTTATGCTGATAAGCGGCTTCTTGCGAGGGATCCTGCTTGCGTATCCGCAGGAATCTAGAATCCTCCCCATTGTTTTTGGATGAACTATTGTTCCGGAAGCGTCAGCGACTTGTTCTGCCAAATTAGCCCGCGTTACTCTTGGATTTTTTGCCACTTCTTTTAACACCAAGCTCACTTCCCGTCTAGAAATTTTTTTTGGCCGTCCCGTTCTTGGCGCATTCTCAACAGATCCCCTCTTTTTGTATTTGTTTACAATATATTGCACTGTGGAATGTTGTAAATTTACAAGTTTACTAATATTCCTTTCTTTTGTTCATCTATAATTACATTTTTTATATCCAAGCTCAACTCCTTTCGCTTTCCCATTTTAAAACTAGTATGTATTGCTGCTTGTTGCTCAAAACTTCAACACTAAATAGTCATTTTCAAAAAATAAAGAAACCAATGCTCAAAATAAAAAATTACGTTACTTAAAAAATGCAAACAGACAGAATTCTCACACACGAAAAATTGTACAAAGTCTGATGTACAAACACTTTTGTCCCAACGATTTATATTTTTTTAGTACTTTTTTAATGAATGTGTTACATATTAATATTTTTTTTAACAGTTAATTTAATAAAACTTAATCTGAAATAAAACTTCATATAACAATTTTAATAATTTTTAAAAATTTTCAAGATTTACGAAATACATGGGGTGTACAGATAGTTTTGTCCTTAACTGTACATTCGTCTGCAAGAAATATAATTGAAAGAACAATAGGAGTTCTCAAAGCAGATTCAGGTGTTTGTCACGAACCTTATGGTATAAACCTTCTAAGGTTGTTAAAATAATCAACATTTGTTGTGCTTTTCACAACATGTGTAATTTTTACAAAATTGAACCATACCCAATATTGGACAATAACACTGTAACAGTTTTTGATGGTGAAGAAACTTATGCTGAAACTAGTCTAAGAAATGATGAAGCTAGCAGAAACCGAGACAATATTGCACGCAGCTTGTAAGGTCAATTTTATACATTTTATTTTTATTCATTCATCAATTCATTAAATATGTTTAAATTAATTCATTAATTTATTGAAGACGATTAAATATACTTATTAATTAATTTAAATACTTGTGTAAATGTATTAACATAAAATATAATAAAATGAATTTTATAATTTGTACAGATTTAGTTGTTCTTTTTGTATTTGCAACAGTTCTTGTTTTATACGGTTTTTCTCATACGCTAATTTCTCTAATTCTTTATGATGCCTTTCATTTTCTAATCGTTGTTTACGTAATTCTTCAGTTTGAGCATTGGTGGCTTTAATATTTTCTTTAAAGCGGTCTGACAATTTCTCTAATGCTTTTTGTATACGTCTAGTGTTACAGTCTAAATATTTAAGGATTTCTGTATTTCCTTCCATAGTACTATGCAATTTAGTTAAAGTGGTTGATATTGCCGCATAACAATTAGTTTCATCTGACATGAACTTTTTTAAGTTGTACTGAAGAGAATGATTAGCAACTTTTCTTTTTTTAGACAAGGAAGATGTGGTTGGTAATTTCTCTTCATGAACTTCTTCTGCATCAGTTGAATCTTTAGAGTTTGACGACTGCTCTATATTCTCTTCTTCACGTTGAAATCCATAGGAAACACTATTGTCTATGCCGTCGATAATATCATATAGACCACATATCTTTGCAATGGCTTCATCTCTCGGTGAAATGTAAAGCTGATTGTAAGGCCCTCCTCCAGTAGCGCGTGATTCCCTTTTATTTGTTGCTAGCTTCTTTTTTATTTGTGTTTTCTTATCACTCCATGCCTATGAAATCAATAAGCTAAAATATCTTTTAAAATTAATAATGAAAAAAAATACCTTTTTCCAAGCATCTGGTTTCTTTAATGGTGGTCCAATACTATTTAAAGAAAGTGTTTGCCAAAGTTTCTCGATTTCTATTCGATCTCCTTTGGCAAAACCCTTTGCTAACTGTGGATACTTTTCCATAAATTGAATAACCATCTCTTCCTGTTGAGTATTTATATGCTTTCCCCTATAAATATTAATATGTATGCAGATAAACTTTTCTTAATTATTTTAAAGGATTTTACTTACATTTTTAACCAATTTATTGCACGCAATTTTTTTTCAAATAAACAAAAATTTTTAAATCGTGAACCAACGCTTACTCGATTTAAAAACGCAAAAAGAATACAAATTCCGTTTTCCATCACATCTTTTTTTCTCACATTGTCATAGAACAAGATGGGAAATGAAATCGATTTGGATTTAAAGCAAAACCAGAATGAAATCAAAATAAATATATGCATCACAACTTTTTACGTTTTTTAATTTATTTTAAATCGAAAACGATTTTCATCACATACCTGAATAACACGCAAAAAACATCTGTTTTGTTTTTGGGAAATACATGAAAATTGTCAGTTATTTTGTTAAGCAAGTAAAAAATAAAGAGGATAAAGGAATACAATATACATACTTATACATACATACATAAGTATGTAAACACCCGACTTTGGTTTACACGAACTGATAAAAATTTCATGAAAAAGAAAATTAGTTGTTTTTAAATATAATTTAATATTTATTTGCAAACAACAAAACTTGGTATATGCTATGTTGATAAAGGGAAATTAAACATACAGGCATGTTCTGAAAATCACTTTATCCTAAAGTGATTTGAAATCACTGAAAAGGTGTTCTGCGCACAAAAAAATTTGAAATCTCGTGATTTAAAACCGGTCAGGTTAATGTCTGACGATATCAAATCACTTTGCGTTTTTTTAGCATATTGGTTTGATTTCGATAATAAAATGATTACATACACTTAATATGATTGGTTCTTTATTTGTTTTAGTAATAAAATCTATTATTTTACAAAGAAAAACTTTAAAATTTATAAATTTAGATAGACGCTTTATATTTGGTGTACAATTGTTAGAATTTGCTAAATTGCTAAAAAGGTTGCTCCAGGCATTTTTTTCACTTTATTTTCTGAAATAACTAACGACACTCACAATTTAACTCTTAAATTTGTTATATTTTTCTGATTAATCACTTAAATATAAAAAATTTTAAATGTAAACAAAGCAAATCAGCTGTTAGCTCGTGATTTAGAACATGAAAATCACTACTAAAAATTAAAATTCTCGTGATTTTCAGAACACCAAAATATCAATCTCGTGATTTCAAAATCGTTAGTGATTTAAAATCACCGTGATTTCAGAACATGCCTGATAATATATCTTTAATTGGGAGAAAGGAGCAAAATTATCACGTGGGCTCTTGGGTTAGGAACCTCGCCATGCAAGGCGAGTTTGTACCAGATGTTGTTAACATTACTGTGTAGCGTATTAGAAGTGTTATTACTGCCATAAATTTAAACCAAGACTGAAGTATCAGTAAGAAAGAACTCAACTACCATATTTTAAGGTGCAATGCGTAAGTAAGCTAATACACTAGCTTGAATGTTTGATAAGTCCAGTCCAAGCTATTTAATAATTTCCATAGTTGATTGTCCGTGTGCAGTTGTGTCCATCTACCATCGATCATGTCCACAGTTGGATGATATAGAGGAAATTTGTTGATCGGGTCCATCGATACATTTCTTGCAAATGGTCGATTAGATCGGATCGAAAAGTGAAGCGAATAATGGAAAGCTATGGTACATCTCCAAAGGACGGTCATCTCCAACCATACTGAGCTAATGTTAAATGGTTAGCAGCAGACAGAATTCTTTCTGTCTGCAGCCAAACGGTTTCTACCAGGTCCTACGAACGGACACACGTTTATGGCTCAAAGGTGTAATGAGGTCAATGACATATTTAACATAAACGGTCGCTGGTACCTGGCACCCCTTCTGTGTGTGATGGGAGAATACTTTTCTCATCTTCTTAATGCTCTGAACAAGTGATTGCGCACAGATACAAACAATTCTCCCGATGTAATCAGGGGCCATTTCATCGTGCAAGTTCTATGTGGTTTAAGCCTGGGAGTATTCAAAATCAAAAGTACCTGCAGGTCTCTACGAGGAGTATTCCACAGAGAATCAACCACTTTCTTTCAGTGTATCAGAG
Organism: Germaria angustata; assembly: GCA_963681545.1. Classification (NCBI taxonomy): domain Eukaryota; kingdom Metazoa; phylum Arthropoda; class Insecta; order Diptera; family Tachinidae; genus Germaria; species Germaria angustata. The sequence continues at coordinate 94,137,981 of OY812998.1, forward strand.
CCAGTAATATATTTACCACTAATGATCTTAATATTCTGCTACCCTAGCCAGCTCTAGATCGGACGTGCAAGCTTAAATAAGCAATCTTCTCCCAGTTCCCATAGCAATTTCCTTTCTCCAAGCTGTACTAATTACTCCTTGTAAGGTTACAGAAGCAGTTGAAAGCAGTGTGAATAATCGGAATGCTTAGTTAGTACTAAAAGGTTACTGGTCGCAAACAGCTCTCTTCCAATGCAAAGGCACTTATCGGGTCATGTGCGACTTCATCGCATTGATAGTCCATTCTTATTGTGCCTACTCGTGAGTGTCATATGGATACAGACAGAAAAATAAACAAGACGCAAACGCGTCCAGAAGGAGAAACCCGAATAGACTGCTTGCCTCTGAATGTATATCCAAGCGCCTTCGCTGTAAATAATTTACGTGGTGGCATAAAAACAGTAGCCAAACGGATTCTGCAGCAACAGGGCTGTCCATATGAGTGAAAATGACAGGGGAGTTGTTCAATACTTTCCTTTTACTGCTCGTTCTGATATCACCTATAAAAGTCCTCTATAGCAACGCCCAGTAAAACCAGCAACAAGTGTGAGTAATTGATCCCAAAAATATCATATAGGACTGCGGATCCCCTACATTCATATCGTGGCCATGTCAGTCGCGAGAGCTTGCAGGTGACCTCACTTTATCACCTAGTCTACGCGATCCAGTGTAGTCCCTGCTGCGTCAGCAACCTGCAGTATCCAAGCGTACATCCCTGCCAGTACATTCTGATAGAGACCTCATCACATCTTTGACGTCGGAATAAATTGGGATATCCTCACTGTGTATCCCATGGCACCTCGGTCAGTTCGCTGCTCTCCTTATAGATGATACCTCAAACTGTAGTACACTGCAGTAATCCCGGAGCTTGAACTTTACCCCAAAGTACAACTTAGATCCGTCCGTATAGACCTCGAAAACATTACCGTATCGCTATTTATTGTACAGCGTTGGGACCGCGCCAGATATATCCACCTTATATCTGTTAACCGCAGGGTGCATGGAGGAGCGGTATAAGCGCAAAACCTAAATTGGTACATTGGTGGAACAAAAATCTATCAATTCTGCGAATAGCAAAACAAAATAGTTGGCATAAATTTAAAAGAAACCCTACTATAGAAAATAGAACAGAATACAGAAAGCCAATGCGGTTTTTAAGAAACATGCTAAAATTGCGAAAAAGGAGTTGTTTTACAAATTCACATCCGAATTATGTCCAGCAACATCTATTCAAACTGAATGACGTAACGTAAACAAGCTATACGTATACGAAAAATATAAAATATAAAGCACAGTATTAATAAACAACATCTACACACAACCAGAAGATATAGACCACAAGATCCCGGTGAAGATTAAAAACGGATAGGAGGTGATACCTAGGTATGTTAAAATCCTACGGATTCTCTCAATTTCGAGATGGTGAATGCTGTTGTAATATCTTTTGTTTTAAAAACTTCTACAAACTTTGAGAATGAATCAATAATAATAAAAAAATAATAATTATTTATTGGTCCTGCAAAATCCACATGAATACGACTCCATACTGTCACGCTAGGCATCCATGGAATTAAATAACTTTTTTCTGGACTTGGTAACAGTTCTTGACAAGCTTTGCAATTACGAATCATATTTTCAATATCCTTATCAAGACCAGGCCACCAGACATAAGATCTCGCCAAAGATTTTGTTTTAACTACTCCCATATGAGAGCTATGAAGTTCATTAAGGATCATTTTTCTTAATTTCTTAGGAACAACCGTTCTGTAGCCCCACATTACAGAACCGTAGTCGACGGATAATTGTGTATATTTTTCTCTATAGGGTGCAAAATTATCTCCCTTTAAGTTGTTCAATCTACCTTTTGATATCGTTTCACTTACTTTCGACAAAATAATGTCTCTCTTTGTTTCGCGACAAATATCTTTAAAATTGAGATTCATGTAATTTTCTTCTTAATTAGATTTACGTATGATTTTTCTTCTTTTATGGTAATAAAATTACTCTGTGGCATGCGTGAAATACCATCTGCTTCATTTAAACTCCCTTTAATATATTCAACGCCATAATTAAATCCAGAGAGTATCAATGCCCATCTTTGCATTCTAGCTGATGCCATTATAGGTAAACCTTTATTATGTCCAAATATAATAATTAAGGGACGGTGATCCGTTTTAAGAGTGAAATAATTTCCAAGCCAATATTGTTTAAGTTTCGTAACACAAGTTAGAAGTTAGTGCTCTTGAAACAAATGCAACTGGTTTAATACCACTCGAAAATTTATGAGACAGGACTCCAGCTACAGCATTGTTTGAAGCATCAGTAGTCAATATTATTGGCAAATTAGAATTGAAGTGTACTAATACTTGATCTGACGTTATAGCTCTTTTCATAAAATCATAAGCTTCTTGACATTTCTTTGACCATTTATAATTAACTTTCTTCCGTAATAACTGATATCTATAAATCCATCTATAAATATATCTATAAATTTGGAGTAATAATTAACCATACCTATAAAGGCTCTGAGTTCAGAAATATTTTTAGGTACTGGCGCTGATAACACACTTGAAATACGGTCATTATTTTTGCTCAATCCATTCTTATCTATATTAAAACCAAGGTAAGAAATTCTGTCTTCGAAAAATAAACATTTTTGTAAATTTAATTTAAGTCCAGCATTCTTTAACTTTTGAAGCACCAACGTTAATGTCTTAACATGCTCTTGCATGTTTCTACCAGTAACAGTAATATCATCTTGGTAGACAACAACAAACGGTATGTCTCTTAACAGATTTTCCATTGTTTTTTGAAAAATGGCTGCAGCTGTCTTAACACCAAATGGTAATCGCTTCATTTTTAAAGTTCCAATATGAGTACTCCACGCACATAAAAATTGAGATTCTTCATCTAAAACAAGCTGGTTATATGCATTTGACAAATCTAGTTTTGTAAAAACTTGGCCACCCTCCCAAGAAGTAAAAATTTCGTCAATTCTCGGTAGTGGATACTTAAAATCAACTAGGAATTTATTTATTGTTACTTTGTAATCTCCGCAAATTCTTAAATCTCCATTGGGTTTTAAAATTGGTACCAAAGGAGTGCCCCAATCAGAGTTGTCAACTGGTTCGAGAACATCACACTTAATTAAATCACGCAGTTTCTTCTCAACTTTGTCTTTCCATGCTAAGGGTAGGGGTCTAGGCTTAAAGAACATTGGTTTTGCATTCTTATCAATGTGTAATGAAACCTTATCTAGCTTATATTCCCCAAGCTGATAATCAAAAACATCAGCGAATTCAATTTTCATCTGCTTAACTATTGAATTCTTGTCGATATTTTCATTGATACTGCAAACTTGATGTAGCTCAAAATTAAATGCTCTTAGAAATGATCTTCCAAGAAGTGGAGGACTCTCAGTATTTGAAACCGCAACAACAACATTTTTGTTCACACCATTGTATTTAAATAATGCATTATATTCACCGATGATAGAAATACGCTTACCGCTATAGTCCACATATGGAACACTACATGGTTTTAACTGCTTAATGATATTGTTTTCTTTAAGAAATTTAACTGGAACTAAAGTACAAGGAGCACCAGTATCACATACAGCCTTTAATGCCACACCATCAATATTTACAAGCAGGGTGTACACATCACCAGAAAATTTCTCAGCCACACTAAAAATAGAGTAATTAAATATATCATCATTATGTTCTTCATTAGTCGATATATAATTTACATTTTTTTTTGTTTTTATCAAGGCAAACTGAAGCCAGGTGTCCTATTCGTCCACATGAATGACATTTACAATTTTTAAATTTACAAAAAGATGAACTATGATTACGCCAACCGCAATGAGAGCAAATGTTTTGTTTCTTATCATTTTTCTTTTTGCATGTAATAAAATCATTGCTAGTTCTATTATAGTTTCCTTTTTTGTCCAACAATATATTTTTTTAACCAAATTTACTCCAAAGTCTTTAGAATATTTAGATTTTGATGCAAGTTTTGTTTCAATTATTAACGCCTTTCTTAATGCTTGCTGTATTGTAATATTTTCATCATCCTCGCACAGCCTCTCATAGATATAATTTGGTAATCCCATAAAAAATTGATTTAACACAAAGGCATCTAAATTATTTCCAAACTTACAGTTTAGTGCCAACGTTTTCACTCGTGCAAACCATTCTGCAACTGTTTCATTTTCATTTTTGATAGAGCAATGAAACTTCTTCCGTTCATGGAATACTATGGTTGGAGGTGTATATTGCGTTTCCAAAATTTTACACAAATCTTCATAGGTTCTCGCAGAAGGTGAATCAGGGCTGCATAAACTATGTAATACATTGTATGCGCTAGAACCAATCAATTTTAACAAAATTGATTTTTTTTTAAATTTTGTTCTTAGTCTACATATGTTATAGAAATCAGTCCTAAATTTTCCTACCATAACAAACGCAGAAAATATTAAATGAAATATCTATTTTCTAGTACTTGTACCAAAAATGGCATCAGTAAAATAAAAATTAATAGGTGTGGAGGGCATAGGGTATAATTTTCAATGACACTATCAAACGGGCCATAAAAGCCCTGATCTCATCGTTGTAGCCCGAAGTGCCTACACTGTTCTAGGGTGCCAGCATAGCTCGCTCTGAGAAAAATTCACTGTTGTTTTTTATCATTGTTATTTAGTTTTTTTGCTTATTTGATCTTGAATTATTTTAATTTTTATTCTCTTTCTCGTTACTGCTTTTACTGTTTCTTATCATATCATTCAGGTTTAATGTTTCTGTGTATATTATTTTATTTATTTATTATGTCACGTTTATGCTTTTAATTTCTTCTTTTCCTTGAAAAAGTGTTTAATTATTCTCTCTCTCTCTTTTTCTCTCTTTCTATAAAGGACCCACAAATTGACTGGACATCTCACCATCACGGAGTCTGCTTTGCGATAACTATTTTTGTCATTAATTTCTCTTTTTGTTTCATCCACATTACGATGTCTTAATAGCATAACACAAAATGAGTTTTCTCCAAATAATTTTATTAGTTTTTTAATAAATTATCTGAATTCCGGTCTGTCAAGTAAATTTAAGGCGGTTACTAGAGTTCCGATTCGGAACAGGTATTTCCATTTCGTTCTGGAGAGCTACAAATCTGTTCTGGGTATTTGGTTTATTTATGTCGGCAATCGTATCTACATGGGGTACGGTTGCTTCGGCACAGAGATCTTTTTTCCCTTTATTTATTCCACTTGGGAACATAGTGCTTCTACAATCAAATTCCAACTAATTACATATATAATTACATATTAGTTTAATTTCGTCAAAAGATTTGTTTACTTTTTTAAGTTCATTTAAAATTGTTCTCCGCCATGTATTTTTAGGACGACCGTAGCGCCGACTTCCTTGGGGATTCCATTCTAATGCGGATCTCGTAACGCTGCTAATAGGTTTATGGAGAGCTTGGCCTATCCATTTCCAATGTCTTCTTGTTATTTGACGATCTATTGCTTAATCTCCTGTTTGTGATTGTATCTGGCCATACTTTAAGTCTCTGTGCTATAGTGTTTGTCATCAACTAAGTTTCGCTTCCATAAAGCAGTGTAGATTTTACGCAAGCAATAAATATGAGAATCTTCGTGTTTTGTGATATTTGTGGGGTCCGCCACGTTTTATTTAGGCGACCAAATGCCGAGTACTGGGAAAGGCCACGAGGAGCCTTTGGACAGCGAGGCAACTACTTGGTAGATCCTGGGGTCTGAGCCCCAAAATGAACTTCTGGATATATATCCAGATGGTGAGACAAACCATACTGTACGGGGCTCTGGTATGGTGGAGGAAGACTGAGCAACGGACAACTATATCGAGACTGTGCAGGTTACAGAGACTTGCATGCCTATGCGTCACAGGGGCCATGAAATCAACCCCAATGTTGGGTATGGAAGCTCTTCTGAACCTTGCACCGCTCCATCTGGCTATACAAGAGGAGGCAGCTATAAGGGCAATCTCTATCTACGGAAAAGAGAACCTTAGGGCGGGCAACCTTACTAATCATCTGGGAATCGGGGACATACTTGATATGTCTCAGGCGGGTGACCATATGGACCCGGTATACTGTTTCGACAGGAAATACAGGGTCCTCTTCCCCACAAGAGAAAAGTGGTGCGCAAACCCAAGATGGCTAAGAGATGGATCGCAAATGTGGTACACGGACGGCTCAAAAACGCTCCAAGCACACAGGTCTATAACATTGAGCAAGGATACGACAATTTTCCAAGCGGAACTTTACGCGATACTGGAAACTGTGGAGATCCTATCCGAGAGAGGACACAGGGGAATACGGGTTAAGATATTCTCGGACAGCCAATCGGTTCATAAGGCCCTGAGAGGCTGTACGTACATGTCCAGATTATTACTGGAATGTCAAAACAGGCTCAATGACCTGGCGACTCATAATCAGATTACTCTGATATGGGTACCAGGGCATCAGGGGCATGCCGGAAATGAGATGGCGGAGATCTGTGCGAGAAGAGGGGCTGAGGGGAACTTCGTTGGACCCACCCCTTCTTTTAGGTTCAACAAAAGTCTACTTAAAGGGGAGATTTCGAAATGGACATCGTCCAGGATTGCACAACATTGGAATGACATCAATGGATTATGTCACTCACGCTTTGACGCTGGGAGGGCGGATCTGGCTCTAAGACTGGACAGGAAAAGCCTACGGACGCTGGTAGGGGCGCTCACAGGCCATTACACCTGCAAAGCCCACCTATACAGAATGGGCTTATCTGACACGGACATCTGCAGATTTTGCGGTGAAGATGAGGAGTCGATGGAACACTTGATAGCAAATTGTGGGGCATTGTGCCACAGCAGACATAGGACTCTACATGCATATACGCTGAGTAAAGAGAATCTGCTTATGCTCCCACTGAAGGAGCTGATCCCATTTGCGAACGTATTAAACTGCTAGGGACAGGGGAAGCACAATAGATCAACAATGGTCGCACTGCAAAGGGCCATCCTGGGCCAAACCCCCATTACACTACTTACTTACTTAAATGCTGACTCTGCCTTTTTAATACTACTAGACACATCTTCCTCCACGCCGCTATCAATTAACAACATGCATCCCAGATAATAGAAGTATTTTACAAAATTTAATCATCTGGTTTTGTATTCTAAATTGGTTATCGATGGCGTTATTAACTTGCATTGTACGTGTGTTTTCAATGTTTATTTCTAAACCTGCAATCCTTGCTAACTTGACCAGATCGTATAAATTCAACGACAGATCTTATTTTTTATAATAGTATTTTCCCAAGTTAATGACGTTGTCGCTTTTCTATGTTACATTCGATTACAAAGTTGTACTTATTAAGCCACTCCCAGGATCAATTAAAGTTTCAGATTCACTGTCCTTACACGAGTAGCAACGTGATCGTGTACGAAAGACTGGCCTTGTGGTCAGCAAGTAGCTATGGTAAGTTTTTTATATATGTATGTATGTACATATAATATCACTATTCTCATCGACATTCACTGCAATTTATGTACCTCTGCCGCACAGTGGCTGAAAATCGTTTTTCATTTGCCCAAAATTTTGTAACTTTTGAACCGATCAAAATATTGAAGTAATTTTTTTTAATGGATAGATATTTAGTTCAGCTTGACTCAGTTTTAATTACATTGAAATTGACTGAGTACTTCTTAAGGACTTCTAGGTCAAAGTTGAATTTTTGATTTTTTTTAACTTTTGGAGTGAAATATGGGTTTATTTTTTTTATTTGCATATTAAAAAATTTTATATTTGGAACTTAATAATAATTGTAATTATTTTTTGTGATAATGGAATTTTTTAACGTTACACAGCAAAAAAATTCTTACACTCAAAAAATTGTTTACACTCAAAAAAATAGTCAAATTAACTGGAGATTTTGCTGTTACCACAGAATATTTTTTTATTTTTTGCTGTCAAAGTAGGTTCTATTTATTATTATTTTTTACTAATACTATGTTTCTCGTACTTAAATGACAATGAAAGGCAATTATAATTATTATTCATTTGATACAAATATTGATTGCAAATATTCTATATTTTGCTCTGTGCTATTTCTGTTCTTTAGTAGTTTTTTGGCTTCTTCATCTAAATCCCGATGTTCCACTTTCCATTTATTTCGAATATTGGAGATGAACGGATCTGACGTTGCCAATAATATATTAAATAGATCTTCATTTGTGGAATTTCGTGAAATTTTTCTAGTATTGTGCTCTCTATAAAATCTGTAATCCTTCTTCCTTTTTTCTTGAGCCTCCTCTGATAGATCTCCAAGTGGCACCAAATGATATTTAATGATATCTTCTCCATGATAAAGGATTTTGTGAACTGTTGCAGACATATTTCTCCATTGGTAGTTGGTTGTATATATTTTTGCAGTTTCCTTAGCATAATCTCCAAATTGTTTGGAGTCAATTTCTTCATTGCACGCAAGAACTTCTAGGATTATTTTAAATCTGAAAATAAGGTTTAAATCTACTCCTGTTATTTCAGGTGCTGTTTCTGGATCTGAAAAGAATCAAATCATAACTGATATATATATATATATATATATATATATATATATATATATATATATATATATATATATATATATATATGTGTATATATATGTATATGTTCCATAAGTCGTATTCTTGCATGTAGTGGTGATAATCCAAATTCATATGCATCGGTATTATCTAATGATTTTGTCGGAACTTGGTTTAATTGGGTTGATACTGCTTGGCATATAATGCAGCTGGATGCAGCCTTCGTGTTAGTCAAAGCCTGACCTACTTTTCCATCTATCATTGTAAGGACTAATTGGTAGCTTACTTCAATTTGCTGCCCATCTAACTGTAATTGTAATGGCTGTAGTGTTGCAATTTGGGCCTTGATATCACTAATTTCTTTGTTAATGGCATCACGAGTTTCTTTTCTGAATTCAAATTTGATTGGCCTGCAGTATTTCGTAGAAGATGGTGTCTCATTTTTCCAAATATCCATTGTTTGCGTTGTACTAGTCGAAGGCTCTGAATCTTCCAAAATCTTTTTCAATCGCAATGGTACAATTGATACCATGAACATATCCGAGTCCGAAATATTTTCACATACCACTTGTTTGTATTGGTTTTGTCCCGAAGAACCATCACATCCCCATTTACAAAAAAGAATTAGCTTTGTGTTTCCATATTTCTTTAACGCATTTCGTGGTATTGATTGTAGCAAGCGTTCGGCTGTGTGATCAAGTAGAGATTGTAATTGTACCTCTGCCGAAATTGGTGTGATTGTAATAGTATCCTTTGATGGCAAACAGTCCATTTTAGCAGCAGTTTTGTGATGATATGCTGGATAGATATTTGAGCCCTTTTTAATCGCACGCAATCTGAACTTAATATATTGCTGTTTTGTTAATTTAAAATCCAGAAATAAGGCTAATGCCTCCTCATTTGTGTACTGTATTGCATCGCTCGGAGTTGGAATACTTTTAAGAATTCGTTTTCTTCTCACTGGACTAGCTTTAATAACTTTTTCAATGATATCCACTTTTGTTAATTGGTTCTGTGATCGTAATTGATGTAGGAAAGATTCTTTTATATTTGTACAACCAATTGCATCGTTAACATCTTTAAGTTTCCGCCTCTTAGATCTATCGCTGCAGTTGTCCAATGATTTGCGTGGTTTTTCAACCTTATCGTGCTTTGCTGTTTCTGCAGCGACAGTAAGTTGGTCTTCTAACCACTTTTCACTTTTTATATAAAACTTTTGTTTACTGTAGCTAACTTCTTTGTAGCGTTTTTTTTTTAGTACTTTTACAAAATTAGATAATTGCTCTTGTATTTCGGTGCTACACGAATTTAAGTTTAATTTTATTTTAACGTAAGTAAGAACATCTTCCTGGTTTTTATTTCTAAAATACTCTTCGGCCAGTTCTTTATAACCAAAGCTCTCCATATTTTTCTGTTATGATTTATCACTTGCAAATATACGTACGTACACGTAAAGGATTAACTTATTATTGAGTAATCCCTTATCGAATCCGTAGTTTTATACATTTTTTGATACATGTTATTCACACATTGATCTTCAATTTCATAGCAGGTGGTACTTAAATTGAACAAAACTGCACTTGTTATCCATACCTTAATATCAGGTAAAACTAATTAGTATCTCACCAATATGGGGTTCATTTTATCTTTAGTGGTTTAATGTCGCGATTATTATTATAAATTATTATAAAATTATTATAAAATTGACTTTGGCTGACCCTAACAGTTATATTAGAAAGAGATAATATGTTTACTGTAGAACCTATTGTGATATTTTTATTACTTATTTTTTGCTGATCAAAACAAAGCCATAAAACCCTTTCGCAGGTATTATATTTAATTTTAGTTTTACGTAGTCTAAAGTAAAAAACGTAAACCTTTAGGCAAAAAAGTGAAAATTTAATACACCATTGTATACGAGTAATTAAGGGCTGTTTAAATTATCGTAATTTGAATTTCTTTAGAGTAATTTCATTAAAATTAAAAAAGTGTTCTACCGGCGGGTTGTGGCGGGTGCAAAAATATATATAGGGTTAAAGAAGACACCTTCGCCTTTCTTCGGGTGGTATACGTTTCTTGTTCCCTTTTGTTCCTTAGAAGTTCTATTCCACTAAAGTTTAAATTTCCGAAAAATATAGTAGTTTCATAAATATTTCATAACACCTCTAATATTAAACGCTAGAGCGGTAACCACTTACAGCAACTAAAGACTATAATCCTACCAACATTATAAAAAAGACCGCAGGCCATTATCGATGATAGCTTGCTAGTAATAACCATTTATTTTTGACAAGAAAACTGATAAAAAAACACCTTTTTCTGAAATAACAAAAACAGTTGAGTTTGACAGCATGCCACGCCCACAATTATCAATAGTTTAACCTAATTTTTTGGCTACCTTAATATGGATATATTAGCTCCAAAATGGCGTAAAAATTTTAAAAATCGGTGACAAAAAAATTCGACTTTTGGCCAATGAAAAACGATTTTCAGCCACTGTGTGCCGGTAGCATTCAATTTAAAATTGTTTTTATCAGACACACTCATAAGAGTATGTCCGTATTTATTAGTTTATATAGAGTTCAAAAACTAAGGCAATTAAGGGAAAAGGAAATAAAATTTTTGCAAGCATCTATGAAAACATTTTATAATTAAATAAAAATATGTTCCGAACAAATGTAGTCCAATAAATATACATTAAGGAAATAAAATTAAATAAAAATATATGTATGTAATAACAATTTAGTGCTAAAAATATTTTTAAAGCTCCCGTAGACGTGTTACGTGAACACTATTTTTAAAGCCCTAAGAGAATTATTTAATATATGTATCTTAATGACTTCAAAAGTTATTATTCTTGTAATGAAAAATGTCAAAACCCACGCTGGTGTAAGTACATAATCTGGTGTTTGGAACATGGCTGTTACATTATTATTCTCCTTTCGCGTAGAGGGGCACTTCGGGACACACCATTTTAATTAAATTAGTTGATGTATTGAGCAAGAAACAGTTTTTTTAATATCTCCCGCTACTTCTTGTTTTTTCCGTTCTATTTTATTTTATGTGCGAAAATGGGCCAAACATTGCAAGAAAATAATATTTGGTTATAAGTCTTCTCTACATTTGAATTGGAAGGTGTATGTTTTTTAATTCAGCTTTTTCTGTGGGCCGAAAAAGTGCGAATTTTGAACGTTTCTACTGCATATAATTATTTTCCGATTTTAAATCTTGATCAGTGGTGTGATGCAGTAACATTAAAAATAGTATGCACTGGCGCTATTCTAATGCCAGTAATTTTTGTGTTGTCACTGTTCAGTGGAAGCACGTCTGCTTTTGCCAGTTGCTGTTTGCTAACAATATACAAACACATAAAATGATGTTTGTATACTAATATAATTTTTATTATTTAGTTATATAATTTTACTTTTGTTGATCATTATTAAAAAAAATTTAGGGAAAAAATAATTACACAGTGAGAGGATTTCCATAAAATGCGTTCTTTCATTTTATCAAAATTTGATATTTGTAACACTTTTGACCTTATAGTCAAGCTTCAAGCCACTTCTTATTCCTCTGAGACCACGGAAGCGAATACGTTTTATAAAAGAAACCTTTGGAGCGTTTGAGCTGGAAAGTATAAATATTAATGTTACGTCTTTCGAGCACAAAGATCGCTTTGCGATAGCTGTTTTCTTTGTATTTACTTTTCATCGTCTCATTGATACGACATAAAAGGGGGTTTGTCCAGTTAATGTCAATAAATCTTTTATTAAATTATTCGAATTCCACTCTTTCAATTAAATTGGAGGTAGCTTACTCGACTTCTGATTCGGAGTATGCACTTCTATTTCGTTTTGGAGAGTCACGAATATGTTTTGGGTGTTTGGTCTAGTTGCGGAGTCATCTTTAGTGATTTTAGCAACTTCTTTCCCGCTTTAACATAGTAATGAATCTACACTTGCCCACTTGAAGCTTAGAAATTTGGTTACAGATATCTTGTTGTTTATTATTGGTATTTACAAAATGGTCGTTTTTCGAAGTTATATTCAACTTTATAGTTGAACTTTATATTTTCATTATATTATTATATTTACATTATATTTTCGAAATCACTGTCTTTAAATAAGAGTGCGAATGTCTGGTTCTGTGGTCAGCAAGTCGCTGTGTTAAGTGTTTTTTTATAGTCTATAATAATCCTATTCTTAAGATTATATACATACATACTTTGTTCATTTGAAAAACAAACCGATTAAAAAGTTGTTGTTGTTGTTTCTTTGAGCAAAATAAAAGTGAAAGGAGAGTACTCAGAGCAATTCTAGCTTAAGTATTGTATTGTTTTTGCTCGTGAGGTAAAATGTTTATTAATTTAAACGTATGCATATAGAAAAGAAAACAATGAGAAAGCAAAATTGAAACATTTGGAGAAAGAACGTTTCACAAACATTTGCTGATTATAATAGAGAATGTATTAATTAACCTGAATATAGCTTTTGTTTTAGTTTTTTTTCGCAATTATACGATTGTAATATCAATTTAAGCAAGCAAATAACACGATGTCCACATTTGCAATTTTGTTGCAGCAATTCTTGGTTGTTTTAGGAGAGAGAGGTAAGAAGCTTGGGGAGGAGTACAGAGTTTCATGTACTCTGCAATTCTCTTTTGCTTTGAAATTCTTAGTATTTAACTTGATGTTTGGTGTTGTTGTATTTGACGTTTTATATACGTTTTATACAAAAATTGCAATACCAGATTTTTTCTAATGTGGACACTAAAGCAATTCCAAAGCAGAATTTTAAAGAATTGCATGCAACAAAATTGCAAGTGTGAACGGCGTGTAAGTGAAAAGCCAATTGTTTACTTTGCTTTGGTTTTGCTCATGTACACAACCACTAAAAAGTTCAAACGTTTATGGCTTTGCATGAAATGCACGCTAGTGTAACTACTTTTCTTTAAGAACTTAAAAAACTTTAAACTCGTCAGATAATTTAACACTAAACAAAAATACTTACTAGTTGGACAAAATATAATTGCACTGCTTACACAATACTTTTAAAATAAAAAATAAACAGTTATTATTACAATAAATTTTTTATATTATTAAATAATTAAAATTAAAAATTCATGTAAACAATCAACCCTTTAAATATAATTATACATTTATAATGAAATCAACAATTAACAATAAACTCACCAAAAATATTAAAATTGTTTTGCATTTCATTTATTTATTTATAAATAAAAAAGTCTTTGTTGAACCTTCGTAGTGAATAGACGTATTAGCGGTTTTTTTTTACAAACAAAAATACAAAAAAAAAATCGTAATAAGTACTGATTCGTAATAAGTATTGATTTTGTGAAATTTGCTTAACTTGCACTAATAATATTTTTCATATAATCTGAAACAACAAAAACAAAACAAAAAACAACCGCAAAAAAGTGACTGAGGAATACTTTGCATGAGTACCTCAAAAACAAACAATTGTGAAGTGAGTTCTAACGGCAGAAATGCCTATTTTACTGTGAGTTCTGATATTAATGCACACAATAAAAATAAAAAATCGGATGATAGTCTTTTTCTAACGGCAAAGCCAATTTTTCGCGAGCGATCAACTTCGCTTACTCCAATGCCAAGTAGTGATTCGGTAACATTACCATTGCCTAGTAATTCTGTATTTAAGTCAGCGCCATTATCCGCTCCGGGCTCGTGTTCATCACTTAACTAAGTTATCACTACAGACAACAGTAGTCTGAAACCTAAGGTGCCTGTCGGAATGGACAGATATATCACAGTGGTAAAGCGCGGGCGAAGCCCAAATTCTTCAAAGATCTCTTCGGTTCCCAAGATATACAGGGATATCGACGCCGCCTCAGCTAACCGTCAAAACCGTTTCAAAATATTGCAAGTTGACAGCGACAGACCCGAAGAATCCTCGAAGAAAACCTCAAAACCACCACCAATATATCTGAGACAAAAAAATTCAAACACTCTTATTAAAAAGCTAATCTCGGTTATTGGTGAAAAGGCATTTCACATTGTCCCAATAATATTGACGAACAAAGATCCAAATATACGAAGAAAAAGATTTCCGCAAAATGGTTAACGAATTTGAAAAAAGTAAAACAAGTTTCTACACATTCCAGCTAAAGAGTGCTAAAGGCCTACAGATCGTATTGAAGGGCATAGATTCTTATGTTGTTCCTGAGGAAATAAAAGATGCTCTCACCCTCCAAGGATTTAAGGTTAAAAATGTCTCTAACATAATAAACAGGGAGAAGATCCCCCTACCCTTATTTCGCGTTGAACTGGAACCAAATGATATTAAACTGAAGAAAAATGAGACACATCCTATTTATAATTTAAAATATCTGTTATACCGGAAAATCACAGTTGAAGAACCACACAAGCGCTCAGGACCCGTACAGTGCCATAACTGTCAAGAATATGGCCACACAAAAACTTACTGCAAATTACCTACTGTTTGTGTTGTGTGCGGTGAATTACACAATACTGCTATTTGCAATAAGTCGAAGGACCAGAAGGAAAAGAAGTGCAGTAATTGTGGAGGTAATCACACTGCTAACTACAGGGGATGTCCTGTATACTCTTTCGTT
This sequence comes from Germaria angustata, assembly GCA_963681545.1. Classification (NCBI taxonomy): domain Eukaryota; kingdom Metazoa; phylum Arthropoda; class Insecta; order Diptera; family Tachinidae; genus Germaria; species Germaria angustata. The sequence continues at coordinate 94,153,232 of OY812998.1, forward strand.
AAACAGGCTATGAGTCAAAAGCCTAAAGTAGTCTCAGCGCAAATAGGAAATACGTACTCCGCCACTTATCCTGTAATGGCCCAACCAATCTCTACACAAGTATCGTATGCTGACGCTGTGAAGATCAACTCCGTTCCCATGCAAAAAGTGTCACCACCAACTAATACAACAAATTCAAATGCAAGCTTTAATTTCAGTCGCCTTGAAAATACTATTGATAATTTGGTGCAAACTATAAACAACTTTACAACAAATATGACTAGCATGATGCAAGAAATGCTGCGAATGCAGAACACACTGCTTCAAGCATTAGTTAACAAGCCATGAACACGTTAAAGTTATGTTTCTGGAACGAAAACGGCATTCGCCAACATAGAAACGAACTTGAGCACTTCCTCACGGTGAAGAATATTGATATAATGTTGGTATCTGAGACTCATTTGACTTCGAGAAGCCTATTTAAAATGAGTGGCTACACCTTATACTATACAAAGGACCCGAGAGGAAGAGCATGCGGAGGATCAGCAATTCTAATAAAGTCAAGACTCAAACACTATATTCTTGAGAACACTTGTGAAGACCATCTACAAGCAACAAATATTTTCATAGAAAATTTTTGTTCAAATCTCGTAATATTATCAGTTTACTCCCCTCCCAGATTTTCAATCAGTGAGGATCAATACGAGGATTTTTACAAAACTCTTGGCCCTTGTTTCGTAGCAGCTGGAGACTACAATGCAAAACATACGTTCTGGGGATCGCGTCTTATTACACCTAGAGGTCGAGCATTGTTCAACACAATTTCAAAAATGGGTTTGGATGTCATTTCGAGCGGGGAGCCCACTTACTGGCCTACTGACATACAAAAAATTCCGGATGTTATAGATTTTGGGGTCATGAAAAATATCCCTAGGGATTTAATTCATGTTGAAGCTTCACATGATTTTTCTTCCGATCACACTCCCACGATCGTTACAATTTGTAGCCCACTAAGAAGTGACTTACCTCACCCATATGTGAAGATGATAAATCGTGTTAACTGGCTGGGGTTCAAAAAATATCTCAGTAGTCATTGTGCGGAAAACATCAGGCTTAGAACTCCCGATGATATTGAACTTAACATTGCCAATCTTACCGAGAATATTAAAGAGGCTGCTAAATATGCCACTACCTTCCATCCGCAGACTGGGTTTAATAGAATTTATTCTGCGGATATTGAACGTCTCGTATGTGAAAAAAGAAGAGCTAGAAGGGAATGGCAACAGCACAGATCACCACAAAATAAAATCAGACTTAGAGAATGCACTAAACGACTCCAAGAGTTGCTTGCATCTGAAAAATCTGCTTCTCTTAAGAACTATCTGGAAGGTCTCGATGTCACAGCAGCATCTAATTACTCCTTGCGGCGCGCTGCTAAAAAACTTAAAACACCCGTTGAGTCTAAACCACCCTTGCGCACTTCTACCGGAGGTTGGGCAAGATCCAATACTGAAAAAGGTAACATATTTGCTGAGCATTTAAAACACGTATTTACTCCAAACTCATGTACTGGTGCTGTTGATTTGCCGAGTGTAGTTGCTCTACCCCCTCGACCCATAAAGTTTAAGATGCGTGATGTGCAAAAACTAATTGCTGAAACCAACCCAAAGAAGGCGCCGGGTATTGATGGAATTAGTAACAAGATGCTGATGAATTTGCCTCGTATTGCTATTAGAATCCTGTTATTTATTTTTAATGGCATTTTACGATTGCAGTATTATCCACACAGCTGGAAACTTGCCATGGTCAAAATGATTCCAAAGGCGGGCAAAGATCTTACTAAGGCTGAGTCATATAGGCCAATAAGTTTGCTGTCAACAATTTCAAAACTCTTCGAAAAACTGCTCATGACAAAATTGTCTCCAATTCTAGCTGATAATGGGTGCATACCGGACCATCAATTTGGGTTTAGAAGTCAGCATAGCAAACTCATAGATTGGTTCATTTCATAAGAAGAACATTTGAGGAAAAGAAGTATTGTTCTTCCCTCTTTATTGATGTTTCTCAAGCATTTGATAAAGTGTGGCATGAGGGCCTGATTTTGAAATTGAGGAGATATCTACCAATGAACATTGAGAATCTATTGGAAAGTTACATTCTTGCCCGGAAGTTCACTGACGTGGAAGGAGACTTCACGAGTGTGCCCGAAACTATCTCATCTGGGGTGCCACAGGGGAGTATACTGGGGCCAGTTTTGTACTCGATTTTTACCTGTGATATGCCTCTGAGCAGTAATATCTTCACTTCTACATTTGCCGATGATACAGCCTGCCTTAGTATGCATGAAAACCCTCACGAGGCATCCCGATATCTTCAGGAACATATTAACCTGTTGGAGCTGTGGTTGAACTTATGGAGAATAAAAGTAAATGAACAAAAGTGTGTTCATGTCACATTTACCCTACAAAGAGATACTTGTTCCCCCATTCGAATCAACAATCAAGTTGTTCCTCAACATTCACAGGTGAAATACCTTGGTATACACCTTGACCGACGGCTTACATGGAAACACCACATTGACTCTAAGCTGACACAAATGAAGCTTAAATTGACCCAGATACATTGGCTGATTGGTAGAAATTCTACACTCAGTCTAGATTGTAAACTTTTAATATACAAGTCGCTTTTGAAACCCATATGGTGTTACGGAATTCAGATATGGGGCACTGCTTCAGCTTCCAATGTAGAGAGAATCCAACGAATGCAAAACAAAATTTTAAGGTTTAATAACATCGGCTCCTTGGTACATGAAAAATTCAATTTTACATCGTGATTTAAATATGCCACTTGTGACTGCAGAAATTGCAAAATATGCAGGCAAATATTTAACAAAACTCGAGTCCCATCCTAATCCGCTTGCTCGTAACATCTAGAACTTTCCTGGACACATCCGCTTAAAAAAGAGGGATACTACGGCTTTAGTACGCAACACTCCAGATGAAATTTTTTGAAAATATTCTTGTGCTTAATACGACATTTATTTATTTTTAATTACTATCACTAAGTTTATGTCCGACACTGGTTGGGCCTAATTATTATATTTATATTTAAGATTTGAATACTTATTATTAGTTCAGTTTAATGAAGATACAATAAATAAAATTAGAGGAAAAAAAATTTATAAATAAATAACCGAAAGAGCGATTGAATCATTCGCTTTGCAATACATGTTTGCTTGTTGCAATGGCTGCAGATTAAGAAAACAAGAAACAAGTTCTGTCTTCAGGAGCCGAATACATTTGCGACATACTCATGTTATGTTCGACCAAAGACTATAGATTTATAAAGATGTTGCACTGCCATACATTGTTCTGCGAATGCTCAATTTTTATGGGATTTTGCGAAAATCCCCTTGTGTATGACTACTGCTACTGCGATCTCCCTTTGTAATTATAAAATTACAAAGAGAGTTTATTCTCAGGGAAATTCTTGTTTTCTGAGAACAATTGCTGAGTTATCTCAGCAATTCTATATACGTATGTATATGCATGTGTGAATGTACAATATACGGGTATGTTCCAGGTTTCGACTCGGATTGAAAACGAAAAATTTTTGAATCCCCATAACATTCGAAGTTTATGTTCGAAAAAACATCTAAATGTCAACGGCTACAGCTACGCAAAAATCGAGGGCGGTCGCCGAAAAAGTTGCAAAAAAATTAACAAATTACAAAAGTAAAACAATTTACATAGTATGAAACAAAGATATTCAAATTTTTCAATTAATTTTCTACGCGAATAAAAACAAAATTAATACATATTCTTAAAGAAACATAGAATGAAAATAAAATTATCCAATACTCTCAAAAAAGACAACTAACGAAAATAAAATTATTTGCTTTTGGTTGATCTGCTTGATTTGATATACCGTTACATCGTACAGCTTTTGAACATGAAACATGCTCTTGTTAGTTTAAATTCACATCAACAAATACAAAGACCTTACAAGCTGGCTTTGATTTTACAATTTTTTAAAAGAGATTATTAATTTTATTCTCTTTTTTCTTCTAGTTTCGTTATTTACCAGCGCGGCTGTTTGCCGGCTATAGGCATATCGACTACGTTGTCTTGGCACCATATGTTGTTAAAACAAAGTATTGCCTGATTATTACATTGCGAATTTACAACTAAATGTAAGCGTATTATTATAATTATTGTTTAAATAGATTTATATATGAAAGTAGTTTTAATTTCCTTCAAAAAATTCATTTTTCTTTTTCAATAAGATCTAAATGCATTAAGATTTAGTTCCAAAAAGATTGACATATCAAACTTTATTATGTAGGGCAACTTTGTGTTTTCGAACATAAACAAAATTGTTGTATTTTTTATGTTTTTTTACACAAATGAGATCTGCCAAAACCAAATTGAAATTTTTGGCAAAGTTTAAAAAAAATTTGTTTGCATTAATATTTCTGTGAAAAATTAAATTTTTTTGATGAAGTTCAATAAAAAACGCTTCAAACTAAAAACCAAAATTGTATTTTTCTTAATAATGTTAACATTTATAAGAATAAAGAACGATTCGTTTTACTTTCACCCACCCCTTCCTACTCTAATTGGAAACGAATAAAAACATGGGGATGTGAATTGCAGAACACCAAAAACACCCGATAGATTCTAAACATAAACATCTACAAATCAAAAAATAAGTTTAGTTTTCATACAAATTATGTGCAAATAAGCTGAAGAAAAGCCACTTTTACCGATTTTTTAATTGAAGGGTAAGAATAAGTCTTTTATTATTGTACAATTGTAGCTACATATATCGATTGGCACCGAGACTATCTACATATATGTATGTAATGGCCTTTTTGACAATTAATCAAGAGTTAAAATAGCAGAAGTAGACGTATTATAATTTTTTAAACAAAATTTCAAAGTAAAACTTTAAGAACTTCGACCTTATGGTATGAAAATAAAAACTAATTACGAACTTTTTTCAAAATATATAAAAAAATAATATTTGTTTTAGAAAATATTTCCACAAACTGTAAGTCAAAGTAAAATATTTTAAATATGTATACACGGAAAGATTGAGTCCTTCCTCCAATCGACATCTTTTAAAAATTAAAAATCGGTGCAGAAACCACACAGTGAAAAAATTTTTGTGTGGTAAGTCCTAAAAAAATATTGAAATTTTTCAAATTATCGAACGATCTACTCAACTAGACCTTCAAGCCGCTTTTTACGAGAAATAGCAACTTGATTTTTTATATAGAGAATATAAATATCCTGTTATTGGAAATTTTCTTATTGATCATATTATATTTATGTTAATGTCTGTAGAATAGAATAACATTTCAGAACTTTATTGGAAATATATCATTCTATCATTCGATAGCTATTGTATTCAAACTAATAAGCTATTTTCGAATAAAAATTGCAATTGATAAGTCCGAATTAAACACACTTTTATTTTTGCCAGGTGGACACTGCAAAAAACCATCGGTTCACGAATATAATATAATATTCTGATAAAAACAAATTGATAACAAATATGGCTACTGCTCTTACCATACAAATATTCCGATAAAAACAAATTGAAAACAAATATGGCTACTGCTCTTACCATACAAAGCAATGAGAAATTAATTTCTCTTGATGTGGTATCGTTCTTCCTAGTATTTTTGTAGATCTTGCTATGAGTATTATAGAGGAGAATTGGAGTAAAAAAGAAAGAATTACTAATAGGACTACCAATGAGATCTCCAACTTCTCCAATTGTTGCAGATATTGTCATGGAGAAATTACTGGACACTTGTATTAATAAACTGAAAATTAAGCCAAAAGTTGTTACAAAATATGTTTGATGACTTATTTTGTATTATTTCGGAAGATGAAATAGAATTTATGTTATCAACGTTCAATTATGAAATGAATTGATAATAAATTTACTATTGAAAAGGAATGTAATTCTAAGCTTCATTATTTAGACACTTAATAATAAGAAAAGAGGGAAATTTATTAACAGATTGGTACCAAAAACCAACGTCTTCTGGAAGAATCCTTAATTTCTATTCTAAACACCCTAAAAGAATAATTATTAATACAGCTAGAAACTTAATAGAAAGAGTTTTAAAAATTAGTGATTTCCAATTTCATAAAAAGAATAAAGAAATAATTAAGAATATATTAATTAATAATAATTTTCCTATAGATCTGATTTGCAAATTAATTAACCAGTATTCGTATAATACAAGAAAGAGAACAAATATAGATTCTGAGCTTAAAATTTATAAATCATTAACTTATGTTCCTGGTTTATCTGAAAGGTTGGAAAAATCAAATATATTTGATAGAAAAAAGATATAGAATGTCCCATAGAATTTGTAATATAGTAGGTAGATGATTTAGTAGAACTAAAGATATAGTTGAATTAATAAGTCATTTCCCAGACTTTGAGAATACAATTGTTTTAGATAAAGAAAAAAATTACAAATGTCGTTTTTTGTTAGAAATGTTATAAATAATTAATATACCATTGCCACAGAAAATGAATTTTAGAACAAATACAGATAATTTAGCTCAAAGTTATAGGCATTTAATTTATAAAAGCAAAAACGGACACTAAAAAAAATATTTTATTAATTTCTGTTACTTAATAAAATATTATAATTTATAATGTATGAAATTTAAAAATGTTTATTCATTTCCTCAATTGTCAATATTTTGTATTAAAAATATTTGAACTTTGTTCTTTTGATTTTGTTTAAAATTTTATAAAATATTTTTAATTTCCTGAAGAAGACACCCACACAGAAAAATCATAAAAAATAAATACATATATAGTTTTTTATTAAAAAAAAGACTTCAAACTCATAAAAAAATAATTCATTTAATTTATAAAAATAAAAAGGTCGAATAATATTATCAATTTATAATATGTGTAAACAAACACAAGCCGAAATCATAAACATATGAACATACAAGAGTGTGTATGAAAAAAATAATTTTAAATTCGATTTATGTTAAAAGTAAATATTTAATATTTTATTGTTTGCTGCTGGCTTAGCTGAGTGTATGTTATATGGTTTGTAAATTACAAATAGATATATGATTGAGTTATAGTATTTGTAATTTTGCTGTAAGTATGTAGCTATCTGAATGCTTTTCAAAAATGATTTCGCTAAAGGGTACTGATGATTTGGTTAGCGCCAATGAAATGCAGGCATATACTCAGCTAACCCAACAACAAACAATAAAATATTAATATTTATTTTGGAGAATATCTCGAATAACAAATCTTATAAATTGTTAAAAGTAAATAATAATAATCTTGTATAATAAAAAATATATGACTAAGTTCAATAAAAATAAATGTAACAAAAGTCACGCAAACTATTTTCATATACATATGTATGTATGTTTGTTCCTGAATGAAAAAGAAGTGTCAACGGACCATCATTGTGCATTATTTGCTACCCCATAAGATTCTGAACCATTAGAGGCCACACTCGACTAAAGGAGGAAACCTTCGCTCTTAATTAAACATGAGATACATGAATGCAACTATAGGAACGACTGAATTTTTTGTCTGTAGCTAGACTTGAATAATGAATAATATTAGAGTTAAGATTTGAGCACTTACCGTTGGTCCAATTCATATTGAAGATACAATACATAATAAAATCATAAAAAATAGGGGCACTTTGTTCGAGCTGAGAAATTGATATGTGTAGCAACCGCTTTACATATATGCTTTTTTTAGTATTTTTATGCTATTTGGCGCAGCGCTGCCACCTTGTAAACTTAATACATCTTAGCCTCATATAATTGTGTGGCTGCCAGACTATGTGCTCAATTGCTATAACGGTTAGACAATTATGCAAATGTATCTGAGTGTAGTTTATAATTTTGTAATTTCAATAGGTGAAAGAATCAAAAATATTGATAAGACTGTGTTCAGACACATCATGTCTTATTGACATGATTCTTCCATTTTCTTCTTTGAACTTTCTTTGGCGTTCACACAAGTCATGTCTTGTTGACGAGTTGTTTTTGTGTATGTGTACATAAAAAACGTTGTTTGAGCATTTTTTACATTACGAATGAGAAAGCAAAACGTACTGACAGAGTACGTAAACATGCGTACTCGTTTCTTTTCCCCTCGTCGATCTCGCCTATAAAATAGCAATCATGTCAATAAGACATGATGTGTCTGAACACAGTCTAATCAACAGAATCCTACAAAATATTCCAAAACTGATTAGTATGTCATATGCAAATTTCCCACGTGCAAGACGTCTGGTAACACTCCAATGTGCAACAAAAAGCAAAATGGTTGTTCTTTATTCTGAATGAAGGAGGAGGAGAAATAAAATATTAAAAGAAAGAATTGAAAATACACCACAGACCAGTCTAGCAGTTATTGATAGAAATTTTAATAGATATTTTATTTGTGTTTATAACCGTTTGTGTTTTTAGGTATAATTTTTAAGAGGTAAACCTTACGATATATAAAGCATAAAAATTGACAAAGCGGTGTTAAAATTCGATTTTTCATTTGCAGCAAAGTTCGCTGAATTTTACAGCAAATGTCATCAGGCGTGTCAGATCAGGTAATTGCCATTGAATTTGTGTATTTAGTCGTGCTATTAGGCCATTAAACTTGTAAATTAAAATTTTAAGAAATTAATATGCACCTTTTTGCGGAAAAGTTATGATTTTAATTAATTTATATACCTTTGATTTCTTGTAGATGAAAGTACCCGGAAATACAGGTAATATACTTAGATGCATGTAGAAAGGTTCCTATCGTCGTGTATACCTTTGTCGACGTAATTGCAACTTTTTGTGTGAACTACGCCTAGTATCTGAGAAATATGATTTGACCTGTGCAAATTGAATGAAATTGTTCTCTAAGGCTTGTTTGTTAAAATTCCTTAGAAATATTTTTGATTACATTTTTGTCATATGTATTTTTAATTTAAAATGGCTTTTAAAAACATGAATTAGAATATCAGTGTTTGGCTATTAATTTGTATGAATTATTCATATATCTTTATTCTTGATTTATTTTATTAAGCAAAAAATGTTGAGGAGCGTAATATACCATGGAGCCAGCAAGTGGATGAAGCTGCTTCTTATGAAAATCTAGCCTCGCCTATTAACGAAGAAAACTCGTCTGGTAAGATATAATATTCCTTAATTTCGTTTTTTTGATAAATTTTTATTAAGCTTAATTTTTTAATTTTAATTAAATATAGCGGCCAATCAAATCTCCTCGTCTACGCAGTTTCAATATCCACCTTTCAATGCAAAAGAGAATCAGAGCAATTCCGCACCATGGGGCAGTTATAAATCTCGTAAATCAAACACACAATCTTCAACATCCAATTATGGTAAGAAAGTTTAAATAAGTTAGAATACTTTCGAAAAATAACTGAATTTAATCTTAATCATAATGGTTTTTCAATTTAATATTATTTCAGTTCGAATTGATTTAAATTCGAAAATATTTCTTAGTCTAGGCTTATGTTCGTAATGTATTTTACTTAAGAAAGCTTTTGTTCCAACGTTTCAGGAGAACGTGACTCCTATCATCTCTTTAGGGTGACTACTTTGTAATTCGAAACGGAAAAATGATACAAATCAAATTATAGAGTGACTCCTCAAGTCCCTGTCTATTTCATACTTTTCGCCGGATTTTAGTTTGGGATTGTTGTGTATAAATTAATCCTATTTAAATAAACTAGTGTTCGCCCAGTGGTTGAAATTCAATCATTATTGCAATAATACAAAACCGCTCAGATAAAATGTCGTATTTTTCTTCATTTCTAATAAAATGTATTACCTTACATACTCCGTTCTTTAATAGTTGTATATATTAATGTGAGCTATCCAAATAAATAATAGAAACGGTTTTGATGTTCATTTAAGAAGCATAAATTTCTTACCTATATTAAAAATATTAAATTTTTTTGATTAATTGAAGAAAAACTAAAAGTAAAAAAAATTAATTTTATTTAAAATATTTAAAGTAGTTGTACGACTGGCACCTTTATCTAAGGAAAATTTCTTTATATACAATATTCCTCGTAAAAACTCTATTGTCATTGAGTATGTTTCCTTGACCATTTTTATTTGAAATATAAAATTTTCGGCCGTCGAATGAACGAACTCTAGAAAAATGGTAAATTTATTCGTGGAATCAAAATTCTTTTATTACGAACTACTCCCGTTTATACTTCGCAATCTATGGTGTTGCGGTGCAAGCACTTTACTCTGATTCGAGTTCCATTTACTATGGCTTGTGCCGTGTTCAAATTACGAATCAGCATAACAATGGAATTTATTTTCAATTTCAATTTATGCAGTGGCATTTCGCTTACGTTCAGTGAATTGAAAAATTTAGAAGGATATTCATTTACGTCACTGACATCATTAGAAACTTTATCAAAACTGTAATAAACCTTCTCCTCCCCTGAAAGACGATTAAGTATATCATTATTTATTGAAGCGCCGTCTTCATTGGTAGGAGCTAAAATAACGGAATTAAGAATTTGATCCGATAATATATTCTCAAAAATATTACCATAGATATCAGTAATTAAATTATCAAAACAACCAATTATTTGTTGTGGCAATTCAATGTCATCACCTAACTCTGGATAATTTCTTAAGTCACCATTACCAAGTTTATTTATGAAATTCGACAAATTCTACTTTTTCTGATCTGGCTCTCGTATTTTGTGAAAAGATTTAAATTCCTTCCAACTAATAATGCAATTTTTAATTAAAGTAAATCGGGTCCCGGTTTGAAATTTGCCTTAAGGCTGGGGCACATAGAATCCGTTTTCCGTCATCCGTCGACTTTTTCAACTGACAGCTAAATTAAAATACAGGTTTTGTTATGAGCTTGGTTACATACAGTACGTCTCCTTCAACGCAACGTATGAAAGTTGGGCAACTTTTAACTTTTGACGTACGTTGAGTACTTTGACAACTATCAGTTGATTTTTTGGTATGTTTTGTTTTAATTTACAGTTGATTTTTTGGGTCTGACCAAAAATCTTCGACTTTTATCCATTATATCAAGACAGCTTGAGCTTTATAAAGCAAAATTATAATTAAAATAAACTCCGTAATTTCTTCAAAATATATAGAAAATTTTTACTCTTTAATAAAAAGAAATGCTGCAAACATGTTACACGTTAACAAAGTACTCATTGTGCCAACCTCATCCGTCATTGCGTTAACGTCAGTTGAAAAAGTCGAAGGATGACGGATTCTATGTGCCCCAGCCTTTAAATCGCACATTACTATTCCAGTTTTACCACCATATGGTGGAATAGAATGAACAAATTAAATAAGTTTTTCCTACTGAGTGTTTACGGAGTTGCCAAGCCAAATTTAATTTAGTTAATTTTGAGTTTTTTGTTGTAATTCTTTTTTTTTTTTTTGCAAATTAAGAGAGAGAAAGAGATATCATGGCTTTATGATTGGTTAATATTCTTAACTGTTTTTAACTATCTTAGGCACAAAAATGTGGAATAAAAAATACATTCTGCACTGCTTCTATTGACAATCTATCAAACAAAGAAAACATCAAGCGAATACATTGAGTTTAGGTCAGTTAAAATGGTTCATAACTTTTTCCACTTGCCTATTTATATATATATTACTTTTTAATGATTACATTTCGCGGTCGTACTGTACATGCTTTTTCGCAGGTAACGAAAAGTGTAAAAAACAATCATACAGGATTTCACAAAAATAGTGAACAAACAAAATAAATTTGCTACCTATTTTTTTACGAATCTATGTACATATGTATATATGCAAAGACTGTGTATGTAATATATGCATGTTGCTTGCGCGACCAAGCCACCTTCTTCTTTTAAATCCATGTTTACACCACGACGGTCGAAGAATAAATAAATATTTTCTGTAAAAAACAAAACAATCGAACCTGTTTTTTCATAAATGCATATGTATTGGTTTCGTGCTAATAATGGGGGTTATGCCTGGTTGAAAAATTGTGCCGACGAAAAACCATTCCCCTCGTCTCTCTTGTCAACAAAGTACGATGTTATGCCTGCATAATTGTTCTCGTGTGTTAAGGCTTAATAAGAATAACAACAATTCAGTATGTTTACGGAGTTGAGTTTTTTGTTGTAATTTTGAGTTTTTGTTGTAATTTTTTTAGCAAATTAAGAGAGAAAGACAGATCATGGCTTTATGATTGGCTAATATTATTAACTGTTTTTAAATATCTTAATACTTTCTGCACTGCTCCTATTGACAATCTATCAAACAAAAAAAATCAAGCGAATACGTTGAGTTTAAGTCAGTTAAAATGGTTCTTAAATTTTTCCACTTGCCTATTTATATTATATATAGATTACTTAGTGAAAAAGGATAAGAAAATTTATTTGATTCCAGTACATTTATTAATAAAAATTAAAATAAAAATTTTCGTTGAATGTTTAAGCGGAATTAAACTCTTATTATATAAGCTTCCCATAAGCGGCGCATAACTTCAGGATAATATTCCTTATTAACCGAACGATCATGTGGCAAGAACTCATGCATTACGCTACGGTAATCGAAGAAAACCTTAACATTTGATCGAACATGGCGTAGTTATTTGGCATTGGCTCTTCCATTGGGACGATTGGACTTGGGTTTCGATGTCATAACCATATACCCATGATTCCTGACCAGTTATGACCCTTTTAAGCAAATCTGGATCATAGTTAATATAATTCAACATTTCCTGTGCGATTCCCATGCCACGGTTTTTTTGGTCAAAATTCAGAAATTTTGGAACGAGCTTCGCTGCCAAACGCTTCATCCCCAAAATTTGCAACAATAACAATGAGCCAACCATTATGCCGACATTCTCTGCAACTTTTCTAATAGTGATTTGACGATTCTAGACAACAATTTTCCTGACGTTCTCAACATTTTCATCGCGTTTCGATGTGATGGAGCTCCCAGGATAAGCGCCGTCATTCACATCTTAGCCTTCTTTGAAAAGCTAGCATACTTGTAAACAATTTTCTGACTCAGAGTGCAATTTCCATATGTCACCCTCGGTGCAGTGCAATAAAGCCATAGGCAATGAAGCCATATGGTTTTATTTCTCATTTCATTGAGAAATAAGGCCATATGGCTTTATTGCCTACACCTAAGTGCAATATCACCATAATCGTTTAGTAACCAAAATGGAAATAACGCCATAACTGTGTAATTGTTATGGTTACAAATTGCCAAAGAATGAGTTGCCATTGTCAAATGTGTAAAAAAAATATGGTACAGGAGGTGGAAAGGGGGCGGGGGGGGGACGCGCGTCCGGCGGGCCATCGCGGCGCGCGGCGGGCCCGCGACATACGCGCGACGCGCGCTCTATATTGCATTTTAACTTTAATATATTAAAAACATTTTTGTCTGTTGCTATGACCAACATTTCAAGTTTTCTGTGTGTTAAGAATTTATCAAAAAAGAAAGTTACGGTACTGACTATGTATGAAGAATTGTTAGTTTAAATCAGCACATTTTTTATTATTACATGACATTATCCAATATGTAAGTACTTATACTATTCGCGTGTTACAAGCAAACATCATCAAAAAATTAATAATAAAATGGAAGAGAACCAAATATACGAATATGAATTAATATGGAATATGGATTTAGAGCATCCAGCAAATTATTATAACTACCATAAACTACACATAGACCCGAAAACTTTGAAACGTGCATAAAGTTTGTGTGAAAGGGAGAGCTAATCTAGTTGTTTTTATATAGGTATCTTTTCACACAACCTTTATGCACGTTATACAAAGTATATGCAAAATATGATTCGGGCCCTTTTTAAACGTCAAAGTTGGGTATTCTGTGTATGTATATTCTGTGATAACTACATAAAAAATTAAGAACAAATATTTAATTATAAATATAGGTGACGTGTCATAATCCCTGTATCACAGAAACGTTGTTTAAGTAGTTCACTAATGTTTAAAGAAAAAAAAACCGATTTTTGTTTAAGTTCGAATTTCTTAAACAACTTTATTATTCTGTTTCTTATTATCAACTAACTAATTTACAATATATTAATTGTCGGACCACAAAATATTAAACAAAATCTAACGGCATTAACTTTAAGCAAAAGGAATGTCAACAACAATGCAGTGGCTGAATGGAAGGTTGGAGTAAACAACTACTGCTGCGCTGCAATCGTTACTGACATTATTCCTTTTATTTACTTTTGCTGAAGATCAAAAAATAAATATACCAACAACAATGCACAAACATATTGATCCAAAGAAACTAATAAGAATATGCATGTAATTTGTTGTTGCTTCGGCAAAACTGTAACAAGTCTATATTAGGGTGGCCCGTAAAAATTAATTAAAACAAATTAATATTAAATAAATTCAATTATATAAAAATAAAATAAAATTAATGGCGATCTTATCCGACATGCTCCCCCCGTTGAAGCTCTTGGTTCAACCTTCATCTGAAGAGGGTAAGGGAGCCACCTTTTGTATGGGACGACGAAATAAGCCATTTTTTGATTTTAACTCAACCACTCGAACTCGTCCATCAGAGCCAGCTATAGTTTTGGTTACTCGAGCCAATAGCCATTGTTGCGGGGGAGTGTTGTCCTCATGAATTACGACTAGTTGCCCTTCCGTGATGTTAGGTTGTATGTGGTACCATTTTGAACGTTGTTGCAGCGATGAAATGTAATCACGGGACCACAAATGCCAAAACTGTTGCTTTAAAAATGAAATACGTTGCCAACGGTTGAGCGACGTTTGTTTGGTAGCATCAAAGTTTTGATCTGGTAAAGCGACTAGTGATGAGCCAATAAGCAAATGGCCTGGTGTGAGCGCTTCGCCGTCATTAGGGTCATCTGACAATGGGCAAATTGGGCGTGAATTCAAAATTGCTTCGACTTCAATGATAAGGGTCTGCAATTCTTCAAAAGTGAGGTAGGCCTGGGCAACATTTTTTACGAGGAGCGTTTTTACAGATTTCACGGCAGCCTCCCATAGGCCACCGAAGTGTGGAGCACGAGGGGGTATAAAACAAAATTCAAATCCGGTTTGTGATGAATATGTTCGTATTTCATGAGCCATGTTTTCATGAAAAAACAACTGCTTCAACCCATGTAGCTTATTGTGAGCTCCAACAAAATTAGTAGCATTATCGCAGTAAAGCTTTTGTGGTATTCCTCTGCGACCAACGAAACGTTTAAGGCACAAAATGAAGTTGTTGGTGGACAAGTCTAACACCAGTTCCAGATGCGTTGCCTTTGAACTAAAACAAACGAAAACGGCAATATAAGTTTTGTATGGAACTCTACCTCGAATACGATAAGACGTAAGAAAAGGGCCACAAAAATCCACGCCGGTAATTATGAATGGACGTTGAGCTCTGAAGCGGTCAGCTGGTAAATTACCCATGATTTGCTCTAACAATTTCGGTTTATAGCGAAAGCAGTGAACGCAGTCACGAACAACCTTTCTAACCACGTCTCTAGCATTGACTATCCAGACCTTCTGCCGCAAGATGCCCAGTAAAACCTTAGGACCTGCATGCAAATGACTTCGATGCAAATGTTCAATATATAATTTCACGAAGCGATGGTTTTTGGGCAACAAAACTGGAAATCGTGCGTCGTACGGAATTGGAGCATTTGATAATCGTCCACCAACTCGAATTAAATTGACGAAGCCGCTGCCAACATTGGTTTCATGGAGAAATGAAGATAATTTCTGCAGTGATGGATGAACAATTCTTCCTTTAGCCATAGCATTCAAGTCATCTGTAAAATAATATCGCTGAATGTGAGCAACGATTCGAAAGAAAATATGCTCTAGCTCGATAGGTTGAAGATGAACAAGGTCCTGAGGCTTCAATGAACGATCTACTGGACATCTGTTGAATAAACGAAAAATATAAGCAATTATACGAATAATTTTAAAATATGATGAATGCTTATCGATAACGCCTTCTATGATGCTTGATGTGACGTCAGAGTATTTAAAAACAGCTGCCTTTCTCTGTTCCAGTGGGCTAACGGATGTGTCTTCTATAGTAGGTGGCCAATTTGAGTTGTGTTCCTGAAGAAAAGTTGGACCTCTGAACCAAATTGTATGGGGTAAATCCTGAGCACTGCAACCCCGGGAAACGATATCCGCTGGGTTGCTTTTCGAAGGAACGTGTCTCCAAAAAATACCTCTAGTATTTTCTTGTAGTTCTGAGACTCGATTAGCAACGAAACACTGTAAAGTTGATGAATGTAATTTCAGCCATTGTAGGACTATTTTTGAGTCTGTCCAAAAATAGATTGATGAAACGAATTTTTAAATTTTCGGTTTGATTTTGTGCCATGTTTTGCTTAACAAAACAGCGGCACATAATTCGAGGCGAGGAAGTGATTGGGCCTTGATAGGAGCAACCTTGGATTTTGCGATCAAAAGAGAAGTTTTGTAATCACCATCAATGCGAACTCGATAGTAAATACAGCAACCGTATGCTCGTTGAGAGGCGTCTGCGAAACCATGAATTTCTCCTCTGTGTTCTAGGGTAGTAAACATATCGAGGTACCTCAATTTTTTCTATATTTTCGAGGTCTTCTTGAATTTGTAGCCAAAGTGATTTAAGGGGATTACTAATGATATCATCCCAGTTACAATTTTGGACCCATATCTCCTGGAGTAGAATTTTGGCACGAACAACAATTGGACTCAAAAGTCCAAGTAAGTCGTAAATTTTTGCAACGACTGACAAAATGGATCTCTTCGTGGGGGCGACAACCTTGGGCAACTGGAATCGAAAACAAAACATATCAATTTTTGGTTTCCAAGACATACATAATGTTTTGGTGACGTCATCCTCAGCAATTTTAAATTGAATTTCGTCATCTTGCGTGTTGCTGATGTTGCCATAGTTGCTGTTCCATTTTGCTAACTCTAGACCATGTAATTCAAGAATTTTCACAAGTTCGTGTTTCTTTCTTAGCAACGTTCCCACCTCGTTCGATCCAGTAAGAACGTCATCGACATAGAGGTCATCACGAAGAACTTGCGAGCCAAGCGGATAAGAGCTACCATATTTTTCTGCAATGAAGAATAAACTACGGATTGCTAGAAATGGAGCCGACGATAAACCATAAGTGACAGTGTTCAGCTGAAACACTTTTAATTCTTCTTCTTTGTTGCTTCTCCACAATATGAGCTGATACTTTACATCACGCTCATCGACGCGAAACTGCCGATACATTTTAGATATGTCAGCGGTGAGAGCAAATTTATTTAAGCGAAACGAAAAGAGCGTTGTAATAAGGTCCTGCTGAATTGTAGGGCCTACCATTAGAATATCATTAAGCGAACGATTCGACGAAGTTTGAGCCGACGCATCGAAGACGACTCGGATTTTTGTTGTAGTACTTTGTGGCCGAAGAACACAATGATGTGGAATGAAATAATTCGGGCCACTCAACGACTTATTGTAGGGCGACATATGTCCAAGCGATAAATATTCTTCCATAAACTCGACGTACATTGATTTTAGAGTTGCATCACGTTCCAATCGTCTTTCGAGCGACAGAAAGCGTCTACGAGCCATTTCAAATGAGTCTCCTAATATTTCGGGCGACTTTTTGAACGGCAAACGAACTTCAATTCTGCAATTTTGATCTATGCGCACGTTTTCCATAAAGTGACGTTCGCATTCTTCTTCTTCCGGTGAATATTTTGCTGGAGAATTAGCGTACTCCTCAGTTTCCCAAAACTTGGCCAAAATGGAGTCAATGTTTGAGGAACTAGTGGCGAGATTGCATGTGGGCATTGAAGATCTAGCTCCCGCGTTAAAAGTTCCACCAACTATCCATCCAAAAACTGTATTAGTGAGGCACGGCATACCTTCTCCCAATGAAATTCGGTTATCGAGCAACAAATCAAAAAATATTTCAGTACTAATTAATAGATCAATATGTTGTGGTTTGTAGAACAAAGGATCTGCTAGTTCTAAAGCCTGTGGTATTTTCCAATGAGATGTTTGAATGTACTCACTAGGCTGCCGGGCTGATATTGATTTAGTAACTGCAAAGGTAGAAGACCACTGGAATGAACTCACACGAGACTTTACTGTAGCGCAAACAGATGATTTAATGTTTGTGCGCACTTCGCCAATTCCAGAAACTTCTTTATAATACGTCTGAGACTTCAATCGGAATCTTTTTGCAGTTTCCTCTGAAATAAAATTAATTTCCGAACACGAATCAAGCAGAGCTCTTACCGGATGAAAGGTGCCAGTGGAATCCTTCAAAAGAACAACAGCAGTGGGGATGATCGCTCGTTTGAATGAGCGGACTACGAATGATACTGGGTTGTTTTGATTTCCAACAGATGTTTGAGGTTGCCTTTGTGATGTTGAATTATCAGCATATGCAGAATTAGAATATTTGTGCAAAAGAACAACAGCAGTGGGGATGATCGCTCGTTTGAATGAGCGGACTACGAATGATACTGGGTTGTTTTGATTTCCAACAGATGTTTGAGGTTGCGTTTGTGATGTTGAATTATCAGCATATGCAGAATTAGAATATTTGTGCAACAGTGTATGATGTAGAGAGTGGCACACACGACAACGAGATTTCGATAAGCATTCCGACACCATATGACCTTTACGGAGACAATTGATGCAGCAATTATTACCTTTTATAAAATTAAATCTTTCGGGAACAGAAAGCGATGAAAACTATGAACATGTTGATATGTTGTGATCCGAAGAGTTACAGTATGCACAATTCGAGTTTGAGTTTACAAAGGTATGAGAAGGCTTGTATTTGTTTGGCTTTGGGGTTGCAACTTTCGATTTGTCATGTACTTCAACCTTTTTTCCATGACTTTCCAAAAACTGACAGCGATGGCTTAAAATATTATAGCAGGTATCCCACGAAGGCAACGATTTGAAATCTTGTTTTTCATCATAGCTTATTTTAGAATCAGCATCCAATTTCGATAAAACAATATGAGTTAAAAGTCCATTAAGAACATCCATCTCTGACCCGAGCGATAGAAGCGAACCACGTATTGCTGCAACAGTATCAATGATGTTTCGTAGTGAATTACTGTCACCCTTGGACATCGAAATAATATTGAACAACGTAGAAATATGTTCTAGAAATATGAGCACCTTGTTATCGTATCGGTCCTCCAGCCTCTTTAGCGCCTTTGGGTAATTCTCCTCTGTTACTTGGAATGGTTCCACAACTGCTAAAGCTGGACCCGACAAACAATTTAATAAATAATTAAATTTGTCGACGCCAGTTAGCGAAGAATTTTCATGTACCATGTTGTTAAATGTGGTGATGAAACGTTTGTAATCACCATATTTTCCATCGGACTTTGGCAACTTGAGTGAAGGCAAACGAGTATGATGTTGGGTACAAGAAATTGATGCGTTGAATAATGTTTGATCCATTTGCATAGAACCACGTTGTTTGTTCAGTAAGCCCATTATTTTTGCCTTAGCAACAATAAAAATTTCTTCCAAATCACTCCTTGCAGCATCTGTAGGGCTAAGTTTTTCGATTTGCCCTTGAATGTGACATAACTGTTTAAAATAGGACTCCAAAATTTGAAGCCTACATTCCAAAATGGTGGAGTCAGCACTGTCGCCATCTTTTTCTACCTTTTTCTGAATATTGGTGATGTTTTTCTTCATGTTGCTGCGTTGTTGTTTTAGCATTACCAACTCTGAGCTCGCAGCAGGAGCCTCTGTCACACCATCAGCGTTGTTGTTGGCCATTGTCTTTCACGAATTGAACGACAATATATATGTATGTACGAACAGTTACGTGACAACTAACGGATCACGACTGTACAGTTATGTGCAACTTTCGAAACAAAAGTGTAGAAATTTCGAAAATATTTTGAACCACTAACGACGATAAAAGTTTCCGCTTGAAAAATTACCAAATGTAACTTTCTTCCAAAAATATTCGGTCGGCTGTAATAAGTTGTAGACCAAATTCTCCGTAATAACAGCAATGGATAAGCGTATTGATAGAGCAACAAATTTGAAATTACGATGTACCAATAAAATTTGTCACTTTCTCGTAGCTCGAACGAAAAAATTACTGGTTACGGCTCACGAATTAACTGGTAATCTATGTATATCACTTATTACAGACCGTCCTGTCACGGTCGCCAAAATGTATCACAGAAACGTTGTTTAAGTAGTTCACTAATGTTTAAAGAAAAAAAAACCGATTTTTGTTTAAGTTCGAATTTCTTAAACAACTTTATTATTCTGTTTCTTATTATCAACTAACTAATTTACAATATATTAATTGTCGGACCACAAAATATTAAACAAAATCTAACGGCATTAACTTTAAGCAAAAGGAATGTCAACAACAATGCAGTGGCTGAATGGAAGGTTGGAGTAAACAACTACTGCTGCGCTGCAATCGTTACTGACATTATTCCTTTTATTTACTTTTGCTGAAGATCAAAAAATAAATATACCAACAACAATGCACAAACATATTGATCCAAAGAAACTAATAAGAATATGCATGTAATTTGTTGTTGCTTCGGCAAAACTGTAACAAGTCTATATTAGGGTGGCCCGTAAAAATTAATTAAAACAAATTAATATTAAATAAATTCAATTATATAAAAATAAAATAAAATTAATGGCGATCTTATCCGACAATCCCCACGGACATAATCCCCATTTCAATAATGGGGCTTATGTCCGGTTTTTTTTTCGGTCGTAACCCCCATAAAGGAATGGGGTTTATGTCTGAAAATAAAGCGGTCGCAATCCACCATGGAACTACAGGAATGAATATATATATATATATATATATATATATATATATATATATATATATATATATATGTGTATATATATATATATATATATATATATATATATATATATATATATATATATATATATGTATATATATATATATATATATATATATATATATATATATATATATATATATATATATATATATATATATACAGTAAAATCCGGATAAGTGCAACACGCATAAATGCAAAAAACGCTTAAGTGCAACGTGTTTCGAAGCCATAAGCCTCTTTTATATTTTTTCATGTAAAAATGCACGGATAAGTGCAACACGGATTAATGCAAAAAATGCATAAGTGCATAATAATTTCAAGCCTCAAGAGACATTTTTAGTACAACTTTGTATGCATAAATGCACAACTAAAATAGTTAATTTTAATTTACACATAAGCACTTTTTTCTACAAAAATGTTTCCGATTTTTTCACCTCATGTGATCCAAGGCAATCTGATTCAGATTCTTCAGTTTGCTCGTCATCGATATAATCTTCCATACCAATATTTTTTTAATAATTGTTCTTGTTAATAGTAAAAAATTTTTATTTTGTTGTTGATTAAAAACAAAAGCAAATTAACTTTGCACACATGTGATTTTTTAAAGACTTTTTTTAAACTGAACTGATTCTTTAAGTTTTGTAAAAAAATTTTATTTACATAATATATACGATATATGAAAGTTTGTAAACATACATACATATGTATAGTATGTATGTACGTTAAAACTTTATGATTTAGTAGGTTTTTAAGTTTTTTTGTTGAACTCTATTAGACAAACAAAAATATACATGAATTACCAATAAAATTAAACTTTGTTTATAAAAATCATCAACAGTCTATTTTATCTTATATTTTTAAGGAACTTATGCTCATATGTATATATGTATACTCTAAGCATATACATATGTATGTATGTACATAGTTTGATTTCTTTCTCTGTAACTATATGTAAATGCAAAAAATTAGCATTTACCCAATAATTGTATAATTGCAATATTTGTGCATTTACCCGAGGTTAGCATAAATGCAAAGACCGGATAAGTGCACAAAAAATCGGGTGAAAACCGATGTGCATTTATCCGTACTTTACTGTATATATATATATATATATATATATATATATATATATATATATATATATATATATATATATATAATCCCCACAAAGTAATGGACATAGCCCCCATAATAATGGGGATTATGTCCAATACGATTACGGACATAAGCCCTATTATGGGGATTATGGCTATTTCCGATGAGCTCATAATTCCCACAATCATCGGTTTAGGTTAGGTTAGGTTGATTGGAGGGGTATGATAGCCCATGTCAGACGACATACACCTAAGCCAGTGAAGGCTTGTTGTGCGCTCCATCGGTTTCGTTTACAAACTTTTTCTGTATAGCCGGCCTTCGGCCGGGCTGAAAGATTTTCTCCTCTATGGTATTTCGAACACCGGCTTCGCTAACAAAATATTTTCCTCCTTTAACCTTTAGGTGTGGTATAGAAGTTATTTCATTTTAATTAATTAAAGAGCTATTATTAGAAGTCACCTAATGGAAGCTATTTAATTAGGACTTATTCCATTATTCTGGCTTCAGAGAAAACTTTTAGACAGCGAAGCCGGTATTTGTTATACCAGGCCGGGATGGCTCAATAATCTCTCTATGGTATATGGAACAGCGGTTTCGCTAACAAAATATTGTCTGTATAGCCGGCCTTTGGTCATATATCTATGATATCAATGTTAAGCACCTCTTTCATCGGGAGTTACCTGCTAAACTAAGTTAAACTAAGAATTTTGTTTCTTGTAAAGAATTTCGACTTATTTTCGTTGGACATAATCTCTATAGCAAACGGTCATACTCCCCATGGAGATTATGTCCGTTTTGGAAGCGGACATAATCCCCACTTTATTATGGGGGTTATGACCGGAAAAAACAGGCCATAATCCCCATTTCTGGAAAGGGGATTATGTCCGGGCACCATAAATATAGCAGAAATAATATTAAATATTATTATTGCTATGAAAAAAAACTGTAACGTTGGTGTTACGGTGGACTTAAATAACACGATATATTTTTGTTAATTTTTTTTTTTTTTGTAAATAAAAGAAATCAAATAAATTAGAATAATAAAAAAAATTAAAATGAGCAATAACACCATAATGGTTTTATTTCATTCTTTATATGGAAATAAAGCCATATGGCCTTATTTCTCAATGAAATCGGCAATAAAACCATATGGCTTTATTGCCTATGACTTTATTGCACTGCACCGTCACCCTCAACATTTCAAATGCTTTTGAGCACTCGTAATTTTGTTTTTTATACAAAATTTTATGTAAATTCTTTGATCCATTTTTTTCCACAGCAGAAAATCGCCGAAAAAGCAAAATACGTCTAACTGTTATGCATCTTACAAACAATCTAAACTAAACACAAACAAGAACATATGTTTGAGATAAGTGTGCCAACATAATCGAATGCACGTAGCCCGAGAAATTTCAAAAATCACCTTTTCTATTGGTCAGACCTCGTATATAGTGCTTAAGTGCATTTCATCGCCACTATCGTCAATATATGGTCCCATGAAATTTGCATGTTTTTCTCCAGTTTGTATACATAAACACTGAAGATGGCAGGATTTTTTTCTCGTTGACTTTGGACCATTGCCCTATAATTAATTCTTTCTTAACTAAAACACGTTACAAACATCAGCATACTAATCTAGGCTATTGTAAGTTTTATTTATTAAAATAATTCGGTATAGAAAAAATATAAAGCTGAAAATCTAATAAATATATGTTTTATAAGCCTACTATGGTTACAACCCTTTAAATTTTCAAATAGAAATATGATTGAAATTTAAAAACTCTCATATCAACTTTAAGAGTATGAGAGTTTTTATATAAGCATTTGAGCCTTGAACTGTTTTCAAACATAATAGTTGAAATCTACCGATGATTTGGTATTAGCTCCAATGCTATGTAAGCATATAGACCCACAACAAATATCAACTTTTGTAGCTTGAATCTTACCTACTGACTTCAAAAAAGGATTTTCTTCCGTTATATGTGTACAGATTTTTAAATCTCTTTCTTATATGTACAGACATGGACAAAAGTCTCCGTCGTTTGAAGGAGAGTTACGCCCAGAAAATAATTGAAACACAAATTTTATTATATTCAGCAAAAAGTATAATTAATTCAAACTTTATTTCAGTTAAAACTACTCCTTTCGCTGTAGCCTTATTTACAAAATCAAATATTCATTATTTATAATGCATATTTCTTGTGGAAAAAAGCAACCGTCATTGCTTCCCAGCTTGTATTTAAACACAAATATTTACTAAATGACGGTGAATTTTATCCATGTCTATGTATGCTCCAAAGGATGTCCTATTATTATCACCAATATGTGATAGGAGTGATATTTCTTACAAATAATTCTTAATAATTGTCTGCAAGAGCAACCATTGTAGTGAATGTCCTAAAATTCGGAACGATTTTCGATCACCCCATGTAAATTGTTTGTAAACAGATCGGTTTCGGCTATCGCAAATAATATAATAGGTATTTAAATTATTTTAAATCTTATATTTGAAGTCCGTTAATTTTATTGCGAATAAAAATAATTATTGCGAATAAAATAATTATTATTGCAAATAAAAATAATTATTATTGTTACGTTTATTTAGGTTCTTTTGATTGCTTTTGAAAAATTAAATACAACACGTACATTTTGTTTCAATCGCACCACTATTTATTTTTATTAACAGACTGATACACTAGAAAACAATTACTTTTGTTATCAGAACGCCTTTAGTATGGCAACACAATATCCCCTTTTACATTATGGCTATTGAAAGAAATTTTCTCAACCTCATTTGATCTTGCCTAAACCTTTTACACTTGGAAGATTAATTAAATTCCTTTTTTAATAATTTTCGCAGTTTGTTTACCTGAAGTGAAAGAACATTTCAATTGACAAAAATATTCAAAGTAAAGTAAATTTCTTAAAAGTAAAATTATAGGTTTGTTCCACAAGATCTCGGACAAGTTCGGACTATTGAGAGCAAAATGAAAAATACTCTCTAAATTTGCCAAAGTTACCCAAAATAGCTGGAACGCAAAAAACCATTTTTGTAGTTCCTGTAATACTAATGCAGCTTACTTTTTAAACTAAAATCTATTTAAGTGCTTTTAGACGCTTAAAAGTCATCAAATTATAAAAACAAAGCATTTGCATCATTGTCAATAGCTGTAAAATAATTGAAAAACAAGTGGAAGAAAAACTTAAGGCCTCATTAGTCTTTACTTTCTGTTGCCGTTCTGTTCCGTGCCGTTCTGTTGTTTAATTTTTGTAGTTAGTTTTTCCGTATAAACGTATCAGCTGTTTTAGGTAAACAAAACAACAAAAAATACCGCAAAAGTAAATAAATATAAAAATACATTAAATAAAAAAGTGTTTAATAATTTTAAGAAATGAATAATATCAGTTATGCTTCAGATTCTGAATTTGATTCGGATGTTGATGATGCACTTATAGTGGCAAGTTTTTTAAATTTGTGTAATATATATAAAAAAGTTAAAAAGTTAAAGCTGCGTCGTAAAAGAAGATGGTACGCTCGACCAATCAACTGGGATTGGTCATCATCAGGGTACTATCGAAAAGTTTTTAAAAGAATAAAGGACCTGGATGACGAACATTTCTTTCTGCACACAAGAATGATAAAAGATGTTTACGAGCTTTTGTTGGCATTAGTTAAGAGCTCGCTAAGAAAGCCTGGGCAGCGAATATTACCTGAGGAAAGACTCTCAATCACACTTCCAGCAAATTTTATAGACCGTGAAGCAAATGGCACTGTACATGAAGGAGAATGGCGTGCGGAAATTGGTGGAAATGGTAGTCGTCCACTAAGATCAATTACAACACAGCTACGTAGGTCTTCAGATACTGCTGTCCATTTGAGAGATCAACTGGCAAATTATTTTTGCAATGAAGGCGCTATCAACAATCAAAATATAGATCTGTAGATCAATATTAATTAAATCAAATATTAATTAAAACAATTTATTTTATATGTTTTTAAACCAAATGAAATAAATATGAATATTTATTTACTTTAAACAAATTTATTCCAATAAATTCTTATTACTAATTGTAAAATTGTTTTTAAAGAACTGAATTCACATCACGTATTAATTAATAAATTGTTTTTATAAAACCTAAAAAAAATCTTTTAATTAAAAAAATTGCATTTCATACTTTGTACTTCACGTTTTCACTTAGAACTCTAAGTAAAATTCAGTTTTCAGCAGAATAGTCCGGAACGGAACAGAACGGCAAAGTAAAAACTAATCATATACACACATTCTCCATTTAACAGAAAACAATCAGCTGATTCGGAACAGAACAGAAAGTAAAGACTAATGAGGCCTTTACACAGTGCAATTTTTTTTTAAATATTTATAAATCTTTTAAAATGGAAAGAAAAATTACGATCGATTTAAATATTTTTAATGCTGTTTCTTTTTTCAACTTCTGCTTTTTAATATATTTATTTATAAAAACTAAACTTTTTCTTTTGCTTGCAAAGTTTCCGATAAATCTATCAGTTTCATAAGTAAATAAAAAACAGCTGATTGTTAAATTCTTGTCCGAACTTACCCAAAAAAAAAAGTTCGTGCAAATTTGTACAGGAAATGAAAAAAATTACACAAAAATTGCTATGTGGAACGGTTTTGGGTAACTTTGGGCTAGTTCGGACTGTTTCGTTATGCATGTGGAACAGAGCTAGAATTAAATTGGATATTCGATTAAAAAAATGAAAATTTAATGCAGTTTGTAAAATTGACACCCACGAAGGTGAGAAAATAGTGAGAAAAATGATATGAAGTAGCAAAATGCAAATTGCGGAAAGTAGAAAAGAAAACAAAATTGCCCCGGACATATAGTAGCGTACTACACACTACATTTTCGTCCCTTAACAAACTTCGTCTGTATTTCAATGTTCCATAATATAAAAGGATAATACATTACACTACACACGGCCGACTTCCACTACGATGTTAGCTATTTCACAGCTTACAGACAATCAAACTTTCCCTACGATGTTGCCGCTCTTACAGCCTACATACGACTGCTTAATACCATATTTTCCATTGGGTAATTAATCTTGCGCAAACTGGTATTTTTGGTTTCGTTGTCTTATTCGTAATTTTATACCTGAAGCTAGTTGCATATGTAGTATACTAGCTGACCCCGTCCGCGTTGCTGGCCCTAAGCAGACATTAGTGTTGTATTACCACACGATTTAAATTGAGCTTTTAACGAAATTTGGAGTCCATACGTTACATATATATATCCTGTTTTATATGTATAGATCTTTAACTTATTGTACAATGTTGCACCTTAGTAAGCGCGGAATATTTTGTGTTATCGAATGATGTAAATATTTTGTAAATAAACCGAAAACTCAGATTTTTTAATGCAACATTTCTAAAGCTTTAAAATTTTGATATTGAATCATTATTAACATAGATTTTTTGTAAATATCTTGGGAACTACATAACCGATTTAAGAGTTTGATATCTCGTTTTGAAGAACATGACAACGGCTTTCCAAAAAAAAAAAGTAAAATAAAATAAAAAAAGCACAAAAAAATAAATACATATATGTATATGGCATTGGTGGTGCAATATAAAAATTGGATTTTGCCACACACCGCCGCCCACAGACCGAAAATCAAAAATCAGACTTCACAGTGTCACCCGCCCGAGTATTCTGAAGGTTCCCTAAAAGGTTCGCCAAAATCGGCCCAGCCGTTTTGGAGCCATTACGTTACATACATACATACATACATACATACATACATACATACATACATACATACATACATACATACATTCATACATACATACCCTGAAGGAAATGTCACTAGTGATTCACTAGTGATTCACTATTGACAAAGTCACCAGTACTAGTGACAACTTATACCCCAGCCAATGCTCTTTTCTGTTGACATTTAACATGCACTTGTCATTGAAAATCCACTACTGACGTTGGAACTAGTGACGAACTAGTTCCAATGGGACCATATGACGACCGTAGAACTAGTACTTCCCTGTAGACATTGTCACCAGTATTATTGACATACTCTACACAATACTTCTTTCTATTGAAATTTAAGATGGATTTATCATTGAAAACCCACTACTGAAGAGGTCGTTCTAATGGGTCCATGTAAACAATTTTTGATATACATATATCCCTACAGTTTTAGTTAAAATAAATGATTAAAAGTTCACCATAGAACAAATAAACGCAATTAAAAAATGAAGAGGCATAAGCGTGCTCTCAGAAATTTCTCTGCTCATCAAACAAAAACTTGTTGACAACTCCGTTGACGATGTCTACATATGAGTCACCAAAATAGTCGACAAAACTGGTGACTTGGGTACACTTGTCCCCATGTTTCCTTCAGGGTACATACATACATACATACATTCATACATACATACATACATACATACATACATACATAAACACATCCTATTA
This sequence comes from Germaria angustata, assembly GCA_963681545.1. Lineage (NCBI taxonomy): Eukaryota > Metazoa > Arthropoda > Insecta > Diptera > Tachinidae > Germaria > Germaria angustata. Next base: position 94,181,679 of record OY812998.1, read on the forward strand.
TATATATATATATATATATGTATATATATATATATATATATATATATATATATATATATATATATATATATATAATATAGATTACATTTTCTTTTAATGCCAGTCCTTTTCTTTTAATGCCAGTCCTGCCAACTCGGTGATCTTGCCACTGGGTTTATTTTTTATAATTTCGAAACGGATATTTCTCGAGCTAAGGCTATTTTATTTTTTATATTTATAAATTTTTTATCATCATTATTTTTAAAGTAGTAATAAAATGCAACGCAATACGCAATACAAAATCTGTATTTTAACTTAGCTGTCAGTTGAAAAAGTCGACGGATGACGGATTCTATGTGCCCCAGCCTTAATTTTCCGTTAATAGCTATTCATAATAGTGATTCTACCGCAAGTTGCTGTTCATAATAAGCCTGAAGGCTGGGGCACATAGAATCCGTCATCCGTCGACTTTTTCAACTGACAGCTAAGTTAAAATACAGATTTTGTATTGCGTTAAAATACAGGTTTTGTTATGAGCTTTGTTACATACAGTACGTCTCCTTCAACGCAACGTATGGAAGTTGGGCAACTCTTAACTTTTGACGTACGTTGAGTACTTTGACAAATATCAATTGATTTTTTGGTATGTTTTGTTTTAATTAACAGTTGATTTTTGGGGTCTGACCAAAAATCTTCGACTTTTATCCATTATATCAAGATAAGCTTGAGCTTTATAAAGCAAAATTATAATTAAAATAAACTCCATAATGTCTTCAAAAACCACAGAAAAAATTTTTTTTGATTTAATATCTGTCAACAAAGTACCCTTTGTGCCAACCTCATCCGTCATTGCGTTAACGT